>JAECXG010000558.1:0-600000 GCA_018152135.1 Drosophila paulistorum
ATTTTACAGCCGCCAATTTGGGGTTTATAGCCGCCATTTTTTATATAACAGCTATACAAGTTGCTGGAACCATTCTACATCCTTTATATAATATCTATACAAGCTGCTGAACTATTCTACAGCCGCCAGTTTGAGTCTTAGTAGCCGCCATCCTTTGTGTAACAGATATACAAGCTGCTGGAACCATTCTACAGCTGGCATTTTGAGTCTTATAGCCGCCATTTTGTATATGGTGGCTCTACAAGCTGCTGGAACCTTTGTACAGCCGCCAATTTTTATATAACAGCTATACAAGCTGATGGAACCATTCTTCAGCCTTCATTTTTGAGTCTTATAGCCGCCATCCAGTTAGATAACAGCTATACAAGCTGCTGGAACCATTTTACAGCCGCCAATTTGGGGTTTATAGCCGCCATTTTTTGATATAACAGTATATTTGTCTGCTGGAACCATTCTACTCCCCTTCTTTTTTTTTTTTCTCCCCCCCCTCGGTCTTTTAGCCGCCATCCTTTGTATAATATCTATACAAGCTGCTGAAACCATTCTACAGCCTCCACTTTCGCCATTCTTTATATGGTAGCTCTACAAGCTGCTGGAACCTTTGTACAGCCGCCAATTTATATAACACTCTATACAAGCTGATAGAACCATTCTATAGCTGCCATTTTGAGTGTTAGTAGCCGCCATTCCTTATATAATAGCCACAGCTGCTGGAACCATTCTAGCAGCAGTTTTCTTATGTTAGATGTACAAGGCCGGAACCATTCTTCATCCTCCATTTTGAGTGTATAGCCGCCAATCTTTCTATAACAGATATACAAGGCGGGGAACCAATCAACAGACTCCATTTTCAGTGATAACCCCCTTTCTTCTTATTACCACCTTACAAGCTCCTGAAACCATCCTTTGCCTGCCTGTTTCTTTCTTAAACCGCCATTCTTTATATGGTAGCTCTACAAGCTGCTGAAACCTTTGTACAGCCGCCAATTTTTTATATAACAGCCTCACGCTGATGGAACCAACCTACAGCTGCCATTTTATGTTAGTAGCTCGCCATTCTTTTATAACAGCTACAAAGCTGCTGGAACAATTCTACAGCCACCGGTTGGAGTTTTCCCCCTCCAGCCGCCATCTTTAATATATTTTTCTATAGTAGCTGTACAAGCTGCTGGAACCATTCTACAGCCTCCATTTTGAGTGTTATAGCCGCCATTCTTTATATAACAGATATACAAGCTGCTGGCACCAATCAACAGACTCCATTTTTAGTCTTATAGCCGCCATCCCTATTGTTGAGCTCTACAAGCTGCTGGAACCAATCAACCAGACTCCATTTTCAGTGACAGCCGCCATCTTTATATAACAGTTTATACAAGCTGCTGGAACCAATCAACAGCCTCCATTTTCAGTGTTATAGCAGCCATTCTTTTTTTAGCAGCTATACAAGCTGCTGGAACCATTCTACTGTTGCTAGTTTGAGTCTTAGGGACCTAGTAACAGCTCTACAAGTTGCTGGAACCATTCTACCGCCAGTTTGAGTCTTTTGCTGGCATTTTTTACATAGTACCTCTAAAAGCTGCTGGAACCATTCTACAGCTGCCATTTTAAGTCTTATAGCCACCATCCTTTATATGGAAGCTCTACAAGCTGCTGGAACCTTTGTACAGCCGCCACTTTTTATATAGCTATACAAGCTACTGGAACCATTCTACAGCCGCCAATTTGGGGTTTATAGCCACCATTCTTTTTTTATTTGACCTATCAGTTGCTGAACCATTCTACTAGCCGTCATGTTGAGTCCTATAGCCGCCAGCATATCATATTCATACCAGCTGCTGGATCAATTCTACAATGCTCAGTTTGAGTCTTGCAGCCGCCATTCTTTGTTTAACTGATCAGACAAGCTGCTGGAACCATTTTCAGCTGCCATTTTGGAGTCTTATAGTCTCCATCTCTTTATATGGTAGCTCTACAGCTCCTGGCGAAGTTGTCTTTGGTTTACAGCCGCCAATCTTTATATAACAGCTATACAAGCTGATGGAACCATTCTAGCCTTCATTTTGGTCTTATAGCCGCCATCCTTCCTGGTTTTAAAGTATACAAGCTGGTGGAACCATTCTACAGCTGCCATTTTGGAGTCTTATAGCCGCCGATCCTTTATATGGTAGCTCTACAAGCTGCTGGAACCTTTGTACAGCCGCCAATTTTCTCTAATATGCTACAACCTACTGGAACTATTCTACATTTCTGCCAATCTTTATAGCCGCCATTCTTTATATAACAGCTTTAGTTGCTGGAACCCTCCTAATCGCTTTCTTAATATCTATACAGCTGCTGAAACTATTCTACAGCCGCCAGTTTGAGTCTTAAGCCGCCATCCTCGATAATAGCAGATCAATATGCATGCTGCTGGAACCATTTTACAGCTGCCATTTTGAGTCTTATAGGTCGCCATCCTTTATATGGTAGCTCTACAGGCTGCTGGAACCTTTGTACAGCCGCCAATTTTTATATAACAGTGTATACACATGTAAGCTGATGGAACCATTCTACAGCCTTCATTTTGAGTCTTATAGCCGCCATCCGTTATATACCCGGCTATACAAGCTGCTGGAACCATTTTACAGCCGCCAATTTGGGGTTTATAGCCTGCATTTTTTATCTAACAGCTATACAAGTTGCTGGAACCATTCTACATCCTTTATACATATATCGCCCATCTATATTTCTTTGAAACTATTCTACAGCCGCCAGTTTGAGTCTTATAGCCGCCATCCTTTGTATAACAGATATACAAGCTGCTGGAACCATTCTACAGCTGGCATTTTAGTCTTATAACCGCCATTTTTTATATGGTGGCTCTATAAGCTGCTGGAACCTTTGTACAGCCGCCCATTTTTTATCTCTCTACTATACAAGCTGATGGAACCATTCTACAGCTACCATTTTGAGTGTTATAGCCGCCATTCACTTATATAACAGCTACACAAGCTGCTGGAACCATTCTACAGCCGCCAGTTGGGTTTTTTACCCGCCATCTTTAATATATTTTTCATATAGTAGCTGTACAAGCTTCGGAACCATTCTCCACTTTTGAGTGTTATAGCCGCCATTCTTTATATAACTGATATACAAGCTGCTGGCACCAATCACTGACTCCATTTTGAGTCTTATAGCCGCCATCCCTTATTTACGAGCTTTACAAGCTGCTGGAACCAATCAACAGACTCCATTTCCAATAGTTATAGCCGCCATCTTTATATAGCAGTTATACAAGCTGCTGGAACCAATCAACAGCCTCCATTTTCAGTGTTATAGCAGCCATTTTTTATATAATAGCTATACAAGCTACTGGAACCATTCTACAGTTGCCAGGTTGAGTCTTATAGACGTAATCGTTTGTATAACAGCTATACAAGTTGCTGGGCCCATTCTACAGCCGCCAGTTTGTATCCTTTAGCTGGCATTTTTAATATAGTACCTCTAAAAGCTGCTGGAACCATTCTACAGCTGCCATTTTGAGTCTTATAGCCGCCATCCTTTATATGGTAGCTCTTGAAGCTGCTGGAACCGTACAGCCGCCAATTTTGTATAATAGCTCTATAAACCTACTGGAAGTATTACAACAGCCGTTATTTGGGCTTTATAGCCGCCATTCTTTATATAACAGTTACAAGTTGCTGGAACCATTCTACATCCTTTTACATACATCTATACAAGCTGTGACCTGGCTTATTCTACAGCCGCCAGTTTGCAGAGTCTTATAGCCTCCATCCTTTTGTATAATAGATCAATATACAAGCTGCCTGGATTCATTTTACAGCTGCCATTTGATCTTATAGTCGCCATCCTTTATAGTGGTAGCTCTACAAGCTACTGCTGGAACCTTTGTATGAGCCGCCGATTTTTATATAACAGCCGCCACAAGCTGATGGAACCATTCTACAGCCTTCATTTAGGTTTTATAGCCGCCATCCGTTATATAACAGCTATACAAGCATGCTGGAACCCTTCTACGGCCGCCAATTTGGGGTTTATAGCCGCCATTTTTTATATAACGATTTACAAATTGCTGGAACCATTCTACATCCTTTACATATAATATCTATATACAAGCTGCTGAAACTATTCTACAGCCGCCAGTTTGAGTCTTATACGCCATCCTTTGGCTTACACAAACCTATACAAGCTGCTGGAACCATTCTACGGAAACGGGACCTTTGAGTCTTATAGCCGCCATTTTTTTTATATGGTAGCTTTTAAAAGCTGCTGGAACCTTTGTACAGCCGCCACTTTAATTTTTATATAACAGCTATACGAAGCTGATAAAACCTCATTCTACAGCTGCCATTTTAGTGTTACATACGCCATTCCTTATATAACAGCTACACACGCCGACTGGAATCATTCTGAACGCCGGCTTGGGGCTTTTTCCCCATCTTTAATATATTTTTCATATAGTAGCGCCAGGCTGCTGGAACCATTCTACAGCCTCCATTTTGAGTGTTATAGCCGCCATTCTTTATATAACAGATGACCACAAGCTGCTGGCACCAATCAACAGACTCCATTTGAGTCTTATAGCCGCCATCCCTTTACTTACAGCTCTACAAGCTGCTGGAACCACTCAACAGACTGTCTGTTATTGAGCCTTTATATAACAGTTACTACAAGCTGCTGGTTTCCAAATCAACAGCCTCCATTTTCAGTGTTATAGCAGCCATTCTTTGCATAACAGCTATACAGGCTGCTGGAACCATTCTACAGTTGCCAGTTTGGAGTCTTGTAGCGTAATGTTGTATAACAGCTATACAAGTTGCTGGAACCATTCTACAGGAACCAGTTTGAGTCTTTTAGCTGGAGCTTTTAAAATAGTACCTCTAAAAGCTGCTGGAACCATTCTACGCTGCCATTGTAAGTCACATAGCCACCATCCTTTATATGGAGCTCTACAAGTTGCTGGCTCACTTGCATCCACAATTTTTATATAATAACTCTACAAGCTACTGGAACCATTCTACAGCCGCCAATTTGGGGTTTCAGATGTTCATCTTGGCATATAACAGCTATAGCAAGTTGCTGGAACCATTCTACAGCCGTCATTTTAGTCTTAGCCGCCATCCTTTATATGGTGGCTCTCCAAGCTGCTGGAACCTTTGTACAGCCGCCAATTTTTTTTAATATCTATACCAGCCTGGATCAATTCTACAGCCGCCAGTTTGAGTCTTGCGCCGCCACCCTTTTGTATACAGATCAATATACAAGCTGCTGGAACCATTTCTAGTAGCCGCCATTTGGGGGTTTATAGCCGCCATTTTTATAACAGCTATACAAGTTGCTTGAACCACCTTCCTACAAGCTGCTGAAAACTTTATTCTACAGCCGCCAGTTTGAGTCTTTTAGCCCGCCTTCTTGGTGTAACAGACAAGGCTGCTGGAACCATTCTACAGCTGGCTTTTTTTGAGTCTTATGGGGCCGGCTCTTTATATCGGTAGCTCACCAAGCTGCTGGAACCCTTTGAGACACGGCCACACTTTTATATAACAGCTTCTGCAAGCTGATGGAACCATTCTACTGCTTGCCATTTTGAGGTGTTATAAACGCCATTCCTTATATAACAGCTCCACGTAGCTTTGCTGGAACCATTTTACAGCCGCCAGTTTTCATATATAGCATGTACAAGCTGCTGGAACCATTCTACATCCTCCATTTTGAGTGTTATAGCCGCCATTCTTATATAACAGATATACAGCTGCTGGGTCCAATCAACAGACTCCATTTTCAGTGTTATAGCCGCCATTCTTTTATATAACAGCTATACAAGCTGCTGGAACCATTCTACACAGCTGCCAGTTTGAGTCTTATAGCCGCCATTCTTTATATAGTAGCTCTACAAGCTGCTGGAACCTTTCGTTTAACCACGCCACATTTTTATATACAGCTATACAAGATGGAACCCATTCTATAGCTGCATTTTGAGCATGCTATAGCGCCATCCTTTAGTTATCTTCACACAAGCTGCTGGAACCATTCTACAGCCGCCAGTTGGAGTCTTTTAGCCGCCATCTTTAAGATATTTTTCATATAGTAGCTGTACATGCTGCTGGAACCATTCTGCAGCCTCCCATTTTGAGTGTTATAGCCGCCATTCTTTATATAACAGATATACAAGCTGCTGGCACCAATCAACAGATATCTTTGAGTCTTATAGCCGCCATCCCTTATTTACGAGCCTCTACATGCTGCTGGAACCAATCCACAGACTCCATTTTCAGTGTTATAGCCGCCATCTTTAATATAGCCGTTGATACAAGCTGCTGGAACCAATCAACAGCCTCCATTTTCAGTGTTGCCTTTTAGCAGCCATTCTTTGCTATAACAGCTGCGGAGCCGCTGGATTCATTCTACAGTTGCCAGTTTGAGTCTTATAGACGTAATCGTTTGTATAACAGCTATACAAGTTGCTGGAACCATTCTACAGCCGCCAGTTTGAGTCCTTTAGCTGGCATTTTAATATAGTACCTCTAAAAGCTGCTGGAACCATTCTACAGCTGCCATTTTATACTATATAGCCACCATCCTTTGCAGGAAGCTCTACAAGCTGCTGGAACCTTTGTACAGCCCCAATTTTTCATATAATAGCTATACAAGCTACTGGAACCATTCTACAGCCGCCAATTTGGGGTTTATAGCCGCCATTCTTTATATAACAGCTATACAAGTTGCTGGAACCATTCTGCAGCCGTCAATTTGAGTCCTATAGCCGCCATCCTTTACATAATATCTATACCAGCTGCTGGATCAATTCTACAGCCGCCAGTTTGAGTCCTATAGCCGCCATTCTTTGTATAACAGATCTCACATTCTGCTGGAACCATTTTACAGCTGCCATTTTGAGTCTTATCCGCCATCCTTTTTATGGTAGCTACAAGCTGCTGGCCGTTTCTGCCGCCTATTTTTACATTTAATAGCTATACAAGCTCCTGGATCCATTCTACACCACTGTGGCAATCTTTTTTTTAGGTCTTATAGCCGCCATCCTTTGTATAACAGATATGGCAAGCTGCTGGAACCATTCTACAGCTGCCATTTTGAGTCCTATAGCCGCCATCCCCCATATGGTAGCTCTACAAGCTGCTGGATTTCTTTGTACAGCCGCCAATTTTTATATAATAGCTATAACAACCTACTGGATTACGCATTTATTTGGCTTTTATAGCCTGCGCCATTCTTTATATAACAGCTTATAGTTACTGGTTCATTCTACATCCTTTACCTTAATATCTATACAAGCTACTGAAACTATTCCACAGCCGCCAGTTTGGTCTTATAGCCGCCATCCTTTGTATAACAGATCAATATACAAGCTGCTGGAACCATTTTACAGCTGCCATTTTGAGTCTTATAGTCGCCATCCTTTATTGGTAGCTCTACAAGCTGCTGGAACCTTTGTACAGCCACCATTTTATAACTAGCCTTCGCTGATGGAACCATTCTACAGCCTTCATTTGAGTCTTATAGCCGCCATCCGTTATATAACAGCTATACAAGCTGCTGGAACCATTTATGCAGCCAATTTTAGGTTGGGGTTTATAGCCGCTGCCCTCTTTTATATAACAGCTATACAAGTTGTTGGAACCATTCTACATCCTTTACATAATATCTATACAAGCTGCTGAAACTATTCTCTCGGCCGCCAGTTTGGAGTCTTATAGACGCCATCCTTTGTATAACAGATATACAAGCTGCTGGAACCATTCTACAGCTGGCATTTGAGTCTTATAGCCGCCATTTTTTGTATGGTAGCTCTACAAGCTGCTGGAACCTTTGTACAGCCGCCAATTTTTATATAACAGCTATACAAGCTGATGGAACCATTCTACAGCTACCATTTTTAGTGTTATAGCCGCCATTCCTTATATAACAGCTACACAAGCTGCTGGACCTTCTACAGCCGCCAGTTGGAGTTTTTTAGCCGCCATCTTAATATATTTTTCATATAGTAGCTGTACAAGCTGCTGGAACCATTCCACAGCCTCCATTTGGTGTTATAGCCGCCATTCTTTATATAACAGCTATACAAGCTGCTGGCACCCAATCAACAGACTCCATTTGAGTCTTATAGCCGCCATCCCTTATTTACGAGCTCCACAAGCTGCTGGAACCAATCAACAGACGCTCATTTTGTTGTTATAGCCGCCATCTTTATATAACAGTTATACAAGCTGCTGGAACCAATCAACAGCCTCCATTTTCAGTGTTATAGCAGCCATTCTTTATATAACAGCTATACAAGCTTTTTTTTTTTGCTGGAACCATTCTACAGCTGCCAGTTTGAGTCTTTTTATAGCCGTTATACTTGTTGAACGGCCCTTTATATTGCCGAACCTTTGTACCCCTTCAGGCTGGCATTTTTTATATAGTACCTCTAAAAGCTGCTGGAACCATTCTACAGCTGCCATTTTAAGTCTTATAGCCACCATCTTTATATGGAAGCTCTACAAGCTGCTGGAACCACTTTGTACAGCCGCCAATTTTTATATAATAGCTATACAACCTACTGGAAGTATTCTACAGCCGTTAATTTGGGTGCCTTTCTTTATAACGCCATTCTTTATATAAATAGCTATACAAGTTGCTGAACCATTCTACATCCTTTACATAATATCTATACAAGCTGCTGGAACTATTCTACAGCCGCCAGTTTGAGTCTTATAGCCGCCATCCTTTGTATAACAGATTTACAAGCTGCTGGAACCATTTTACAGCTGCCATTTTGAATCCCATAGTCGCCATCCTTTATATGGTAGCTCTACAAGCTGCTGGAACCTTGGTACAGCCGCCAATTTTTATATAACAGCTATACAAGCTGATGGAACCATTCTATACAGCCTTCAGTTTTGAGTCTTATAAGCCTCCTCTGTTATATAACAGCATACAAGCTGCTGGAACCATTTTACAGCCGCCAATTTGGGGTTTATAGCCGCCATTTTTTATATAACAGCTATACAAGTTGCTGGAACCATTCCTACTCCTTTACATAATATCTATACAAGCTGCTGAAACTTATTCTACATACGCCAGTTTGAGTCTTATAGCGCCATCCTTTGTATAACAGATCAATATACAAGCTGCTGGAGCCATTTTACAGCTGCCATTTTGAGTCTTATAGTCGCCATCCTTTTATATGGTAGCTCTACAAGCTGCTGGAACCTTTGTACAGCCGCCAATTTTATATAATATCTATACCAGCTGCTGGATCAATTCTACAGCCACGTTTGAGTCTCATAGCCGCCATCCTTTGTATAACAGATCAATATACAAGCTGCTGGAACCATTTTACAGCCGCCAATTTGGGGTTTATAGCCGCCATTTTTTATATAAACGTATACGGCGTTGTTTGAACCATTCTATCCTTTACATAATATCTATACAAGCTGCTGTTTATTCTACAGCCGCCAGTTTGAGTCTTATAGCCGCCATCCTTTGTATAACAGATATACAAGCTGCTGGAACCATTCTACAGCTGGCATTTTGAGTCTTATAGCCGCCATTCTTTATATGGTAGCTCTACAAGCTGCTGGAACCTTTGTACAGCCGCCAATTTTTATATAACAGCTATACAGCTGATGGAACCATTCTACAGCTGCCATTTGAGTGTTATAGCCGCCATTCCCTATATAACAGCTACACAAGCTGCTGGAACCATTCTACAGCCGCCATTTAGCTCTTTATATAGTAGCTGTACAAGCTGCTGGAACCATTCTACATCCTCCATTTTGAGTGTTATAGCCGCCATTCTTTATATAACAGATATACAAGCTGCTGGAACCAATCAACAGACTCCATTTTCAGTGTTATAGCCGCCATTCTTTATATAACAGCTATACAAGCTGCTGGAACCATTCTACAGCTGCCAGTTTGAGTCTTATAGCCGCCATTCTTTATATAGTGTCTACAAGCTGCTGGAACCTTTGTACAGCCGCCAATTTTTATATAACAGCTATACAAGCTGATGGAACCATTCTACAGCTGCCATTTTGAGTGTTATACGCCGCCATTCTTTTATAATAGCTCTACCAGCTGCTGGAACCATTCTACAGCCGCTAGTTTTGGAGTTTTTAGCCGCCATCTTTAATATATTTTTCATATTAGTTAAAGCTGTACAAGCTGCTGGAACTCATTCTACAGCTCCATTTTGAGTCAGCCTTTATTATAACAGATACCTGGCTGCTGGCAATCAGTCTTTTCCGTGTTTTTGCCGCCATCCTTTATTTACGAGTTCTACAAGCTGCAGGAATCAACAGACTCCCATTTTCAGTGTTATAACGGCCGCCCTTTTTATAACAGCTATACAAGCTGCTGGAACCATTCTACAGTTGCCAGTTTGAGTCTTATAGACGTAATCGTTTGTATAACAGCTATACAAGTTGCTGGAACCATTCTACAGCCGCCAGTTTGAGTCCTTTAGCTGGCATTTTTAATATAGTACCTCTAAAAGCTGCTGGAACCATTCTACAGCTGCCATTTTAAGTTCTATAGCCACCATCCTTTATATGGAAGCTCTACAAGCTGCTGGAACCTTTGTACAGCCGCCAATTTTTATATAATAGCTATACAAGCTACTGGAACCATTCTACAGCCGCCAATTTGGGGTTTATGGCCGCCATTCTTTATATAACAGCTATACAAGTTGCTGGAACCATTCTACAGCCGTCATTTTGAGTCCTTTAGCCGCCATCTTTACATAATATCTATACCAGCTGCTGGATCAATTCTACAGCCGCCAGTTTGAGTCTTATAGCCGCCATTTTTGTATAACAGATCAATATACAAGCTGCTGGAACCATTTACAGCTGCCATTTTGAGCTTATAGTCGCCATCCTTTATATGGTAGCTCTACAAGCTGCTGGAACTTTGTTACAGCCGCCAATTTTTTATATAACAGCTATACAAGCTGATGGAACCATTCTACAGCCTTCATTTTGAGTCTTATAGCCGCCATCCTTTGTATAACAGATATACAAGCTGCTGGAACCATTCTACAGCTGCCATTTTGAGTCTTATAGCCGCCATCCTTTATATGGTAGCTCTACAAGCTGGAACCTTTGTACAGCCGCCAATTTTTATATAATAGCTATACAACCTACTGGAACTATTCTACAGCCGCCAATTTGGGCTTTATAGCCGCCATTCTTTATATAACAAGTTGCTGGAACCATTCTACATCCTTTACATAATATCTATACAAGCTGCTGAAACTATTCTACAGCCGCCAGTTTGAGTCTTATAGCCGCCATCCTTTGTATAACAGATCAATATACAAGCTGCTGGAACCATTTTACAGCTGCCATTTTGAGTCTTATAGTCGCCATCCTTTATATGGTAGCTCTACAAGCTGCTGGAACCTTTGTACAGCCGCCAATTTTTATATAACAGCTATACAAGCTGATGGAACCATTCTACAGCCTTCATTTTGAGTCTTATAGCCGCCATCCGTTATATAACAGCTATACAAGCTGCTGGAACCATTTACAGCCGCCAATTTGGGGTTTATAGCCGCCATTTTTTATATAACAGCTATACAAGTTGCTGGAACCATTCTACATCCTTTACATAATATCTATACAAGCTGCTGAAACTATTCTACAGCCGCCAGTTTGAGTCTTATAGCCGCCATCCTTTGTATAACAGATATACAAGCTGCTGGAACCATTCTACAGCTGGCATTTTGAGTCTTATAGCCGCCATTTTTATATGGTAGCTCTACAAGCTGCTGGAACCTTTGTACAGCCGCCAATTTTTATATAACAGCTATACAAGCTGATGGAAATTTCCAGCTACCATTTTGAGTGTTATAGCCGCCATCCTTTATATAACAGCTACACAAGCTGCTGGAACCATTCTACAGGCCAGTTGGAGTTTTTTAGCCGCCATCTTTTAATATATTTTTCATATAGTAGCTGTACAAGCTGCTGGAACCATTCCACAGCCTCCATTTTGAGTGTTATAGCCGCCATTCTTTATATAACAGATATACAAGCTGCTGGCACCAATCAACAGACTCCATTTTGAGTCTTATAGCCGCCATCCTTATTTACGAGCTCTACAAGCTGCTGGAACAATCAACAGACTCCATTTTCAGTGTTATAGCCGCCATCTTTATATAACAGTTATACAAGCTGCTGGAACCAATCAACAGCCTCCATTTTCAGTGTTATAGCAGCCATTCTTTATATAACAGCTATACAAGCTGCTGGAACCATTCTACAGTTGCCAGTTTGAGTCTTATAGACGTAATCGTTTGTATAACAGCTATACAAGTTGCTGGAACCATTCTACAGCCGCCAGTTTGAGTCCTTTAGCTGGCATTTTTAATATAGTACCTCTAAAAGCTGCTGGAACCATTCTACAGCTGCCATTTTGAGTCTTATAGCCGCCATCCTTTATATGGTAGCTCTACAAGCTGCTGGAACCTTTGTACAGCCATTTTTATATAATAGCTATACAACCTACTGGAAGTATTCTACAGCCGTTAATTTGGGCTTTATAGCCGCCATTCTTTATATAACAGCTATACAAGTTGCTGGAACCATTCTACATCCTTTACATAATATCTATACAAGCTGCTGAAACTATTCTACAGCCGCCAGTTTGAGTCTTATAGCCGCCATCCTTTGTATAACAGATCAATATACAAGCTGCTGGAACCATTTTACAGCTGCCATTTTGAGTCTTATAGTCGCCATCCTTTATATGGTAGCTCTACAAGCTGCTGGAACCTTTGTACAGCCGCCAATTTTTATATAACAGCTATACAAGCTGATGGAACCATTCGCTTCACTTTTTGAGTCTTATAGCCGCCATCCGTTATATAACAGCTATACAAGCTGCTGGAACCATTTTACAGCCGCCAATTTGGGGTTTATAGCCGCCATTTTTTTATATAACAGCTATACAAGTTGCTGGAACCATTCTACATCCTTTACATAATATCTATACAAGCTGCTGAAACTATTCTACAGCCGCCAGTTTGAGTCTTATAGCCGCCATCCTTTGTATAACAGATATACAAGCTGCTGGAACCATTCTACAGCTGGCATTTTGAGTCTTATAGCCGCCATTTTTTATATGGTAGCTCTACAAGCTGCTGGAACCTTTGTACAGCCGCCAATTTTATATAACAGCTATACAAGCTGATGGAACCATTCTACAGCTGCCATTTTGAGTGTTATAGCCGCCATTCCTTATATAACAGCTACACAAGCTGCTGGAACCATTCTACAGCCGCCAGTTGGAGTTTTTTTGCTGCCATCTTTAATATATTTTTCATATAGTAGCTGTACAAGCTGCTGGAACCATTCTACAGCCTCCATTTTGAGTGTTATAGCCGCCATTCTTTATATAACAGATATACAAGCTGCTGGCACCAATCAACAGACTCCATTTTGAGTCTTATAGCCGCCATCCCTTATATAACAGCTACACAAGCTGCTGGAACCATTCTACAGCCGCCAGGTTGGAGTTTTTTACCGCCATCTTTAATATATTTTTCATATAGTAGCTGTACAAGCTGCTGGAACCATTCTACAGCCTCCATTTTGAGTGTTATAGCCGCCATTCTTTATATAACAGATATACAAGCTGCTGGCACCAATCAACAGACTCCATTTTGAGTCTTATAGCCGCCATCCCTTATTTTACGAGCTCTACAAGCTGCTGGAACCAATCAACAGACTCCATTTTCAGTGTTATAGCCGCCATCTTTATATAACAGTTATACAAGCTGCTGGAACCAATCAACAGCCTCCATTTTCAGTGTTATAGCAGCCATTCTTTATATAACAGCTATACAAGCTGCTGGAACCATTCTACAGTTGCCAGTTTGAGTCTTATAGACGTAATCGTTTGTATAACAGCTATACAAGTTGCTGGAACCATTCTACAGCCGCCAGTTTGAGTCCTTTAGCTGGCATTTTTAATATAGTACCTCTAAAAGCTGCTGGAACCATTCTACAGCTGCCATTTTAAGTCTTATAGCCACCATCCTTTATATGGAAGCTCTACAAGCTGCTGGAACCTTTGTACAGCCGCCAATTTTTATATAATAGCTATACAAGCTACTGGAACCATTCTACAGCCGCCAATTTGGGGTTTATAGCCGCCATTCTTTATATAACAGCTATACAAGTTGCTGGAACCATTCTACAGCCGTCATTTTGAGTCCTATAGCCGCCATCCTTTATATGGTAGCTCTACAAGCTGCTGGAACCTTTGTAGAGCCGCCAATTTTTATATAATATCTATACCAGCTGCTGGATCAATTCTACAGCCGCCAGTTTGAGTCTCATAGCCGCCATCCTTTGTATAACAGATCAATATACAAGCTGCTGGAACCATTTTACAGCTGCCATTTTGAGTCTTATAGTCGCCATCCTTTATATGGTAGCTCTACAAGCTGCTGGAACCTTTGTACAGCCGCCAATTTTTATATAACAGCTATACAAGCTGATGGAACCATTCTACAGCCTTCATTTTGAGTCTTATAGCCGCCATCCGAACCTTTGTACAGCCGCCAATTTTATATAACAGCTATACAAGCTGATGGAACCATTCTACAGCTGGAGAGGGGTTTTTGGAATGTTATAGCCCTTCATTTATATAACAGCTACACAAGCTGCTGGAACCATTCTACAGCCGCCAGTTGGAGTTTTTTAGCCGCCATCTTTAATATATTTTTCATATAGTAGCTGTACAAGCTGCTGGAACCATTCTACAGCCTCCATTTTGAGTGTTATAGCCGCCATTCTTTATATAACAGATATACAAGCTGCTGGCACCAATCAACAGACTCCATTTTGAGTCTTATAGCCGCCATCCCTTATATAACAGCTACAAGCTGCTGGAACCATTCTACAGCCGCCAGTTGGAGTTTTTTAGCCGCCATCTTTAATATATTTTTCATATAGTAGCTGTACAAGCTGCTGGAACCATTCTACAGCCTCCATTTTGAGTGTTATAGCCGCCATTCTTTATATAACAGATATACAAGCTGCTGGCACCAATCAACAGACTCCATTTTGAGTCTTATAGCCGCCATCCCTTATTTACGAGCTCTACAAGCTGCTGGAACCAATCAACAGACTCCATTTTCAGTGTTATAGCCGCCATCTTTATATAACAGTTATACAAGCTGCTGGAACCAATCAACAGCCTCCATTTTCAGTGTTATAGCAGCCATTTTTATATAACAGCTATACAAGCTGCTGGAACCATTCTACAGTTGCCAGTTTGAGTCTTATAGACGTAATCGTTTGTATAACAGCTATACAAGTTGCTGGAACCATTCTACAGCCGCCAGTTTGAGTCCTTTAGCTGGCATTTTTAATATAGTACCTCTAAAAGCTGCTGGAACCATTCTACAGCTGCCATTTTAAGTCTTATAGCCACCATCCTTTATATGGAAGCTCTACAAGCTGCTGGAACCTTTGTACAGCCGCCAATTTTTATATAATAGCTATACAAGCTACTGGAACCATTCTACAGCCGCCAATTTGGGGTTTATAGCCGCCATTCTTTATATAACAGCTATACAAGTTGCTGGAACCATTCTACAGCCGTCATTTTGAGTCCTATAGCCGCCATCCTTTATATGGTAGCTCTACAAGCTGCTGGAACCTTTGTACAGCCGCCAATTTTTATATAATATCTATACCAGCTGCTGGATCAATTCTACAGCCGCCAGTTTGAGTCTCATAGCCGCCATCCTTTGTATAACAGATCAATATACAAGCTGCTGGAACCATTTTACAGCTGCCATTTTGAGTCTTATAGTCGCCATCCTTTATATGGGTAGCTCTACAAGCTGCTGGAACCTTTGTACAGCCGCCAATTTTTATATAACAGCTATACAAGCTGATGGAACCATTCTACAGCCTTCATTTTGAGTCTTATAGCCGCCATCCGTTATATAACAGCTATACAAGCTGCTGGAACCATTTTACAGCCGCCAATTTGGGGTTTATAGCCGCCATTTTTTATATAACAGCTATACAAGTTGCTGGAACCATTCTACATCCTTTACATAATATCTATACAAGCTGCTGAAACTATTCTACAGCCGCCAGTTTGAGTCTTATAGCCGCCATCCTTTGTATAACAGATATACAAGCTGCTGGAACCATTCTACAGCTGGCATTTTGAGTCTTATAGCCGCCATTTTTTATATGGTAGCTCTACAAGCTGCTGGAACCTTTGTACAGCCGCCAATTTTTATATAACAGCTATACAAGCTGATGGAACCATTCTACAGCTGCCATTTTGAGTGTTATAGCCGCCATTCCTTATATAACAGCTACACAAGCTGCTGGAACCATTCTACAGCCGCCAGTTGGAGTTTTTTAGCCGCCATCTTTAATATATTTTTCATATAGTAGCTGTACAAGCTGCTGGAACCATTCTACAGCCTCCATTTTGAGTGTTATAGCCGCCATTATTTATATAACAGATATACAAGCTGCTGGCACCAATCAACAGACTCCATTTTGAGTCTTATAGCCGCCATCCCTTATTTACGAGCTCTACAAGCTGCTGGAACCAATCAACAGACTCCATTTTCAGTGTTATAGCCGCCATCTTTATATAACAGTTATACAAGCTGCTGGAACCAATCAACAGCCTCCATTTTCAGTGTTATAGCAGCCATTCTTTATATAACAGCTATACAAGCTGCTGGAACCATTCTACAGTTGCCAGTTTGAGTCTTATAGACGTAATCGTTTGTATAACAGCTATACAAGTTGCTGGAACCATTCTACAGCCGCCAGTTTGAGTCCTTTAGCTGGCATTTTTAATATAGTACCTCTAAAAGCTGCTGGAACCATTCTACAGCTGCCATTTTAAGTCTTATAGCCACCATCCTTTATATGGAAGCTCTACAAGCTGCTGGAACCTTTGTACAGCCGCCAATTTTTATATAATAGCTATACAAGCTACTGGAACCATTCTACAGCCGCCAATTTGGGGTTTATAGCCCTCATTCTTTATATAACAGCTATACAAGTTGCTGAAACTATTCTACAGCCGTCATTTTGAGTCCTATAGCCGCCATCATTTACATAATATCTATACCAGCTGCTGGATCAATTCTACAGCCGCCAGTTTGAGTCTTATAGCCGCCATCCTTTGTATAACAGATCAATATACAAGCTGCTGGAACCATTTTACAGCTGCCATTTTGAGTCTTATCCATCCTTTATATGGTAGCTCTACAAGCTGCTGGAACCTTTGTACAGCCGCCAATTTTTATATAACAGCTATACAAGCTGATGGAACCATTCTACAGCCTTCATTTTGAGTCTTATAGCCGCCATCCTTTGTATAACAGATATACAAGCTGCTGGAACCATTCTACAGCTGCCATTTTGAGTCTTATAGCCGCCATCCTTTATATGGTAGCTCTACAAGCTGCTGGAACCTTTGTACAGCCGCCAATTTTTATATAATAGCTATACAACCTACTGGAACTATTCTACAGCCGCCAATTTGGGCTTTATAGCCGCCATTCTTTATATAACAGCTATACAAGTTGCTGGAACCATTCTACATCCTTTACATAATATCTATACAAGCTGCTGAAACTATTCTACAGCCGCCAGTTTGAGTCTTATAGCCGCCATCCTTTGTATAACAGATCAATATACAAGCTGCTGGAACCATTTTACAGCTGCCATTTTGAGTCTTATAGTCGCCATCCTTTATATGGTAGCTCTACAAGCTGCTGGAACCTTTGTACAGCCGCCAATTTTTATATAACAGCTATACAAGCTGATGGAACCATTCTACAGCCTTCATTTTGAGTCTTATAGCCGCCATCCGTTATATAACAGCTATACAAGCTGCTGGAACCATTTTACAGCCGCCAATTTGGGGTTTATAGCCGCCATTTTTTATATAACAGCTATACAAGTTGCTGGAACCATTCTACATCCTTTACATAATATCTATACAAGCTGCTGAAACTATTCTACAGCCGCCAGCTTGAGTCTTATAGCCGCCATCCTTTGTATAACAGATATACAAGCTGCTGGAACCATTCTACAGCTGGCATTTTGAGTCTTATAGCCGCCATTCTTTATATGGTAGCTCTACAAGCTGCTGGAACCTTTGTACAGCCGCCAATTTTTATATAACAGCTATACAAGCTGATGGAACCATTCTACAGCTGCCATTTTGAGTGTTATAGCCGCCATTCCTTATATAACAGCTACACAAGCTGCTGGAACCATTCTACAGCCGCCAGTTGGAGTTTTTAGCCGCCATCTTTAATATATTTTTCATATAGTAGCTGTACAAGCTGCTGGAACCATTCCACAGCCTCCATTTTGAGTGTTATAGCCGCCATTCTTTATATAACAGATATACAAGCTGCTGGAACCAATCAACAGACTCCATTTTGAGTCTTATAGCCGCCATCCCTTATTTACGACCTCTACAAGCTGCTGGAACCAATCAACAGACTCCATTTTCAGTGTTATAGCCGCCATTCTTTATATAACAGCTATACAAGCTGCTGGAACCATTCTACAGCTGCCAGTTTGAGTCTTATAGCCGCCATTCTTTATATGGTAGCTCTACAAGCTGCTGGAACCTTTGTACAGCCGCCAATTTTTTATATAACAGCTATACAAGCTGATGGAACCATTCTACAGCTGCCATTTTGAGTGTTATAGCCGCCATTCCTTTATATAACAGCTACACAAGCTGCTGGAACCATTCTACAGCCTCCATTTTCAGTGTTATAGCAGCCATTCTTTATATAACAGCTATACAAGCTGCTGGAACCATTCTACAGTTGCCAGTTTGAGTCTTATAGACGTAATCGTTTGTATAACAGCTATACAAGTTGCTGGAACCATTCTACAGCCGCCAGTTTGAGTCCTTTAGCTGGCATTTTTAATATAGTACCTCTAAAAGCTGCTGGAACCATTCTACAGCCGCCATTTTGAGTCTTATAGCCACCATCCTTTATATGGAAGCTCTACAAGCTGCTGGAACCTTTGTACAGCCGCCAATTTTTATATAATACCTATACAAGCTACTGGAACCATTCTACAGCCGCCAATTTGGGGTTTATATCCGCCATTCTTTATATAACAGCTATACAAGTTGCTGGAACCATTCTACAGCCGTCATTTTGAGTCCTATAGCCGCCATCCTTTACATAATATCTATACCAGCTGCTGGATCAATTCTACAGCCGCCAGTTTGAGTCTTATAGCCGCCATCCTTTGTATAACAGATCAATATACAAGCTGCTGGAACCATTTTACAGCTGCCACTTTGAGTCTTATAGTCGCCATCCTTTATATGGTAGCTCTACAAGCTGCTGGAACCTTTGTACAGCCGCCAATTTTTATATAACAGCTATACAAGCTGATGGAACCATTCTACAGCCTTCATTTTGAGTCTTATAGCCGCCATCCTTTGCATAACAGATATACAAGCTGCTGGAACCATTCTACAGCTGCCATTTTGAGTCTTATAGCCGCCATCCTTTATATGGTAGCTCTACAAGCTGCTGGAACCTTTGTACAGCCGCCAATTTTTATATAATAGCTATACAACCTACTGGAACTATTCTACAGCCGCCAATTTGGGCTTTATAGCCGCCATTCTTTATATAACAGCTATACAAGTTGCTGGAACCATTCTACAGCCGCCATTTTGAGTCCTATAGCCGCCATCCTTTACATAATATCTATACCAGCTGCTGGATCAATTCTACAGCCGCCAGTTTGAGTCTTATAGCCGCCATCCTTTGTATAACAGATAAATAAACAAGCTGCTGGAACCATTTAACAGCTGCCATTTTGAGTCTTATAGTCGCCATCCTTTATATGGTAGCTCTACAAGCTGCTGGAACCTTTGTACAGCCGCCAATTTTTATATAATGGCTATACAAGCTACTGGAACCATTCTACAGCCGCCAATTTGGGGTTTATAGCCGCCATTCTTTACATAACAGCTATACAAGTTGCTGGAACCATTCTACAGCCGCCATTTTCAGTCCTATAGCCGCCATCCTTTACATAATATTTATACCAGCTGTTGGAACTATTCTACAGCCGCCAGTTTGAGTCTTACAGCCGCCATCCTTTGTATAACAGATATACAAGGTGTTGGAACCATTCTACAGCTGCTATTTTGATTCTTATAGCCGCCATCCTTTATATGGTAGCTCTACAAGCTGCTGGAATCTTTGTACAGCCGCCAATTTTTATATAGTAGCTATACAAGCTACTGGAACCATTCTACAGCCGCCCATTTGGGGTTTATAGCCGCCATTCTTTATATAACAGCTATACAAGTTGCTGGAACCATTCTACAGCCACCATTTTGAGTCCTATAGCTGCCATCCTTTACATAATATCTATACCAGCTGGTGGATCAATTCTACAGCCGCCAGTTTGAGTCTTATAGCCGCCATCCTTTGTATAACAGATAAATATACAAGCTGCTGGAACCATTTTACAGCTGCCATTTTGAGTCTTATAGTCGCCATCCTTTATATGGTAGCTCTACAAGCTGCTGAAACCTTTGTACAGCCGCCAATTTTTATATAACAGCTATACAAGCTGATGGAACCATTCTATAGCCTTCATTTTGAGTCTTATAGCCGCCATCATTTATATAACAGCTATACAAGCTGCTGGAACCATTCTATAGCCGCCAATTTGAAGTTTATAGCCGCCATTATTTATATAACAGCTATAAAAATTGCTGGAACCATTCTACAGCCGCCATTTTGAGTCTTATAGCCGCCATCCTTTATATAGTAGCTCTACAAGCTGCTGGAACCTTTGTACAGCCGCTATTCGTTATATAACAGCTATATAAGCGGCTGGAACCAATCAACAGCCTCCATTTTGAGGGTTATAGCCGCCATCCTGTATATAACAGCGTTACAAACTGCTGGAACCATTGTACAGCTGCCATTTTGAGTGTTATAGCCGCCATTCCTTATATAACAGCTACACAAGCTACAGCCGCCAGTTGGAGTTTTTTAGCCGCCATCTTTAATATAGTTCCTCTACAAGCTGCTGGAACCATTCTACAGCCGCCAGTTTGAGTCTTATAGCCGCCATCTTTAATATAGTACCTCTACAAGCTGCTGATACCATTCTACAGCCGCCAGTTTGAGTCTTATAGCCGCCATTTTTAATATAGGACCTCTACAAGGTGCTGGTACCATTCTACAGCCGCCTGTTTGAGTATTATAGCCGCCATCCTTTATATAACAGCTATACAAGCTGCTGGAACCTTTGTACAGCCGCTATTCGTTATATAACAGCTATACAAGCGGCTGGAACCAATCAACAGCCTCCATTTTGAGGGTTATAGCCGCCATCCTGTATATAACAGCGTTACAAACTGCTGGAACCATTGTACAGCTGCCATTTTGAGTGTTATAGCCGCCATTCCTTATATAACAGCTACACAAGCTACAGCCGCCAGTTGGAGTTTTTTAGCCGCCATCTTTAATATAGTTCCTCTACAAGCTGCTGGAACCATTCTACAGCCGCCAGTTTGAGTCTTATAGCCGCCATCTTTAATATAGTACCTCTACAAGCTGCTGATACCATTCTACAGCCGCCAGTTTGAGTCTTATAGCCGCCATTTTTAATATAGGACCTCTACAAGGTGCTGGTACCATTCTACAGCCGCCTGTTTGAGTATTATAGCCGCCATCCTTTATATAACAGCTATACAAGCTGCTGGAACCATTCTATAGCCGCCAATTTGAAGTTTATAGCCGCCATTACTTATATAACAGCTATACAAGTTGCTGGAACTATTCTACAGCCGCCATTTTGAGTCTTATAACCGCCATCCTTTATTCTTTATATAACAGCTATACAAGCGGCTGGAACCAATCAACAGCCTCCATTTTGAGGGTTATAGCCGCCATCCTTTATATAACAGCGTTACAAACTGCTGGAAGCATTCTACAGCCGCCAGTTGGAGTTTTTTAGCGGCCATCTTTAATATAGTACCTCTACAAGCTGCTTGTACCATTCTACAGCCGGCAGTTTAAGTCTTATAGCCGCCATCTTTAATATAGTACCTCTACAAGCTGCTGGAAACATTCTACAGCCGCCATTTTGAGTGTTATTGCCGCCATTCGTTATATAACAGCTATACAAGTTGCTGGAACCATTCAACAGGCGCCATTTTGAGTCTTATAGCCGCCAGCATTTATATTGTCGCTCTACAAGCTGATGGAACCATTCTACAGCCGCCAATTTGAGTCTTATAGGCGCCATCCTTTGTATAACAGATATACAAGCTGCTGGAACCAATCAACAGGCGCCATTTTGAGTCTTATAGCCGCCAGCATTAAAATAGTCGCTCTACAAGCTGATGGAACCATTCTACAGCCGCCAGTTTGAGTCTTATAGCCGCCATCCTTTGTATAACAGATATACAAGCTGCTGGAACCAATCAACAGCCGCCAATTTGAGTCTTATAGGCGCCATCCTTTGTATAACAGCTATACAAGCTGCTGAAACCAATCAACAGCCGCCATTTTGAGTCTTATAGCCGCGTGCATTTATAGAGTAGCTCTACAAGCTGCTGGAACCAATCAACAGCCGCCAATTTGAGTCTTATAGGCGCCATCCTTTGTATAACAGCTATACAAGCTGCTGAAACCAATCAACAGCCGCCATTTTGAGTCTTATAGCCGCGTGCATTTATAGAGTAGCTCTACAAGCTGATGGAACCATTCTACAGCCGCCAATTTGAGGTTAATAGCCGCTATTGTTTATATAACAGCTATGCAAGTTTCTGGAACCATTCTACAGCCTCCATTTTGAGTCTTATAGCCGCCATCCTTTATATAACAGCTATACAAGCTGCTGGAACCATTCTACAGCCTTCATTTTGAGTCTTATAGCCGCCATTCTTTATAAAGCAGCTATACAAGCTGCTGGAACCATTCTACAGATGCAAATTTGCGGTTTATAGCCGCCATGTTTTAAATAACAGCTATACAAGTTGCTGGAACCATTCTACAGCCGCCAGATTGAGGCTTTTAGCCGCCATCTTTAATATAGTAGCTATGCAAGCTGCTGGAACCATTCTACAGCCGCCATTTTGAGTCTTATAGCCGCCAGCATTGATATAGTAGCTCTACAAGCTGATGGAACCATTCTACAGCCGCCAGTTTGAGTCTTATAGCCGCCATCCTTTATATAACAGCTATACAAGCTGCTGGAACCATTCTATAGCCGCAAATTTTACGTCTTTAGCCGGCATCTTTAATATAGTAGCTATACAAGCTGCTGGAACCATTCTACAGTTTTCATTTTGAGTCTTATAGCCGCCATCCTTTATATAACAGCTATACAAGCTGTTGGAACCATTCTGTAGCCGCCAATTTGAGTTCTTTAGCCGCCATCCTTTATATAACAGCTATACAAGCTGCTGGAACCATTCTATAGCCGCAAATTTGACGTCTTTAGCCGGCATCTTTAATATAGTAGTTATACAAGCTGCTGGATCCATTCTACAGTCCTTTAGCCGCCATCTTTAATATAGTAGCTCTACAAGCTGCTGGAAACATTCTACAGCCGCCATTTTGAGTGTTATGCCGCCATTCGTTATATAACAGCTATACAAGTTGCTGGAACCAATCAACAGGCGCCATTTTGAGTCTTATAGCCGCCAGCATTTATATAGTCGCTCTACAAGCTGATGGAACCATTCTACAGCCGCCAATTTGAGGTTAATAGCCGCTATTGTTTATATAACAGCTATACAAGCTGCTGGAACCATTCTATAGCCGCAAATTTGACGTCTTTAGCCGGCATCTTTAATATAGTAGTTATACAAGTTGCTGGATCCATTCTACAGTCCTTTAGCCGCCATCTTTAATATAGTACCTCTACAAGCTGCTTGTACCATTCTACAGCCGGCAGTTTAAGTTTTATAGCCGCCATCTTTAATATAGTACCTCTACAAGCTGCTGGTACCATTCTACAGCCGCCATTTTGAGTCTTATAGCCGCCATCCTTTATATAGTAGCTCTACAAGCTGCTGGAACCATTCTACAGTCCTTTAGCCGCCATCTTTAATATAGTAGCTCTACAAGCTGCTGGAAACATTCTACAGCCGCCATTTTGAGTGTTATTGCCGCCATTCGTTATATAACAGCTATACAAGTTGCTGGAACCATTCAACAGGCGCCATTTTGAGTCTTATAGCCGCCAGCATTTATATTGTCGCTCTACAAGCTGATGGAACCATTCTACAGCCGCCAATTTGAGTCTTATAGGCGCCATCCTTTGTATAACAGATATACAAGTTGCTGGAACCAATCAACAGGCGCCATTTTGAGTCTTATAGCCGCCAGCATTAAAATAGTCGCTCTACAAGCTGATGGAACCATTCTACAGCCGCCAGTTTGAGTCTTATAGCCGCCATCCTTTGTATAACAGATATACAAGCTGCTGGAACCAATCAACAGCCGCCAATTTGAGTCTTATAGGCGCCATCCTTTGTATAACAGCTATACAAGCTGCTGAAACCAATCAACAGCCGCCATTTTGAGTCTTATAGCCGCGTGCATTTATAGAGTAGCTCTACAAGCTGCTGGAACCAATCAACAGCCGCCAATTTAAGTCTTATAGGCGCCATCCTTTGTATAACAGCTATACAAGCTGCTGAAACCAATCAACAGCCGCCATTTTGAGTCTTATAGCCGCGTGCATTTATTGAGTAGCTCTACAAGCTGATGGAACCATTCTACAGCCGCCAATTTGAGGTTAATAGCCGCTATTGTTTATATAACAGCTATGCAAGTTTCTGGAACCATTCTACAGCCTCCATTTTGAGTCTTATAGCCGCCATCCTTTATATAACAGCTATACAAGCTGCTGGAACCATTCTACAGCCTTCATTTTGAGTCTTATAGCCGCCATTCTTTATAAAGCAGCTATACAAGCTGCTGGATCCATTCTACAGATGCAAATTTGAGGTTTATAGCCGCCATGTTTTAAATTTTGAGTCTTATAGCCGCCATTCTTTATAAAGCAGCTATACAAGCTGCTGGAACCATTCTACAGATGCAAATTTGAGGTTTATAGCCGCCATGTTTTAAATAACAGCTATACAAGTTGCTGGAACCATTCTACAGCCGCCAGATTGAGGCTTTTAGCCGCCATCTTTAATATAGTAGCTATGCAAGCTGCTGGAACCATTCTACAGCCGCCATTTTGAGTCTTATAGCCGCCAGCATTGATATAGTAGCTCTACAAGCTGATGGAACCATTCTACAGCCGCCAGTTTGAGTCTTATAGCCGCCATCCTTTATATAACAGCTATACAAGCTGCTGGAACCATTCTATAGCCGCAAATTTGACGTCTTTAGCCGGCATCTTTAATATAGTAGCTATACAAGCTGCTGGAACCATTCTACAGCCTTCATTTTGAGTCTTATAGCCGCCATTCTTTATAAAGCAGCTATACAAGCTGCTGGAACCATTCTACAGATGCAAATTTGAGGTTTATAGCCGCCATGTTTTAAATAACAGCTATACAAGTTGCTGGAACCATTCTACAGCCGCCAGATTGAGGCTTTTAGCCGCCGTCTTTAATATAGTAGCTATGCAAGCTGCTGGAACCATTCTACAGCCGCCATTTTGAGTCTTATAGCCGCCAGCATTGATATAGTAGCTCTACAAGCTGATGGAACCATTCTACAGCCGCCAGTTTGAGTCTTATAGCCGCCATCCTTTATATAACAGCTATACAAGCTGCTGGAACCATTCTATAGCCGCAAATTTGACGTCTTTAGCCGGCATCTTTAATATAGTAGTTATACAAGCTGCTGGATCCATTCTACAGTCCTTTAGCCGCCATCTTTAATATAGTAGCTCTACAAGCTGCTGGAAACATTCTACAGCCGCCATTTTGAGTGTTATGCCGCCATTCGTTATATAACAGCTATACAAGTTGCTGGAACCAATCAACAGACGCCATTTTGAGTCTTATAGCCGCCAGCATTGATATAGTCGCTCTACAAGCTGATGGAACCATTCTACAGCCGCCAATTTGAGGTTAATAGCCGCTATTGTTTATATAACAGCTATACAAGCTGCTGGAACCATTCTATAGCCGCAAATTTGACGTCTTTAGCCGGCATCTTTAATATAGTAGTTATACAAGCTGCTGGATCCATTCTACAGTCCTTTAGCCGCCATCTTTAATATAGTAGCTCTACAAGCTGCTGGAAACATTCTACAGCCGCCATTTTGAGTGTTATGCCGCCATTCGTTATATAACAGCTATACAAGTTGCTGGAACCAATCAACAGGCGCCATTTTGAGTCTTATAGCCGCCAGCATTTATATAGTCGCTCTACAAGCTGATGGAACCATTCTACAGCCGCCAATTTGAGGTTAATAGCCGCTATTGCTTATATAACAGCTATGCAAGTTTCTGGAACCATTCTACAGCCTCCATTTTGAGTCTTATAGCCGCCATCCTTTATATAACAGCTATACAAGCTGCTGGAACCATTCTACATCCGCCAGTTTGAGTCCTTTAGCCGCCATCTTTAATATAGTAGCTCTACAAGCTGCTGGAAACATTCTACAGCCGCCATTTTGAGTGTTATTGCCGCCATTCGTTATATAACAGCTATACAAGTTGCTGGAACCAATCAACAGGCGCCATTTTGAGTCTTATAGCCGCCAGCATTTATATAGTCGCTCTACAAGCTGATGGAACCAGTCTACAGCCGCCAATTTGAGTCTTATAGGCGCCATCCTTTGTATAACAGATATACAAGCTGATGGAACCATTCTATAGCCGCAAATTTGACGTCTTTAGCCGGCATCTTTAATATAGTAGTTATACAAGCTGCTGGATCCATTCTACAGTCCTTTAGCCGCCATCTTTAATATAGTAGCTCTACAAGCTGCTGGAAACATTCTACAGCCGTCATTTTGAGTGTTATGCCGCCATTCGTTATATAACAGCTATACAAGTTGCTGGAACCAATCAACAGGCGCCATTTTGAGTCTTATAGCCGCCAGCATTGATATAGTAGCTCTACAAGCTGATGGAACCATTCTACAGCCGCCAGTTTGAGTCTTATAGCCGCCATCCTTTATATAACAGCTATACAAGCTGCTGGAACCATTCTATAGCCGCAAATTTGACGTCTTTAGCCGGCATCTTTAATATAGTAGCTATACAAGCTGCTGGAACCATTCTACAGCCTTCATTTTGAGTCTTATAGCCGGCATTCTTTATAAAGCAGCTATACAAGCTGCTGGAACCATTCTACAGATGCAAATTTGAGGTTTATAGCCGCCATGTTTTAAATAACAGCTATACAAGTTGCTGGAACCATTCTACAGCCGCCAGATTGAGGCTTTTAGCCGCCATCTTTAATATAGTAGCTATGCAAGCTGCTGGAACCATTCTACAGCCTTCATTTTGAGTCTTATAGCCGCCATTCTTTATAAAGCAGCTATACAAGCTGCTGGAACCATTCTACAGATGCAAATTTGAGGTTTATAGCCGCCATGTTTTAAATAACAGCTATACAAGTTGCTGGAACCATTCTACAGCCGCCAGATTGAGGCTTTTAGCCGCCATCTTTAATATAGTAGCTATGCAAGCTGCTGGAACCATTCTACAGCCGCCATTTTGAGTCTTATAGCCGCCAGCATTGATGTAGTAGCTCTACAAGCTGATGGAACCATTCTACAGCCGCCAGTTTGAGTCTTATAGCCGCCATCCTTTATATAACAGCTATACAAGCTGCTGGAACCATTCTATAGCCGCAAATTTGACGTTTTTAGCCGGCATCTTTAATATAGTAGTTATACAAGCTGCTGGATCCATTCTACAGTCCTTTAGCCGCCATCTTTAATATAGTAGCTCTACAAGCTGCTGGAAACATTCTACAGCCGCCATTTTGAGTGTTATGCCGCCATTCGTTATATAACAGCTATACAAGTTGCTGGAACCAATCAACAGGCGCCATTTTAAGTCTTATAGCGGCCAGCATTTATATAGTCGCTCTACAAGCTGATGGAACCATTCTACAGCCGCTAATTTGAGGTTAATAGCCGCTATTGTTTATATAACAGCTATACAAGCTGCTGGAACCATTCTATAGCCGCAAATTTGACGTCTTTAGCCGGCATCTTTAATATAGTAGTTATACAAGCTGCTGGATCCATTCTACAGTCCTTTAGCCGCCATCTTTAATATAGTAGCTCTACAAGCTGCTGGAAACATTCTACAGCCGCCATTTTGAGTGTTATGCCGCCATTCGTTATATAACAGCTATACAAGTTGCTGGAACCAATCAACAGGCGCCATTTTGAGTCTTATAGCCGCCAGCATTTATATAGTCGCTCTACAAGCTGATGGAACCATTCTACAGCCGCCAATTTGAGGTTAATAGCCGCTATTGCTTATATAACAGCTATGCAAGTTTCTGGAACCATTCTACAGCCTCCATTTTGAGTCTTATAGCCGCCATCCTTTATATAACAGCTATACAAGCTGCTGGAACCATTCTACATCCGCCAGTTTGAGTCCTTTAGCCGCCATCTTTAATATAGTAGCTCTACAAGCTGCTGGAAACATTCTACAGCCGCCATTTTGAGTGTTATTGCCGCCATTCGTTATATAACAGCTATACAAGTTGCTGGAACCAATCAACAGGCGCCATTTTGAGTCTTATAGCCGCCAGCATTTATATAGTCGCTCTACAAGCTGATGGAACCAGTCTACAGCCGCCAATTTGAGTCTTATAGGCGCCATCCTTTGTATAACAGATATACAAGTTGCTGGAACCAATCAACAGGCGCCATTTTGAGTCTTATAGCCGCCAGCATTAAAATAGTCGCTCTACAAGCTGATGGAACCATTCTACAGCCGCCAGTTTGAGTCTTATAGCCGCCATCCTTTATATAACAGCTATACAAGCTGCTGGAACCATTCTATAGCCGCAAATTTGACGTCTTTAGCCGGCATCTTTAATATAGTAGCTATACAAGCTGCTGGAACCATTCTACAGCCTTCATTTTGAGTCTTATAGCCGCCATTCTTTATAAAGCAGCTATACAAGCTGCTGGAACCATTCTACAGATGCAAATTTGAGGTTTATAGCCGCCATGTTTTAAATAACAGCTATACAAGTTGCTGGAACCATTCTACAGCCGCCAGATTGAGGCTTTTAGCCGCCATCTTTAATATAGTAGCTATGCAAGCTGCTGGAACCATTCTACAGCCGCCATTTTGAGTCTTATAGCCGCCAGCATTGATATAGTAGCTCTACAAGCTGATGGAACCATTCTACAGCCGCCAGTTTGAGTCTTATAGCCGCCATCCTTTATATAACAGCTATACAAGCTGCTGGAACCATTCTATAGCCGCAAATTTGACGTCTTTAGCCGGCATCTTTAATATAGTAGCTATACAAGCTGCTGGAACCATTCTACAGCCTTCATTTTGAGTCTTATAGCCGCCATTCTTTATAAAGCAGCTATACAAGCTGCTGGAACCATTCTACAGATGCAAATTTGAGGTTTATAGCCGCCATGTTTTAAATAACAGCTATACAAGTTGCTGGAACCATTCTATAGCCGCAAATTTGACGTCTTTAGCCGGCATCTTTAATATAGTAGCTATACAAGCTGCTGGAACCATTCTACAGTTTTCATTTTGAGTCTTATAGCCGCCATCCTTTATATAACAGCTATACAAGCTGTTGGAACCATTCTGTAGCCGCCAATTTGAGGTCTTTAGCCGCCATCCTTTATATAACAGATATACAAGCTGATGGAACCATTCTATAGCCGCAAATTTGTCGTCTTTAGCCGGCATCTTTAATATAGTAGTTATACAAGCTGCTGGATCCATTCTACAGTCCTTTAGCCGCCATCTTTAATATAGTAGCTCTACAAGCTGCTTGTACCATTCCACAGCCGGCAGTTTAAGTCTTATAGCCGCCATCTTTAATATAGTACCTCTACAAGCTGCTGGTACCATTCTACAGCCGCCATTTTGAGTCTTATAGCCGCCATCCTTTATATAGTAGCTCTACAAGCTGCTGGAACCATTCTACAGTCCTTTAGCCGCCATCTTTAATATAGTAGCTCTACAAGCTGCTGGAAACATTCTACAGCCGCCATTTTGAGTGTTATGCCGCCATTCGTTATATAACAGCTATACAAGTTGCTGGAACCAATCAACAGGCGCCATTTTGAGTCTTATAGCCGCCAGCATTTATATAGTCGCTCTACAAGCTGATGGAACCATTCTACAGCCGCCAATTTGAGGTTAATAGCCGCTATTGTTTATATAACAGCTATACAAGCTGCTGGAACCATTCTATAGCCGCAAATTTGACGTCTTTAGCCGGCATCTTTAATATAGTAGTTATACAAGTTGCTGGATCCATTCTACAGTCCTTTAGCCGCCATCTTTAATATAGTACCTCTACAAGCTGCTTGTACCATTCTACAGCCGGCAGTTTAAGTCTTATAGCCGCCATCTTTAATATAGTACCTCTACAAGCTGCTGGTACCATTCTACAGCCGCCATTTTGAGTCTTATAGCCGCCATCCTTTATATAGTAGCTCTACAAGCTGCTGGAACCATTCTACAGTCCTTTAGCCGCCATCTTTAATATAGTAGCTCTACAAGCTGCTGGAAACATTCTACAGCCGCCATTTTGAGTGTTATTGCCGCCATTCGTTATATAACAGCTATACAAGTTGCTGGAACCATTCAACAGGCGCCATTTTGAGTCTTATAGCCGCCAGCATTAAAATAGTCGCTCTACAAGCTGATGGAACCATTCTACAGCCGCCAGTTTGAGTCTTATAGCCGCCATCCTTTGTATAACAGATATACAAGCTGCTGGAACCAATCAACAGCCGCCAATTTGAGTCTTATAGGCGCCATCCTTTGTATAACAGCTATACAAGCTGCTGAAACCAATCAACAGGTGCCATTTTGAGTCTTATAGCCGCCAGCATTAAAATAGTCGCTCTACAAGCTGATGGAACCATTCTACAGCCGCCAGTTTGAGTCTTATAGCCGCCATCCTTTGTATAACAGATATACAAGCTGCTGGAACCAATCAACAGCCTCCATTTTGAGTCTTATAGCCGCCATCCTTTATATAGTAGCTCTACAAGCTGCTGGAACGTATGTACTGCCGCCAATTTTTATATAATAGCTATACAAGCTGCTGGAACCATTCTACAGCCTTCATTTTGAGTCTTATGGCCGCCATTCTTTATATAGCAGCTATACAAGCTGCTGGAACCATTCTACAGATGCAAATTTGAGGTTTATAGCCGCCATGTTTTAAATTTTGAGTCTTATAGCCGCGTGCATTTATAGAGTAGCTCTACAAGCTGCTGGAACCAATCAACAGCCGCCAATTTGAGTCTTATAGGCGCCATCCTTTGTATAACAGCTATACAAGCTGCTGAAACCAATCAACAGCCGCCATTTTGAGTCTTATAGCCGCGTGCATTTATAGAGTAGCTCTACAAGCTGATGGAACCATTCTACAGCCGCCAATTTGAGGTTAATAGCCGCTATTGTTTATATAACAGCTATGCAAGTTTCTGGAACCATTCTACAGCCTTCATTTTGAGTCTTATAGCCGCCATCCTTTATATAACAGCTATACAAGCTGCTGGAACCATTCTACAGCCTTCATTTTGAGTCTTATAGCCGCCATTCTTTATAAAGCAGCTATACAAGCTGCTGGAACCATTCTACAGATGCAAATTTGAGGTTTATAGCCGCCATGTTTTAAATTTTGAGTCTTATAGCCGCCATTCTTTATAAAGCAGCTATACAAGCTGCTGGAACCATTCTACAGATGCAAATTTGAGGTTTATAGCCGCCATGTTTTAAATAACAGCTATACAAGTTGCTGGAACCATTCTACAGCCGCGAGATTGAGGCTTTTAGCCGCCATCTTTAATATAGTAGCTATGCAAGCTGCTGGAACCATTCTACAGCCGCCATTTTGAGTCTTATAGCCGCCAGCATTGATATAGTAGCTCTACAAGCTGATGGAACCATTCTACAGCCGCCAGTTTGAGTCTTATAGCCGCCATCCTTTATATAACAGCTATACAAGCTGCTGGAACCATTCTATAGCCGCAAATTTGACGTCTTTAGCCGGCATCTTTAATATAGTAGTTATACAAGCTGCTGGATCCATTCTACAGTCCTTTAGCCGCCATCTTTAATATAGTAGCTCTACAAGCTGCTGGAAACATTCTACAGCCGCCATTTTGAGTGTTATGCCGCCATTCGTTATATAACAGCTATACAAGTTGCTGGAACCAATCAACAGGCGCCATTTTGAGTCTTATAGCCGCCAGCATTTATATAGTCGCTCTACAAGCTGATGGAACCATTCTACAGCCGCCAATTTGAGGTTAATAGCCGCTATTGTTTATATAACAGCTATACAAGCTGCTGGAACCATAATATAGTAGTTATACAAGCTGCTGGATCCATTCTACAGTCCTTTAGCCGCCATCTTTAATATAGTAGCTCTACAAGCTGCTGGAAACATTCTACAGCCGCCATTTTGAGTGTTATATAACAGCTATACAAGTTGCTGGAACCAATCAACAGGCGCCATTTTGAGTCTTATAGCCGCCAGCATTTATATAGTCGCTCTACAAGCTGATGGAACCATTCTACAGCCGCCAATTTGAGGTTAATAGCCGCTATTGCTTATATAACAGCTATGCAAGTTTCTGGAACCATTCTACAGCCTCCATTTTGAGTCTTATAGCCGCCATCCTTTATATAACAGCTATACAAGCTGCTGGAACCATTCTACATCCGCCAGTTTGAGTCCTTTAGCCGCCATCTTTAATATAGTAGCTCTACAAGCTGCTGGAAACATTCTACAGCCGCCATTTTGAGTGTTATTGCCGCCATTCGTTATATAACAGCTATACAAGTTGCTGGAACCAATCAACAGGCGCCATTTTGAGTCTTATAGCCGCCAGCATTTATATAGTCGCTCTACAAGCTGATGGAACCAGTCTACAGCCGCCAATTTGAGTCTTATAGGCGCCATCCTTTGTATAACAGATATACAAGTTGCTGGAACCAATCAACAGGCGCCATTTTGAGTCTTATAGCCGCCAGCATTAAAATAGTCGCTCTACAAGCTGATGGAACCATTCTACAGCCGCCAGTTTGAGTCTTATAGCCGCCATCCTTTGTATAACAGATATACAAGCTGCTGGAACCAATCAACAGCCTCCATTTTGAGTCTTATAGCCGCCATCCTTTATATAGTAGCTCTACAAGCTGCTGGAACGTATGTACTGCCGCCAATTTTTATATAATAGCTATACAAGCTGCTGGAACCATTCTACAGCCTTCATTTTGAGTCTTATGGCCGCCATTCTTTATATAGCAGCTATACAAGCTGCTGGAACCATTCTACAGATGCAAATTTGAGGTTTATAGCCGCCATGTTTTAAATAACAGCTATACAAGTTGCTGGAACCATTCTACAGCCGCCAGATTGAGGCTTTTAGCCGCCATCTTTAATATAGTAGCTATGCAAGCTGCTGGAACCATTCTACAGCCGCCATTTTAAGTCTTATAGCCGCCAGCATTGATATAGTAGCTCTACAAGCTGATGGAACCATTCTACAGCCGCCAGTTTGAGTCTTATAGCCGCCATCCTTTATATAACAGCTATGCAAGCTGCTGGAACCATTCTATAGCCGCAAATTTGACGTCTTTAGCCGCCAATTTTTATATAATAGCTATACAAGCTGCTGGAACCATTCTACAGCCTTCATTTTGAGTCTTATAGCCGCCATGTTTTAGATAACAGCTATACAAGTTGCTGGAACCATTCTACAGCCGCCAGTTTGAGGCCTTTAGCCGCCATCTTTTATATAGTAGCTATACAAGCTGCTGGAACCATTCTACAGCCGCCATTTTGAGTCTTATAGCCGCCAGCATTGATATAGTAGCTCTACAAGCTGATGGAACCATTCTACAGCCGCCAGTTTGAGTCTTATAGCCGCCATCCTTTATATAACAGCTATACAAGCTGCTGGAACCATTCTATAGCCGCAAATTTGACGTCTTTAGCCGGCATCTTTAATATAGTAGCTATACAAGCTGCTGGAACCATTCTACAGTTTTCATTTTGAGTCTTATAGCCGCCATCATTTATATAGTAGCTATACAAGCTGCTGGAACCATTCTACAGCCGCCATTTTGAGTCTTATAGTCGCCAGCATTGATATAGTAGCTCTACAAGCTGATGGAACCATTCTACAGCCGCCAGTTTGAGTCTTATAGCCGCCATCCTTTATATAACAGCTATACAAGCTGCTGGAACCATTCTATAGCCGCAAATTTGACGTCTTTAGCCGGCATCTTTAATATAGTAGCTATACAAGCTGCTGGAACCATTCTACAGTTTTCATTTTGAGTCTTATAGCCGCCATCTTTTATATAGTAGCTATACAAGCTGCTGGAACCATTCTACAGCCGCCAGATTGAGGCTTTTAGCCGCCATCTTTAATATAGTAGCTATGCAAGCTGCTGGAACCATTCTACAGCCGCCATTTTGAGTCTTATAGCCGCCAGCATTGATATAGTAGCTCTACAAGCTGATGGAACCATTCTACAGCCGCCAGTTTGAGTCTTATAGCCGCCATCCTTTATATAACAGCTATACAAGCTGCTGGAACCATTCTATAGCCGCAAATTTGACGTCTTTAGCCGGCATCTTTAATATAGTAGCTATACAAGCTGCTGGAACCATTCTACAGTCCTTTAGCCGCCATCTTTAATATAGTAGCTCTACAAGCTGCTGGAAACATTCTACAGCCGCCATTTTGAGTGTTATGCCGCCATTCGTTATATAACAGCTATACAAGTTGCTGGAACCAATCAACAGGCGCCATTTTGAGTCTTATAGCCGCCAGCATTTATATAGTCGCTCTACAAGCTGATGGAACCATTCTACAGCCGCCAATTTGAGGTTAATAGCCGCTATTGTTTATATAACAGCTATACAAGCTGCTGGAACCATTCTATAGCCGCAAATTTGACGTCTTTAGCCGGCATCTTTAATATAGTAGTTATACAAGCTGCTGGATCCATTCTACAGTCCTTTAGCCGCCATCTTTAATATAGTAGCTCTACAAGCTGCTGGAAACATTCTACAGCCGCCATTTTGAGTGTTATGCCGCCATTCGTTATATAACAGCTATACAAGTTGCTGGAACCAATCAACAGGCGCCATTTTGAGTCTTATAGCCGCCAGCATTTATATAGTCACTCTACAAGCTGATGGAACCATTCTACAGCCGCCAATTTGAGGTTAATAGCCGCTATTGCTTATATAACAGCTATGCAAGTTTCTGGAACCATTCTACAGCCTCCATTTTGAGTCTTATAGCCGCCATCCTTTATATAACAGCTATACAAGCTGCTGGAACCATTCTACATCCGCCAGTTTGACTCCTTTAGCCGCCATCTTTAATATAGTAGCTCTACAAGCTGCTGGAAACATTCTACAGCCGCCATTTTGAGTGTTATTGCCGCCATTCGTTATATAACAGCTATACAAGTTGCTGGAACCAATCAACAGGCGCCATTTTGAGTCTTATAGCCGCCAGCATTTATATAGTCGCTCTACAAGCTGATGGAACCAGTCTACAGCCGCCAATTTGAGTCTTATAGCCGCCAGCATTAAAATAGTCGCTCTACAAGCTGATGGAACCATTCTACAGCCGTCAGTTTGAGTCTTATAGCCGCCATCCTTTGTATAACAGATATACAAGCTGGTGGATCCAATCAACAGCCTCCATTTTGAGTCTTATAGCCGCCATCCTTTATATAGTAGCTCTACAAGCTGCTGGAAACTATGTACTGCCGCCAATTTTTATATAATCGCTATACAAGCTGCTGGAACCATTCTACAGCCTTCATTTTGAGTCTTATAGCCGCCATTCTTTATATAGCAGCTATACAAGCTGCTGGAACCATTCTACAGATGCAAATTTGAGGTTTATAGCGGCCATGTTTTAAATAACAGCTATACAAGTTGCTGGAACCATTCTACAGCCTCCTGTTTGAGGTCTTTAGCCGCCATCTTTAATATAGTAGCTATACAAGCTGCTGGAACCATTCTACAGCCGCCATTTTGAGTCTTATAGCCGCCATCCTTTATATAACAGCTATACAAGCTGCTGGAACCATTCTATAGCCGCAAATTTGACGTCTTTAGCCGCCAATTTTTATATAATAGCTATACAAGCTGCTGGAACCATTCTACATCCTTCATTTTGAGTCTTATAGCCGCCATGTTTTAGATAACAGCTATACAAGTTGCTGGAACCATTCTACAGCCGCCAGTTTGAGGCCTTTAGCCGCCATCTTTTATATAGTAGCTATACAAGCTGCTGGAACCATTCTACAGCCGCCAGTTTGAGTCTTATAGCCGCCATCCTTTGTATAACAGATATACAAGCTGCTGGAACCAATCAACAGCCTCCATTTTGAGTCTTATAGCCGCCATCCTTTATATAGTAGCTCTACAAGCTGCTGGAACGTATGTACTGCCGCCAATTTTTATATAATAGCTATACAAGCTGCTGGAACCATTCTACAGCCTTCATTTTGAGTCTTATGGCCGCCATTCTTTATATAGCAGCTATACAAGCTGCTGGAACCATTCTACAGATGCAAATTTGAGGTTTATAGCCGCCATGTTTTAAATAACAGCTATACAAGTTGCTGGAACCATTCTACAGCCGCCAGATTGAGGCTTTTAGCCGCCATCTTTAATATAGTAGCTATGCAAGCTGCTGGAACCATTCTACAGCCGCCAGTTTGAGTCTTATAGCCGCCATCCTTTATATAACAGCTATACAAGCTGCTGGAACCATTCTATAGCCGCAAATTTGACGTCTTTAGCCGCCAATTTTTATATAATAGCTATACAAGCTGCTGGAACCATTCTACATCCTTCATTTTGAGTCTTATAGCCGCCATGTTTTAGATAACAGCTATACAAGTTGCTGGAACCATTCTACAGCCGCCAGTTTGAGGCCTTTAGCCGCCATCTTTTATATAGTAGCTATACAAGCTGCTGGAACCATTCTACAGCCGCCATTTTGAGTCTTATAGCCGCCAGCATTGATATAGTAGCTCTACAAGCTGATGGAACCATTCTACAGCCGCCAGTTTGAGTCTTATAGCCGCCATCCTTTATATAACAGCTATACAAGCTGCTGGAACCATTCTATAGCCGCAAATTTGACGTCTTTAGCCGGCATCTTTAATATAGTAGCTATACAAGCTGCTGGAACCATTCTACAGTTTTCATTTTGAGTCTTATAGCCGCCATCTTTTATATAGTAGCTATACAAGCTGCTGGAACCATTCTACAGCCGCCATTTTGAGTCTTATAGTCGCCAGCATTGATATAGTAGCTCTACAAGCTGATGGAACCATTCTACAGCCGCCAGTTTGAGTCTTATAGCCGCCATCCTTTATATAACAGCTATACAAGCTGCTGGAACCATTCTATAGCCGCAAATTTGACGTCTTTAGCCGGCATCTTTAATATAGTAGCTATACAAGCTGCTGGAACCATTCTACAGTTTTCATTTTGAGTCTTATAGCCGCCATCCTTTATATAACAGCTATACAAGCTGCTGGAACCATTCTACAGATGCAAATTTGAGGTTTATAGCCGCCATGTTTTAAATAACAGCTATACAAGTTGCTGGAACCATTCTACAGCCGCCAGATTGAGGCTTTTAGCCGCCATCTTTAATATGGTAGTTATACAAGCTGCTGGAACCTTTCTACAGCCGCCATATTGAACGTTATAGCCGCCATTCTGAGTGTTGTAGCCGCCATTTTTATACCATACACCCATAGGGTGAAATGGTTTATTAAAGTCGCCAAAATGTATGTAACAGGCAGAAGGAAGCTTTTCCGACCCCATAAAGTATATATATTCTTGATCAGCATCAACAGCCGAGTCGATATAGCCATGTCCGTCTGTCCGTCTGTCCGTCCGTATGAACGCCTAGATCTCAGAGACTATAAGAGATAGAGCCACCAAATTTGGTATGTAGGCTCATGTAGTATGTAGAGTGATCGAGTTTATTTCAAAAATTTGCCACGCCCCTTTTCGCCCCCGCAATTCAACAAAAACGTTTATCTTAAAAACTATTGCAGCTAGAGACACCATATTTGGTATGTATATTTGCTTAGTAAATGCGCACATTTTGTATCTATAAAGATTTTGCCACCCCCTTTCCGCCCCCAAAATTTGAAAAACTCGATTATCTCCCGTAATTTTTTACCTTGTGGAATCAAATTTGGCACACTTGAATTTAATCCTAATACCCAGCAAGCTATGCATATAAACGTTTTTCCATAGGGCCGGAGTTGGCCGTTGGCGGGTGGTGGCGCTAAGGTGCTCAAATGCATGAGTGAGTGAGATACTAAGATATGTTTGTAAAAAGCATGTAAACAGAATTTTTTTAAAATAGGCAAATGCATTTGTTATTACAAATTTGAAATATTTGTTTTACTGGTGTATGGTAAACCTATGTCGGCGAGACGACTTACTTAGTTCATTTATATAACAGCTATACAAGCTGCAGGAACCAATCTACAGCCGCCAGTTTGAGTCTTATGGCCGCCATCTTTATATAATAGTTTTACAAGCTGCTGGAACCAATCGAAAGCCTCCATTTTCAGTGTTATAGCCGCCATTCTTTATATAACAGCTTTACAAGCTGCTGGAACCATTCTACAGCCGCCAGTTTCAGTCCTTTAGCCGCCATCTTTCATATAGTAGCTCTACAAGCTGATGGAACCATTCTACAGCCGCCAGTTTGAGTCTTATAGCCGCCATTCTTTATATAACAGCTATACAAGCTGCTGGAACCATTCTACAGCCGCCATTTTGAGTCTTATAGCCGCCATCGTTTATATAACAGCTTTACAAACTGCTGGAACCATTCTTCAGTCGCCATTTTGAGTCTTATAGCCGCCATTCTTTCATATAGTAGCTATACAAGCTGCTGGAACCATTCTACAGCCGCCATTTTGAGTCTTATAGCCGCCATTTTTTATATAACAGCTTTACAAACTGCTGGAACCATTCTACAGCCGCCATTTTGAGTCTTATAGCCGCCAGCATTTATATAGTAGCTCCACAAGCTGATGGAACCATTCTACAGCCGCCAGTTTGAGTCTTATAGCCGCCATCCGTTATATAGTAGCTCTACAAGCTGCTGGTACCTTTGTACTGCCGCCAATTTTTATATAACAGCTATACAAGCTGCTGGAACCATGCTACAGCCGCCAGTTGGAGTCCATCTTTCATATAGTAGCTATACGAGCTGCTGGAACCATTCTACAGCCGCCATTTTGAGTCTTATAGCCGCCATCGTTTATATAACAACTTTACAAACTGCTGGAACCATTCTTCAGCCACCATTTTGAGTCTTATAGCCGCCATCGTTTATATAACAGCTTTACAAACTGCTGGAACCATTCTTCAGCCGCCATTTTGAGTCTTATAGCCGCCATCTTTAATATAGTAGCTATACAAGCTTCTGGAACCATTCTACAGCCGCCATTTTGAGTGTTATAGTCGCCATTCTTTTTATAACATCTTTACAAGCTGCTAGAACCATTCTACAACTGCCATTTTGAGTCTTACAGCCGCCATCCTTTATATAGTAGCTCTACAAGCTGCTGGAACCTTTGTAACAGCTATACAAGCTGCTGGAACCATTCTACAGCCGCCATTTTGAGTCTTATAGCCGCCAGCATTGATATAGTAGCTCTACAAGCTGATGGAACCATTCTACAGCCGCCATTTTGAACGTTATAGCCGCCATTCTGAGTGTTGTAGCCGCCATTTTTATACCATACACCCATAGGGTGAAATGGTTTATTAAAGTCGCCAAAATGTATGTAACAGGCAGAAGGAAGCTTTTCCGACCCCATAAAGTATTCAGTAAATGCGCACATTTTGTATCTATAAAGATTTTGCCACCCCCTTTCCGCCCCCAAAATTTGAAAAACTCGATTATCTCCCGTAATTTTTTACCTTGTGGAATCAAATTTGGCACACTTGAATTTAATCCTAATACCCAGCAAGCTATGCATATAAACGTTTTTCCATAGGGCCGGAGTTGGCCGTTGGCGGGTGGTGGCGCTAAGGTGCTCAAATGCATGAGTGAGTAAGATACTAAGATATGCTTGTAAAAAGCATGTAAACAGAATTTTTTTAAAATAGGCAAATGCATTTGTTATTACAAATTTGAAATATTTGTTTTACTGGTGTATGGTAAACCTATGTCGGCGAGACGACTTACTTAGTTCATTTATATAACAGCTATACAAGCTGCAGGAACCAATCTACAGCCGCCAGTTTGAGTCTTATGGCCGCCATCTTTATATAATAGTTATACAAGCTGCTGGAACCAATCGAAAGCCTCCATTTTCAGTGTTATAGCCGCCATTCTTTATATAACAGCTTTACAAGCTGCTGGAACCATTCTACAGCCGCCAGTTTCAGTCCTTTAGCCGCCATCTTTCATATAGTAGCTCTACAAGCTGATGGAACCATTCTACAGCCGCCAGTTTGAGTCTTATAGCCCCCATTCTTTATATAACAGCTATACAAGCTGCTGGAACCATTCTACAGCCGCCATTTTGAGTCTTATAGCCGCCATTCTTTATATAACAGCTTTACAAACTGCTGAAACCATTCTACAGCCGCCATTTTGAGTCTTATAGCCGCCAGCATTTATATAGTAGCTCCACAAGCTGATGGAACCATGCTACAGCCGCCAGTTGGAGTCCCTTAGCCGCCATCTTTCATATAGTAGCTATACGAGCTGCTGGAACCATTCTACAGCCGCCATTTTGAGTCTTATAGCCGCCATCCGTTATATAGTAGCTCTACAAGCTGCTGGAACCTTTGTACTGCCGCCATTTTGAGTCTTATAGCCGCCATTCTTTATATAACAGCTATACAAGCTGCTGGAACCATTCTACAGCCGCCATTTTGAGTCTTATAGCCGCCATCGATTATATAACAGCTATACAAACTGCTGGAACCATTCTTCAGCCGCCATTTTGAGTCTTATAGCCGCCATCTTTAATATAGTAGCTATACAAGCTGCTGGAACCATGCTACAGCCGCCAGTTGGAGTCCTTTAGCCGCCATCTTTCATATAGTAGCTATACGAGCTGCTGGAACCATTCTACAGACGCCATTTTGAGTCTTATAGCCGCCATCGTTTATATAACAACTTTACAAACTGCTGGAACCATTCTTCAGCCACCATTTTGAGTCTTATAACCGCTATCGTTTATATAACAGCTTTACAAACTGCTGGAACCATTCTTCAGCCGCCATTTTGAGTCTTATAGCCGCCATCTTTAATATAGTAGCTATACAAGCTTCTGGAACCATTCTACAGCCGCCATTTTGAGTCTTATAGCCGCCATCGTTTATATAACAACTTTACAAACTGCTGGAACCATTCTTCAGCCACCATTTTGAGTCTTATAGCCGCCATCGATTATATAACAGCTTTACAAACTGCTGGAACCATTCTTCAGTCTCCATTTTGAGTCTTATAGCCGCCAGCATTTATATAGTAGCTCTACAAGCTGCTGGAACCTATGTACTGCCGCCAATTTTTATATAATAGCTATACAAGCTGCTGGAACCATTCTACAGCCTTCATTTTGAGTCTTATAGCCGCCATGTTTTAAATAACAGCTATACAAGCTGCTGGAACCATTCTACAGCCGCCAGTTTGAGGCCTTTAGCCGCCATCTTTTATATAGTAGCTATACAAGCTGCTGGAACCATTCTACAGCCGCCATTTTGAGTCTTATAGCCGCCAGCATTGATATAGTAGCTCTACAAGCTGATGGAACCATTCTACAGCCGCCGGTTTGAGTCTTATAGCCGCCATCCTTTATATAACAGCTATACAAGCTGCTGGAACCATTCTATAGCCGCAAATTTGACGTCTTTAGCCGGCATCTTTAATATAGTAGCTATACAAGCTGCTGGAACCATTCTACAGTTTTCATTTTGAGTCTTATAGCCGCCATCCTTTATATAACAGCTATACAAGCTGTTTTAACCATTCTATAGCCGCCAATTTGAGTTCTTTAGCCGCCATCTTTAATATAGTAGTTATACAAGCTGCTGGAACCTTTCTACAGCCGCCATTTTGAGTCTTATAGCCGCCATTCTTTATATAACAGCTTTACAAACTGCTGGAACCATTCTTCAGCCGCCATTTTGAGTCTTATAGCCGCCATCTTTAATATAGTAGCTATACAAGCTGCTGGAACCATTCTACAGCCGCCATTTTGAGTCTTATAGCCGCCATTCTTTATATAACAGCTTTACAAACTGCTGGAACCATTCTACAGCCGCCATTTTGAGTCTTATAGCCGCCAGCATTGATATAGTAGCTCTACAAGCTGATGGAACCATTCTACAGCCGCCAGTTTGAGTCTTATAGCCGCTATCCTTTATATAACAGCTATACAAGCTGCTGGAACTATTCTATAGCCGCCAATTTGAGTTCTTTAGCCGCCATCTTTGATATAGTAGTTATACAAGCTGCTGGAACCTTTCTACAGCCGCCATTTTGAACGTTATAGCCGCCATTCTGAGTGTTGTAGCCGCCATTTTTATACCATACACCCATAGGGTGAAATGGTTTATTAAAGTCGCCAAAATGTATGTAACAGGCAGAAGGAAGCTTTTCCGACCCCATAAAGTATATATATTCTTGATCAGCATCAACAGCCGAGTCGATATAGCCATGTCCGTCTGTCCGTCCGTCTGTCCGTCCGTATGAACGCCTAGATCTCAGAGACTATAAGAGATAGAGCCACCAAATTTGGTATGTACGCTCATGTAGTATGTAGAGTGATCGAGTTTATTTCAAAAATTTGCCACGCCCCTTTCCGCCCCCGCAATTCAACAAAAACGTTTATCTTAAAAACTATTGCAGCTAGAGACACCATATATGGTATGTATATTTGCTTAGTAAATGCGCACATTTTGTATCTATAAAGATTTTGCCACCCCCTTTCCGCCCCCAAAATTTGAAAAACTCGATTATCTCCCGTAATTTTTTACCTTGTGGAATCAAATTTGGCACACTTGAATTTAATCCTAATACCCAGCAAGCTATGCATATAAACGTTTTTCCATAGGGCCGGAGTTGGCCGTTGGCGGGTGGTGGCGCTAAGGTGCTCAAATGCATGAGTGAGTGAGATACTAAGATATGCTTGTAAAAAGCATGTAAACAGAATTTTTTTAAAATAGGCAAATGCATTTGTTATTACAAATTTGAAATATTTGTTTTACTGGTGTATGGTAAACCTAAGTCGGCGAGACGACTTACTTAGTTAATTTATATAACAGCTATAAAAGCTGCAGGAACCAATCTACAGCCGCCAGTTTAAGTCTTATGGCCGCCATCTTTATATAATAGTTATACAAGCTGCTGGAACCAATCAAAAGCCTCCATTTTCAGTGTTATAGCCGCCATTCTTTATATAACAGCTTTACAAGCTGCTGGAACCATTCTACAGCCGCCAGTTTCAGTCCTTTAGCCGCCATCTTTCATATAGTAGCTCTACAAGCTGATGGAACCATTCTACAGCCGCCAGTTTGAGTCTTATAGCCGCCATCTTTCATATAGTAGCTATACGAGCTGCTGGAACCATTCTACAGCAGCCATTTTGACTCTTATAGCCGCCATCGTTTATATAACAACTTTACAAACTGCTGGAACCATTCTTCAGCCACCATTTTGAGTCTTATAGCCGCCATCGTTTATATAACAGCTTTACAAACTGCTGGAACCATTCTTCAGCCGCCATTTTGAGTCTTATAGCCGCCATCTTTAATATAGTAGCTGTACAAGCTTCTGGAACCATTCTACAGCCGCCATTTTGAGTGTTATAGTCGCCATTCTTTATATAACAGCTTTACAAGCTGCTGGAACCATTCAACAACTGCCATTTTGAGTCTTACAGCCGCCATCCTTTATATAGTAGCTCTACAAGCTGCTGGAACCATTCTACGCGCTTTGGTTTATACGCCTTCTTTATATAACAGCTATACAAGCTGCTAGAACCATTCTACAGCCTTCATTTTGACTCTTATAGCCGCCATCCTTTATATAACAGCTATACAAGCTGTTGGAACCATTCTAAAGGTCTTCCATTTGAGGTCTTTAGCCGCCATCTTTAATATAGTAGTTATACAAGCTGCTGGAACCGTTCTACAGCCGCCATTTTGAACGTTATAGCCGCCATCGTTTATATAACAGCTTTACAAACTGCTGGAACCATTCTACAGTCGCCATTTTGAGTCTTATAGCCGCCATTCTTTATATAACAGCTTTACAAGCTGCTGGAACCATTCTACAGCTGCAATTTTGAGTCTTATAGCCGCCAGCATTTATATAGTAGCTCCACAAGCTGATGGAACCATTCTACAGCCGCCATTTTGAGTGTTATAGCCGCCATCCGTTATATAGTAGCTCTACAAGCTGCTGGAACCTTTGTACTGCCGCCAATTTTTATATAACAGCTATACAAGCTGCTGGAACCATGCTACAGCCGCCAGTTGGAGTCCTTTAGCCGCCATCTTTCATATAGTAGCTATACGAGCTGCTGGAACCATTCTACAGCCGCCATTTTGAGTCTTATAGCCGCCATCGTTTATATAACAACTTTACAAACTGCTGGAACCATTCTTCAGCCACCATTTTGAGTCTTATAGCCGCCATCGTTTATATAACAGCTTTACAAACTGCTGGAACCATTTTTCAGCCGCCATTTTGAGTCTTATAGCCGCCATCTTTAATATAGTAGCTATACAAGCTGCTGGAACCATTCTACAGCCGCCATTTTGAGTGTTATAGTCGCCATTCTTTATATAACATCTTTACGAGCTGCTGGAACCATTCTACAGCAGCCATTTTGAGTCTTTTAGCCGCCATCGTTTATATAACAACTTTACAAACTGCTGGAACCATTCTTCAGCCACCATTTTGAGTCTTATAGCCGCCATCGTTTATATAACAGCTTTACAAACTGCTGGAACCATTCTTCAGCCGCCATTTTGAGTCTTATAGCCGCCATCTTTAATATAGTAGCTATACAAGCTTCTGGAACCATTCTACAGCCGCCATTTTGAGTGTTATAGCCGCCATTCTTTATATGACATCTTTACAAGCTGCTGGAACCATTCAACAACTGCCATTTCGAGTCTTATAGCCGCCATCTTTTATATAGTAGCTATACAAGCTGCTGGAACCATTCTACAGCCGCCATTTTGAGTTTATAGCCGCCATTTTATATAACAGCTATACAAGCTGCTGGAACCATTCTACAGCCGCCATTTTGAGTCTTATAGCCATTATATAACATTTATATAACAGCTATACAAGCTGCTGGAACCATTCTACAGGCCTTCCATTTGAGGTCTTATAGCCGCCATTCTTTAATATAGTAGCTATACAAGCTGCTGGAACCATTCTACAGCCGCCATTTTGAGTCTTATAGCCGCCATTTTTAGTATTATAGCCTTTTATATTGCTATACAAGCTGCTGGAACCATTCTACAGCCGCCATTTTGGGTCTTATAGCCGCCATCTTTATATAACAGTTATACAAGCTGCTGGAACCTTTGTACAGCCGCCAATTTTTATATAACAGCTATACAAGTTGCTGGAACCATTCTACAGCCGCCAGTTTCAGTCCTTTAGCCGCCATCTTTCATATAGTAGCTCTACAAGCTGTTGGAACCATTCTACAGCCGCCAGTTTGAGTCTTATAGCCGCCATTTTTTATATAACAGCTGTGCAAGCTGCTGGAACCATTCTACAGCCGCCATTTTGAGTCTAATAGGCGCCATCGTTTATATAACAGCTTTACAAACTGCTGGAACCATTCTTCAGCCGCCATTTTGAGTGTTATAGTCGCCATTCTTTATATAACATCTTTACAAGCTGCTGGAACCATTCAACAACTGCCATTTTGAGTCTTACAGCCGCCATCCTTTATATAGTAGCTCTACAAGCTGCTGGAACCATTGACTATACCAGTCTACGCCATTTTGACTCTTATAGCCGCCATCCTTTACATAACAGCTATACAAGCTGTTGGAACCATTCTAAAGGTCTTCCATTTGAGGTCTTATAGCCGCCATCTTTAATATAGTAGCTATACAAGCTGCTGGAACCTTTGTACTGCCGCCAATTTCTATATAACAACTATACAAGTTGCTGGAACCATTCTACAGCCGCCAGTTTCAGTCTTTTAGCCGCCATCTTTCATATAGTTGCTCTACAAGCTGATGGAACCATTCTACAGCCGCCAGTTTGAGTCTTATAGCCGCCATTCTTTATATAACAGCTATACAAGCTGCTGGAACCATTCTACAGCCGCCATTTTGAGTCTTATAGCCGCCATTCTTTATATAACAGCTTTACAAACTGCTGGAACCATTCTACAGCCGCCATTTTGAGTCTTATAGCCGCCAGCATTTATATAGTAGCTCCACAAGCTGATGGAACCATTCTACAGCCGCCAGTTTGAGTCTTATAGCCGCCTTCTTTGACGAAGCAGATATACAAGCTGCTGGAACCATTCTACAGCCGCCATTTTGAGTGTTATAGCCGCCATCCGTTATATAGTAGCTCTACAAGCTGCTGGAACCTTTGTACTGCCGCCAATTTTTATATAACACCTATACAAGCTGCTGGAACCATGCTACAGCCGCCAGTTGGAGTCCTTTAGCCGCCATCTTTCATATAGTAGCTATACGAGCTGCTGGAACTTTTGTACAGCCGCCAATTTTTATATAACAGCTATACAAGTTGCTGGAACCATTCTACAGCCGCCAGTTTCAGTCCTTTAGCCGCCATCTATCATATAGTAGCTCTACAAGCTGATGGAACCATTCTACAGCCGCCAGTTTGAGTCTTATAGCCGCCATTCTTTATATAACAGCTGTACAAGCTGCTGGAACCATTCTACAGCCGCGATTTTGAGTCTAATAGCCGCCATCGTTTATATAACAGCTTTACAAACTGCTGGAACCATTCTTCAGCCGCCATCTTGAGTCTTATAGCCGCCATCTTTAATATAGTAGCTATACAAGCTGCTGGACTTCTGCTTTTTTATATTGCTTACAAGCTGCTGGAACCTTTGTACTGCCGCCAATTTTTATATAACAGCTATACAAGTTGCTGGAACCATTGTACAGCCGCCAGTTTCAGTCCTTTAGCCGCCATCTTTCATATAGTAGCTCTACAAGCTAATGGAACCATTCTACAGCCGCCAGTTTGAGTCTTATAGCCGCCATTCTTTATATAACAGCTATACAAGCTGCTGGAACCAATCTACAGCCGCCATTTTTAGTCTTATAGCCGCCATCGTTTATATAACAGCTTTACAAACTGCTGGAACCATTCTTCAGCCGCCATTTTGAGTCTTATAGCCGCCATCTTTCATATAGTAGCTATACGAGCTGCTGGAACCATTCTACAGCCGCCATTTTGACTCTTATAGCCGCCATCGTTTATATAACAACTTTACAAACTGCTGGAACCATTCTTCAGCCACCATTTTAAGTCTTATAGCCGCCACCGTTTATATAACAGCTTTACAAACTGCTGGAACCATTCTTCAGCCGCCATTTTAAGTTTTATAGCCGCCATCTTTAATACAGCAGCTATACAAGCTGCTGGAACCATTCTACAGCCGCCATTTTGAGTGTTATAGTCGCCATTCTTTATATAACAGCTTTACAAACTGCTGGAACCATTCTACAGCCGCCATTTTGAGTCTTATAGCCGCCATTCTTTATATAACAGCTATACAAGCTGCTGGAACCATTCTACAGCCGCCAATTTGAGGTTTATAGCCGCTATTCTTTATATAACAGCTGTACAAGCTGCTGGAACCATTCTACAGCTGCAATTTTGAGTTTTCAAGCCGCCAGCACTTATATAGTAACTCTACAAGCTGATGGAACCATTCTACAGCCGCCAGTTTGAGTCTTATAGCAGCCATCCTTTGTATAACAGCTATACAAGCTGCTGGAACCATTCTACAGCCGCCAATTTGAGGTTTATAGCCGCTATTCTTTATATAACAGCTGTACAAGCTGCTGGAACCATTCTACAGCTGCAATTTTGAGTCTTAAAGCCGCCAGCACTTATATAGTAGCTCTACAAGCTGCTGGTACCTTTGTACTGCCGCCAATTTTTATATAACAGCTATACAAGCTGCTGGAACCATGCTACAGCCGCCAGTTGGAGTCCTTTAGCCGCCATCTTTCATATAGTACCTATACGAGCTGCTGGAACCATTCTTCAGCCTCCATTTTGAGTCTTATAGCCGCCATCGTTTATATAACAGCTTTTCAAACTGCTGGAACCATTCTTCAGCCGCCATTTTGAGTGTTATAGTCGCCATTCTTTATATAACAGTTATACAAGCTGCTGGAACCATTCAACAGCCGCCAAATTGAGGTTAATAGCCGCTATTGTTTATATAACAGCTGTACAAGCTGCTGGAACCATTCTACAGCTGCAATTTTGAGTCTTAAAGCCGCCAGCATTTATATAGTAGCTCTACAAGCTGCTGGAACCATTCTTCAGCCGCCCTTTTGAGTCTTATAGCCGCTATCTTTAATATAGTTGCTATACAAACTGCTGGAACCATTCTACAGCCGCCAATTTGAGGTTTATAGCTGCCATTCTTTATATAACAGCTATACAAGCTGCTGTAACCATTCTACAGCTGCCAGTTTGAGTCTTATAGCAGCCATCCTTTGTATAATATATATACAAGCTGCTGGAACCATTCTACAGCCGCCAATTTGAGTGCTATAGTCGCCATTCTTTATATAACAGCTTTACAAACTGCTGGAACCATTCTACAGCCGCCATTTTGAGTCTTATAGCAGCCATCCTTTGTATAACAGCTATACAAGCTGCTGGAACCATTCTACAGCCGCCAATTTGAGGTTTATAGCCGCTATTCTTTATATAACAGCTATACAAGCTGCTGGAACCATTCTACAGCCGCCATTTTGAGTGTTATAGTCGCCATTCTTTATATAACAGCTTTACAAACTGCTGGAACCATTCTACAGCCGCCATTTTGAGTCTTATAGCAGCCATCCTTTGTATAACAGCTATACAAGCTGCTGGAACCATTCTACAGCCGCCAATTTGAGGTTTATAGCCGCTATTCTTTATATAACAGCTGTACAAGCTGCTGGAACCATTCTACAGCTGCAATTTTGAGTTTTCAAGCCGCCAGCACTTATATAGTAGCTCTACAAGCTGATGGAACCATTCTACAGCCGCCAGTTTGAGTCTTATAGCAGCCATCCTTTGTATAACAGCTATACAAGCTGCTGGAACCATTCTACAGCCGCCAATTTGAGGTTTATAGCCGCTATTCTTTATATAACAGCTGTACAAGCTGCTGGAACCATTCTACAGCTGCAATTTTGAGTCTTAAAGCCGCCAGCACTTATATAGTAGCTCTACAAGCTGCTGGAACCTTTGTACTGCCGCCAATTTTTATATAACAGCTATACAAGCTGCTGGAACCATGCTACAGCCGCCAGTTGGAGTCCTTTAGCCGCCATTTTTCATATACTAGCTATACGAGCTGCTGGAACCATTCTTCAGCCTCCATTTTGAGTCTTATAGCCGCCATCGTTTATATAACAGCTTTACAAACTGCTGGAACCATTCTTCAGCCACCATTTTGAGTCTTATAGCCGCCATCTTTAATATAGTAGCTATACAAGCTGCTGGAACCATTCTACAGCCGCCACTTTGAGGTTTATAGCCGCTATTCTTTATATAACAGCTGTACAAGCTGCTGGAACCATTCTACAGCTGCAATTTTGAGTCTTAAAGCCGCCAGCATTTATATAGTAGCTCTACAAGCTGATGGAACCATTCTGCAGCCGCCAGTTTGAGTCTTATAGCAGCCATCCTTTGTATAGCAGCTATACAAGCTGCTGGAACCATTCTACAGCCGCCACTTTGAGGTTTATAGCCGCTATTCTTTATATAACAGCTGTACAAGCTGCTGGAACCATTCTACAGCTGCAATTTTGAGTCTTATAGCCGCCATCTTTAATATAGTAGCTATACAAGCTGCTGGAACCTTTGTACTGCCGCCAATTTTTATATAACAGCTATACAAGCTGCTGGAACCATGCTACAGCCGCCACTTTGAGGTTTATAGCCAATCAACGCTTCTTTTGAGTCTTATAGCCGCCATCTTTAATATAGTATGTATACAACCTGCTGGAACCATTCTACAGCCGCCATTTTGAGTCTTATAGCCGCCATCCTTTATATAACAGCTTTACAAGCTGCTGGAACCATTCTATAGCCGCCAATTTGACGTCTTATAGCCGCCATCTTTAATATAGTAGTTATACAAGCTGCTGGAACCATTCTACAGCCGCCATTTTGATAGTTCTGGTGTTGTAGCCGCCATTCTTTATATAACAGCTATACAAGCTGCTGAAACCATTCTACAGCTGCCAGCTTGAGTCTTATAGACGCCATCCTTTGTATAACAGATATAGAAGCTGCTGGAACCTTTGTACTGCCGCCAATTTTTATATAACACCTATACAAGCTGCTGGAACCATGCTACAGCCGCCAGTTGGAGTCCTTTAGCCGCCATCTTTCATATAGTAGCTATACGAGCTGCTGGAACCTTTGTACAGCCGCCATTTACTTAAGCCCCATTTATATAACAGCTATACAAGTTGCTGGAACCATTCTACAACCGCCAGTTTCAGTCCTTTAGCCGCCATCTATCATATAGTAGCTCTACAAGCTGATGGAACCATTCTACAGCCGCCAGTTTGAGTCTTATAGCCGCCATTCTTTATATAACAGCTGTACAAGCTGCTGGAACCATTCTACAGCCGCGATTTTGAGTCTAATAGCCGCCATCGTTTATATAACAGCTTTACAAACTGCTGGAACCATTCTTCAGCCGCCATCTTGAGTCTTATAGCCGCCATCTTTAATATAGTAGCTATACAAGCTGCTGGAACCTTTGTACTGCCGCCAATTTTTATATAACAGCTATACAAGTTGCTGGAACCAATGTACAGCCGCCAGTTTCAGTCCTTTAGCCGCCATCTTTCATATAGTAGCTCTACAAGCTAATGGAACCATTCTACAGCCGCCAGTTTGAGTGTTATAGCCGCCATTCTTTGAATAACAGCTATACAAGCTGCTGGAACCAATCTTCAGCCACCATTTTAAGTCTTATAGCCGCCACCGTTTATATAACAGCTTTACAAACTGCTGGAACCATTCTTCAGCCGCCATTTTGAGTCTTATAGCCGCCATCTTTCATATAGTAGCTATACGAGCTGCTGGAACCATTCTACAGCCGCCATTTTGACTCTTATAGCCGCCATCGTTTATATAACAGCTTTACAAACTGCTGGAACCATTCTTCAGCCGCCATTTTAAGTTTTATAGCCGGCATCTTTAATATAGCAGCTATACAAGCTGCTGGAACCATTCTACAGCCGCCATTTTGAGTGCTATAGTCGCCATTCTTTATATAACAGCTTTACAAACTGCTGGAACCATTCTACAGCCGCCATTTTGAGTCTTATAGCAGCCATCCTTTGTATAACAGCTATACAAGCTGCTGGAACCATTCTACAGCCGCCAATTTGAGGTTTATAGCCGCTATTCTTTATATAACAGCTGTACAAGCTGCTGGAACCATTCTACAGCTGCAATTTTGAGTTTTCAAGCCGCCAGCACTTATATAGTAACTCTACAAGCTAATGGAACCATTCTACAGCCGCCAGTTTGAGTCGTATAGCAGCCATCCTTTGTATAACAGCTATACAAGCTGCTGGAACCATTCTACAGCCACCAATTTGAGGTTTATAGCCGCTATTCTTTATATAACAGCTGTACAAGCTGCTGGAACCATTCAACAGCTGCAATTTTGAGTCTCAAAGCCGCCAGCACTTATATAGTAGCTCTACAAGCTGCTGGTACCTTTGTACTGTCGCCAATTTTTATATAACAGCTATACAAGCTGCTGGAACCATGCTACAGCCGCCAGGTGGAGTCCTTTAGCCGCCATCTTTCATATAGTACCTATACGAGCTGCTGGAACCATTCTTCAGCCTCCATTTTGAGTCTTATAGCCGCCATCGTTTATATAACAGCTTTTCAAACTGCTGGAACCATTCTTCAGCCGCCATTTTGAGTGTTATAGTCGCCATTCTTTATGTAACAGTTATACAAGCTGCTGGAACCATTCAACAGCCGCCAAATTGAGGTTAATAGCCGCTATTGTTTATATAACAGCTGTACAAGCTGCTGGAACCATTCTACAGCTGCAATTTTGAGTCTTAAAGCCGCCAGCATTTATATAGTAGCTCTACAAGCTGCTGGAACCATTCTTCAGCCGCCATTTTGAGTCTTATAGCCGCTATCTTTAATATAGTTGCTATACAAGCTGCTGGAACCATTCTACAGCCGCCAATTTGAGGTTTATAGCTGCCATTCTTTATATAACAGCTATACAAGCTGCTGTAACCATTCTACAGCTGCCAGTTTGAGTCTTATAGCAGCCATCCTTTGTATAATATATATACAAGCTGCTGGAACCATTCTACAGCCGCCACTTTGAGGTTTATAGTCGCTATTCTTTATATAACAGCTGTACAAGCTGCTGGAACCATTCTACAGCTGCAATTTTGAGTCTTAAAGCCGCCAGCACTTATATAGTAGCTCTACAAGCTGCTGGAACCTTTGTACTGCCACCAATTTTTATATAACAGCTATACAAGCTGCTGGAACCATGCTACAGCCGCCAGTTGGAGTCCTTTAGCCGCCATTTTTCATATACTAGCTATACGAGCTGCTGGAACCATTCTTCAGCCTCCATTTTGAGTCTTATAGCCGCCATCGTTTATATAACAGCTTTACAAACTGCTGGAACCATTCTTCAGCCACCATTTTGAGTCTTATAGCCGCCATCTTTAATATAATAGCTATACAAGATGCTGGAACCATTCTACAGCCGCCAATTTGAGGTTTATAGCCGTTATTCTTTATATAACAGCTGTACAAGCTGCTGGAACCATTCTACAGCTGCAATTTTGAGTCTTAAAGCCGCCAGCATTTATATAGTAGCTCTACAAGTTGATGGAACCATTCTGCAGCCGCCAGTTTGAGTCTTATGGCAGCCATCCTTTGTATAGCAGCTATACAAGCTGTTGGAACCATTCTACAGCCGCCACTTTGAGGTTTATAGCCGCTATTCTTTATATAACAGCTGTACAAGCTGCTGGAATCATTCTACAGCTGCAATTTTGAGTCTTAAAGCCGCCAGCATTTATATAGTAGCTCTACAAGTTTCTGGAACCATTCTACAGCCTCCATTTTGAATCTTGTAGCTGCCATCCTTTATATAACAGCTATACAAGCTGCTGGAACCATTCTACAGCCGCCACTTTGAGGTTTATAGCCGCTATTCTTTATATAACAGCTGTACAAGCTGCTGGAACCATTCTACAGCTGCAATTTTGAGTCTTAAAGCCGCTAGCATTTATATAGTAGCTCTACAAGCTGCTGGAACCTTTGTACTGCCGCCAATTTTTATATAACAGCTATACAAGCTGCTGGAACCATGCTACAGCCGCCACTTTGAGGTTTATAGCCAATCAACAGCCTTCATTTTGAGTCTTATAGCCGCCATCTTTAATATAGTAGGTAAACAACCTGGGGGAACCATTCTACAGCCGCCATTTTGAGTGTTATAGACGCCATTCCTTATATAACATCTTTAGAAGCTACTGGAACCATTCTATAGCCGCCAATTTGACGTCTTTAGCCGGCATCTTTAATATAGTTGTTATACAAGCTGCTGGAACCGTTCAACAGCCGCCATTTTGAAAATTATAGCCGCCATTCTGAGTGTTCTAGCCGCCATTCTTTATATAACAGCTATACAAGCTGCTGAAACCATTCTACAGCTGCCAGCTTGAGTCTTATAGACGCCATCCTTTGTATAACAGATATAGAAGCTGCTGGAAGCTTTCTGAAACTGCCATTTTGAGTCTTATAGCAGCAATCCTTTATATAGTAGCTCTACAAGCTGCTGGAACCTTTTTACAGCCGCCAATTTATATATAACAGCTATACAAGCTGTTGGAACCATTCTACAGCTGCCATCAAAATAGCCGCCATCCTCTATATAACAGCAATACAAGCTGCTGGAACCAATCAACAGCCTCCATTTTGAGGGTCATAGCCGAAATCGTTTATATAACAGCTATACAAGCTGCTGGAACCATTCTCCAACATTCATTTAGAGTCTTATAGCCGCCATCTTTATTATAGTAGCTATACAAGCTGCTGGAGCCATTCTACAGCCGCCATTTTGAGTGTTATAGCCGCCAATCTTTATATAACATCTTTACAAGCTGCTGGAACCATTCCACAACTGCCATTTTGAGTCTATTAGCCGACATCCTTTATATAGTAGCTCTTCAAGCTGCTGGAACCTTTGTAACAGCTATACAAGCTGCTGGAACCATTCTCCAGACTTCATTTTGAGTCTTATAGCCGCCATCCTTTATATAACAGCTATACAAGCTGCTGGAACCATTCTATAGCCGCCAATTTGACGCCTTTAGCCGGCATCTTTAATATAGTTGTTATACAAGCTGCTGGAACCGTTCAATAGCCGCCATTTTGAGTCTTATAGCTGCCATCCTTTATATAGAACCTCTACAAGCTGCTGGAACCTTTGTACAGCCGCCAATTTTTATATAACAGCAATACAAGCTGTTGGAACCATTCTACAGCTGCCGTTTTGAGTCTTATAGCCGCCATCGTTTATATAACAGCTTTACAAACAGCTGGAACCATTCTGCAGCCGCCATATGGAGCCTTATAGCCGCCATTTTTAATATAGCAACTATACAAGCTGCTGGAACCAATCAACAGCCTCCATTTTAAGTCTATACAAGCTATACAAGCTGCTGGTACCATTCTACAGCCGCCAGTTTGCGTCTTATAGACGCCATCCTTTGTATACCAGCTATTCAAGCTGCTGGAACCATTCTACAGCCGTCAGTTTGAACATTATAGCCGCCATTTTGAGTCTTATAGCCGCCAATTTTTATATAACGGCTATACAAGCTGCTGGAACCGTTCGACAGCCGCCATTTTGAGTCTTATAGCTGCCATCCTTTATATAGTACCTCTACAAGCTGCTGGAACCTTTGTACAGCCGCCAATTTTTATATAACAGCAATACAAGCTGTTGGAACCATTCTACAGCTGCCATTTTGAGTCTTGTAGCCGCCATCGTTTATATAACAGCTTTACAAACAGCTGGAACCATTCTGCAGCCGCCATATTGAGCCTTATAGCCGCCATTTTTTATATAACAGCTATACAAGCTGCTGGAACCAATCAACAGCCTCCATTTTGAGTCTATACAAGCTATACAAGCTGCGGGAACCATTCTACAGCCGCCAGTTTGTGTCTTATAGACGCCATCCTTTGTATACCAGCTATTCAAGCTGCTGGAACCATTCTACAGCCGCCAGTTTGAACATTATAGCCGCCATTTTGAGTCTTATAGCCGCCAATTTTTATATAACAGCTATACAAGCTTCTGGAACCGTTCGACAGCCGCCATTTTGAGTCTTATAGCTGCCATCCTTTATATAGTACCTCTACAAGCTGCTGGAACCTTTGTACAGCCGCCATTTTTTATATAACAGCTATACAAGCTGCAGGAACCTTTCTACAGCCGCCAGTTTGTGTCTTATAGACGCCATCCTTTGTATAACAGCTATTCAAGCTGCTGGAACATTTCTACAGCCGCCAGTTTGAGTCTTATAGCCGCCATCCTTTGTGTAACAGATATAGAAGCTGCTGGAAGCATTCTAAAACTGCCATTTTGAGTCTTTTAGCAGCAATCCTTTATATAGTAGCTCTACAAGCTGCTGGAACATTTTTACAGCCGCCAATTTATATATAACAGCTATACAAGCTGTTGGAACCATTCTACAGCCGCCAGTTTGAGTCTTATAGCCGCCATCTTTAATATAGTACCTCTACAAGCTGCTGATACAATTCTACAGCCGCCAGTTTGAGTCTTATAGCTCCCATTTTTAATATAACATCTATACAAGCTGCTGGAACCATTTTGAGTCTTATAGCCGCCATCCTTTGTATAACGGATATACAAGCTGCTGGAACCTTTCGACAGCCGCCATTTTGAGTCTTATAGCCGCCATCCTTTATATAGTAGCTCTACAAGCTGCTGGAACCTTTGTACAGCCGCCAATTTTTATATAGCAGCTATACAAGCTGTTGGAACCATTCTACAGCTGCCATTTTGAGTCTTATAGCCGCCATCGTTTATATAACAGCTTTACAAACTGCTGGAACCTTTTTACAGCCGCCAATTTTTATATAACTGCTATTCAAGCTGCTGGAACCATTCTACAGCCGCCAGTTTGAGTCTTATAGCCGCCATCCTTTGTGTAACAAATATAGAAGCTGCTGGAAGCATTCTAAAACTGCCATTTTGAGTCTTATAGCAGCCATCCTTTATATAGTAGCTCTACAAGCTGCTGGAACCTTTTTACAGCCGCCAATTTTTATATAACAGCTATACAAGCTGTTGAAACCATTCTACAGCTGCCATTTCGAGTATTATAGCCGCCATCGCTGATATAACAGCTTTACAAACTGCTGGAACCATTCTGCAGCCGCCATTTTGAGTCTTATAGCCGCCATTCTTTATATAACATCTTTACAAGCTGCTGGAACCATTCTACAAATGCCAGTTTGAGTCTTATAGCCGCCATCCTTTGTGTAACAGATATAGAAGCTGCTGGAAGCATTCTAAAACTGCCATTTTGAGTCTTATAGCAGCCATCCTTTATCTATCTATAGCTCTACAAGCTGCTGGAACCTTTGTACAGCCGCCAATTTTTATATAGCAGCTATACAAGCTGTTGGAACCATTCTACAGCTGCCATTTTGAGTCTTATAGCCGCCATCGTTTATATAACAGCTTTACAAACTGCTGGAACCTTTTTACAGCCGCCAATTTTTATATAACTGCTATTGAAGCTGTTGGAACCATTCTACAGCCGCCAGTTTGAGTCTTATAGCCGCCATCCTTTGTGTAACAGATATAGAAGCTGCTGGAAGCATTCTAAAACTGCCATTTTGAGTCTTATAGCAGCCATCCTTTATATAGTAGCTCTACAAGCTGCTGGAACCTTTTTACAGCCGCCAATTTTTATATAATAGCTATACAAGCTGTTGGAACCATTCTACAGCTGCCATTTTGAGTCTTATAGCAGCCATCCTTTATATAGTAGCTCTACAAGCTGCTGGAACCTTTTTACAGCCGCCAATTTTTATATAACAGCTATACAAGCTGTTGGAACCATTCTACAGCTGCCATTTTGAGTATTATAGCCGCCATTCTTTATATAACATTTTTACAAGCTGCTGGAACCATTCTACAAATGCCAGTTTGAGTCTTATAGCCGCCATCCTTTGTGTAACAGATATAGAAGCTGCTGGAAGCATTCTTAAACTGCCATTTTGAGTCTTATAGCAGCCATCCTTTATATAGTAGCTCTACAAGCTGCTGGAACCTTTTTACAGCCGCCAATTTTTATATAACAGCTATACAAGCTGTTGGAACCATTCTACAGCTGCCATTTTGAGTCTTATAGACGCCATCCTTTGTATAACAGCTATTCAAGCTGCTGGAACCATTCTACAGACGCCAGTTTGAGTCTTATAGCCGCCATCTTCTATATAACAGCAATACAAGCTGCTGGAACCAATCAACAGCCTCCATTTTGAGTCTTATAGCCGCCATCTTTAATATAGTATCTATACAAGCTGCGGGAAAACATTCTACAGTCGCCATTTTGAGTGTTATAGCCGCCATTCTTTATATAGCATCTTTACAAGCTGCTGGAACCATTCTACAACTGGCATTTTGAGTCTTATAGCCGCTATCTTTTATATAGTAGCTCTACAAGCTGCTGGAACCTTTGTGACAGCTATACAAGCTGCTGGAACCATTCTACAACCTTCATTTTGAGTCGTACAGCCGCCATCTTTATTATAGTAGCTATACAAGCTGCTGGAACCATTCGACAGCCGCCATTTTGAGTGTTATAGCCGCCATTCTTAATATTACATCTTTACAAGCTGCTGGAACTATTCCACAACTGCCATTTTGAGTCTTATAGCCGCCATCCTTTATATAGTAGCTCTACAAGCTGCTGGAACCTTTGTAACAGCTATACAAGCTGCTGGAACCATTCTACAGCCTTCATTTTGAGTCTTATAACCGCCATCCTTTATATAACAGCTATACAAGCTGCTGGAACCATTCTATAGCCGCCAATTTGACGTCTTTAGCCGGCATCTTTAATATAGTTGTTATACAAGCTGCTGGAACCGTTCAACAGCCGCCATTTTGAACATTATAGCCGCCATTTTGAGTCTTATAGCCGCCAATTTTTATATAACAGCTATACAAGCTGCTGGAACCGTTCGACAGCAGCCATTTTGAGTCTTATAACTGCCGTCCTTTATATAGTAGCTCTACAAGCTGCTGGAACCTTTGTACAGCCGCCAATTTTTATATAGCAGCTATACAAGCTGTTGGAACCATTCTACAGCTGCCATTTTGAGTCTTATAGCCGCCATCGTTTATATAACAGCTTTACAAACTGCTGGAACCTTTTTACAGCCGCCAATTTTTATATAACTGCTATTCAAGCTGCTGGAACCATTCTACAGCCGCCAGTTTGAGTCTTATAGCCGCCATCCTTTGTGTAACAAATATAGAAGCTGCTGGAAGCATTCTAAAACTGCCATTTTGAGTCTTATAGCAGCCATCCTTTATATAGTAGCTCTACAAGCTGCTGGAACCTTTTTACAGCCGCCAATTTTTATATAACAGCTATACAAGCTGTTGAAACCATTCTACAGCTGCCATTTCGAGTATTATAGCCGCCATCGCTGATATAACAGCTTTACAAACTGCTGGAACCATTCTGCAGCCGCCATTTTGAGTCTTATAGCCGCCATTCTTTATATAACATCTTTACAAGCTGCTGGAACCATTCTACAAATGCCAGTTTGAGTCTTATAGCCGCCATCCTTTGTGTAACAGATATAGAAGCTGCTGGAAGCATTCTAAAACTGCCATTTTGAGTCTTATAGCAGCCATCCTTTATCTATCTATAGCTCTACAAGCTGCTGGAACCTTTGTACAGCCGCCAATTTTTATATAGCAGCTATACAAGCTGTTGGAACCATTCTACAGCTGCCATTTTGAGTCTTATAGCCGCCATCGTTTATATAACAGCTTTACAAACTGCTGGAACCTTTTTACAGCCGCCAATTTTTATATAACTGCTATTCAAGCTGTTGGAACCATTGTACAGCCGCCAGTTTGAGTCTTATAGCCGCCATCCTTTGTGTAACAGATATAGAAGCTGCTGGAAGCATTCTAAAACTGCCATTTTGAGTCTTATAGCAGCCATCCTTTATATAGTAGCTCTACAAGCTGCTGGAACCTTTTTACAGCCGCCAATTTTTATATAATAGCTATACAAGCTGTTGGAACCATTCTACAGCTGCCATTTTGAGTCTTATAGCAGCCATCCTTTATATAGTAGCTCTACAAGCTGCTGGAACCTTTTACAGCCGCCAATTTTTATATAACAGCTATACAAGCTGTTGGAACCATTCTACAGCTGCCATTTTGAGTATTATAGCCGCCATTCTTTATATAACATTTTTACAAGCTGCTGGAACCATTCTACAAATGCCAGTTTGAGTCTTATAGCCGCCATCCTTTGTGTAACAGATATAGAAGCTGCTGGAAGCATTCTAAAACTGCCATTTTGAGTCTTATAGCAGCCATCCTTTATATAGTAGCTCTACAAGCTGCTGGAACCTTTTTACAGCCGCCAATTTTTATATAACAGCTATACAAGCTGTTGGAACCATTCTACAGCTGCCATTTTGAGTCTTATAGACGCCATCCTTTGTATAACAGCTATTCAAGCTGCTGGAACCATTCTACAGACGCCAGTTTGAGTCTTATAGCCGCCATCTTCTATATAACAGCAATACAAGCTGCTGGAACCAATCAACAGCCTCCATTTTGAGTCTTATAGCCGCCATCTTTAATATAGTATCTATACAAGCTGCGGGAAAACATTCTACAGTCGCCATTTTGAGTGTTATAGCCGCCATTCTTTATATAGCATCTTTACAAGCTGCTGGAACCATTCTACAACTGGCATTTTGAGTCTTATAGCCGCTATCTTTTATATAGTAGCTCTACAAGCTGCTGGAACCTTTGTGACAGCTATACAAGCTGCTGGAACCATTCTACAACCTTCATTTTGAGTCGTACAGCCGCCATCTTTATTATAGTAGCTATACAAGCTGCTGGAACCATTCGACAGCCGCCATTTTGAGTGTTATAGCCGCCATTCTTAATATTACATCTTTACAAGCTGCTGGAACTATTCCACAACTGCCATTTTGAGTCTTATAGCCGCCATCCTTTATATAGTAGCTCTACAAGCTGCTGGAACCTTTGTAACAGCTATACAAGCTGCTGGAACCATTCTACAGCCTTCATTTTGAGTCTTATAACCGCCATCCTTTATATAACAGCTATACAAGCTGCTGGAACCATTCTATAGCCGCCAATTTGACGTCTTTAGCCGGCATCTTTAATATAGTTGTTATACAAGCTGCTGGAACCGTTCAACAGCCGCCATTTTGAACATTATAGCCGCCATTTTGAGTCTTATAGCCGCCAATTTTTATATAACAGCTATACAAGCTGCTGGAACCGTTCGACAGCAGCCATTTTGAGTCTTATAACTGCCATCCTTTATATAGTAGCTCTACAAGCTGCTGGAACCTTTGTACAGCCGCCAATTTTTAGATAACAGCTATACAAGCTGTTGGAACCATTCTACAGCTGCCATTTTGAGTCTTATAGCCGCCATCGATTATATAACAGCTTTACAAACTGCTAGAACCATTCTGCAGCCGCCATATTGAGTCTTATAGCCGCCATTTTTTATATAACAGCTATACAAGCTGCAGCCGCCAGTTTGTGTCTTATAGACGCCATCCTTTGTATAACAGCTATTCAAGCTGCTGGAACCATTCTACAGCCGCCAGTTTGAGTCTTATAGCCGCCATCCTTTGTGTAACAGATATAGAAGCTGCTGGAAGCATTCTAAGACTGCCATTTTGAGTCTTATAGCAGCAATCCTTTATATAGTAGCTCTACAAGCTGCTGGAACCTTTTTACAGCCGCCAATTTTTATATAACAGCTATACAAGCTGTTGGAACCATTCTACAGCCGCCAGTTTGAGTCTTATAGCCGCCATCTTTAATATAGTACCTCTACAAGCTGCTGATACCATTCTACAGCCGCCAGTTTGAGTCTTATAAATGCCATTTTTAATATAACATCTATACAAGCTGCTGGAACCATTTTGAGTCTTATAGCCGCCATCCTTTGTATAACGGATATACAAGCTGCTGGAACCTTTCGAAAGCCGCCATTTTGAGTCTTATAGCCGCCATCCTTTATATAGTAGCTCTACAAGCTGCTGGAACCTTTGTACAGCCGCCAATTTTTATATAACAGCTATACAAGCTGTTGGAACCATTCTACAGCTGCCATTTTGAGTCTTATAGCCGCCATCGTTTATATAACAGCTTTACAAACTGCTGGAACCATTCTGCAGCCGCCATATTGAGTCTTATAGCCGCCATTTTTTATATAACAGCTATACAAGCTGCAGGAACCTTTCTACAGCCGCCAGTTTGTGTCTTATAGACGCCATCCTTATTATAACTGCTATTCAAGCTGCTGGAACCATTCTACAGCCGCCAGTTTGAGTCTTATAGCCGTCATCCTTTGTGTAACAGATATAGAAGCTGCTGGAAGCATTCTAAAAATGCCATTTTGAGTCTTATAGCAGCCATCCTTTATATAGTAGCTCTACAAGCTGCTGGAACCTTTTTACAGCCGCCAATTTTTATATAACAGCTATACAAGCTGTTGGAACCATTCTACAGCTGCCATTTTGAGTCTTATAGCCGCCATCGTTTATATAACAGCTCTACAAACTGCTGGAACCATTCTGCAGCCGCCATATTGAGCCTTATAGCCGCCATTTTTTATATAACAGCTATACAAGCTGCGTGAACAAATCAACAGCCTCCATTTTGAGTCTTATAGCCGCCATTTTTTATATAACAGCTATACAAGCTGCAGGAACCTTTCTACAGCCGCCAGTTTGTGTCTTATAGACGCCATCCTTATTATAACTGCTATTCAAGCTGCTGGAACCATTCTACAGCCGCCAGTTTGAGTCTTATAGCCGTCATCCTTTGTGTAACAGATATAGAAGCTGCTGGAAGCATTCTAAAAATGCCATTTTGAGTCTTATAGCAGCCATCCTTTATATAGTAGCTCTACAAGCTGCTGGAACCTTTTTACAGCCGCCAATTTTTATATAACAGCTATACAAGCTGTTGGAACCATTCTACAGCTGCCATTTTGAGTCTTATAGCCGCCATCGTTTATATAACAGCTCTACAAACTGCTGGAACCATTCTGCAGCCGCCATATTGAGCCTTATAGCCGCCATTTTTTATATAACAGCTATACAAGCTGCGTGAACAAATCAACAGCCTCCATTTTGAGTCTTATAGCCGCCATTTTTTATATAACAGCTATACAAGCTGCAGCAACCTTTCTACAGCCGCCAGTTTGTGTCTTATAGACGCCATCCTTATTATAACTGCTATTCAAGCTGCTGGAACCATTCTACAGCCGCCAGTTTGAGTCTTATAGCCGTCATCCTTTGTGTAACAGATATAGAAGCTGCTGGAAGCATTCTAAAAATGCCATTTTGAGTCTTATAGCAGCCATCCTTTATATAGTAGCTCTACAAGCTGCTGGAACCTTTTTACAGCCGCCAATTTTTATATAACAGCTATACAAGCTGCGGGAATCATTCTACAGCCGCCATTTTGAGTGTTATAGCCGCCATTCTTTATATAACATTTTTACAAGCTGCTGGAACCATTCTACAAATGCCAGTTTGAGTCTTATAGCCGCCATCCTTTGTGTAACAGATGTAGAAGCTGCTGGAAGCATTCTTAAACTGCCATTTTGAGTCTTATAGCAGCCATCCTTTATATAGTAGCTCTACAAGCTGCTGGAACCTTTTTACAGCCGCCAATTTTTATGTAACAGCTATACAAGCTGTTGGAACCATTCTACAGCTGCCATTTTGAGTCTTATAGACGCCATCCTTTGTATAACAGCTATTCCAGCTGCTGGAACCATTCTACAGCCGCCAGTTTGAGTCTTATAGCCGCCATCTTCTATATAACAGCAAAACAAGCTGCTGGAACCAATCAACAGCCTCCATTTTGAGTCTTATAGCCGCCATCTTTAATGTAGTAGCTATACAAGCTGTGGGAACCATTCTACAGCCGCCATTTTGAGTGTTATAGCCGCCATTCTTTATATAACATTTTTACAAGCTGCTGGAACCATTCTACAACTGCCATTTTGAGTCTTATAGCCGCTATCTTTTATATAGTAGCTCTACAAGCTGCTGGAACCTTTGTAACAGCTATTCAAGCTGCTGGAACCATTCTACAGCCGCCAGTTTGAGTCTTATAGCCGCCATCCTTTGTGTAACAGATATAGAAGCTGCTGGAAGCATTCTAAAACTGCCATTTTGAGTCTTATAGCAGCAATCCTTTATATAGTAGCTCTACAAGCTGCTGGAACCTTTTTACAGCCGCCAATTTTTATATAACAGCTATACAAGCTGTTGGAACCATTCTACAGCCGCCAGTTTGAGTCTTATAGCTGCCATTTCTAATATAACATCTATACAAGCTGCTGGAACCATTTTGAGTCTTATAGCCGCCATCCTTTGTATAACGGATATACAAGCTGCTGGAACCTTTCGAAAGCCGCCATTTTGAGTCTTATAGCCGCCATCCTTTATATAGTAGCTCTACAAGCTGCTGGAACCTTTGTACAGCCGCCAATTTTTATATAACAGCTATACAAGCTGTTGGAACCATTCTACAGCTGCCATTTTGAGTCTTATAGCCGCCATCGTTTATATAAAAGCTTTACAAACTGCTGGAACCATTCTGCAGCCGCCATATTAAGTCTTATAGCCGCCATTTTTTATATAACAGCTATACAAGCTGCAGGAACCTTTCTACAGCCGCCAGTTTGTGTCTTATAGACGCCATCCTTATTATAACTGCTATTCAAGCTGCTGGAACCATTCTACAGCTGCCAGTTTGAGTCTTATAGCCGCCATCCTTTGTGTAACAGATATAGAAGCTGCTGGAAGCATTCTAAAACTGCCATTTTGAGTCTTATAGCAGCCATCCTTTATATAGTAGCTCTACAAGCTGCTGGAACCTTTTTACAGCCGCCAATTTTTATATAACAGCTATACAAGCTGTTGCAACCATTCTACAGCTGCCATTTGGAGTCTTATAGCCGCCATCGTTTATATAACACCTTTACAAACTGCTGGAACCATTCTGCAGCCGCCAGTTTGAGTCTTATAGCCGCCATCTTCTATATAACAGCAATACAAGCTGCTGGAACCAATCAACAGCCTCCATTTTGAGTCTTATAGCCGCCATCTTTAATGTAGTAGCTATACAAGCTGTGGGAACCATTCTACAGCCGCCATTTTGAGTGTTATAGCCGCCATTCTTTATATAACATCTTTACAAGCTGCTGGAACCATTCTACAACTGCCATTTTGAGTCTTATAGCCGCTATCTTTTATATAGTAGCTCTACAAGCTGCTGGAACCTTTGTAACAGCCATACAAGCTGATGGAACCATTCTACAGCCTTCATTTGGAGTCTTATAGCCGCCATCCTTTATATAACAGCTATACAAGCTGCTGGAACCATTCTATAGCCGCCAATTTGACGTCTTTAGCCGGCATCTTTAATATAGTTGTTATACAAGCTGCTGGAACCGTTCAACAGCCACCATTTTGAACATTATAGCCGCCATTCTGAGTGTTGTAGCCGCCATTCTTTATATAACAGCTATACAAGCTGCTGAAACTATTCTACAGCTGCCAGTTTGAGTCTTATAGACGTCATCCTTTGTATAACAGATATAGAAGCTGCTGAAAGCATTCTAAAACTGCCATTTTGAGTCTTATAGCAGCAATCCTTTATATAGTAGCTCTACAAGCTGCTGGAACCTTTTTACAGCCGCCAATTTTTATATAACAGCAATACAAGCTGCTGGAACCAATCAACAGCCTCCATTTTGAGGGTTATAGCCGAAATCGTTTATATAACAGCTATACAAGCTGCTGGAACCATACTACAACCTTCATTTTGAGTCTTATAGCCGCCATCTTTATTATAGTAGCTATACAAGCTGCTGGAACCATTCTACACCCGCCATTTTGAGTGTTATAGCCGCCATTCTTAATATAACATCTTTACAAGCTGCTGGAACCATTCCACAACTGCCATTTTGAGTCTTATAGCCGCCATCCTTTATATAGTAGCTCTACAAGCTGCTGGAACCTTTGTAACAGCTCTACAAGCTGCTGGAACCTTTGTAACAGCTATACAAGCTGCTGGAACCGTTCGACAGCCGCCATTTTAAGTCATACAGCTGCCATCCTTTATATGGTAGCTCTACAAGCTGCTGGAACCTTTGTACAGCCGCCAATTTTCATATAACAGCTATACAAGCTGTTGGAACCATTCTACAGCTGCCATTTTGAGTCTTATAGCCGCCATCGTTTATATAACACCTTTACAAACTGCTGGAACCATTCTGCTGCCGCCATATTGAGTCTTATAGCCGCCATTTTTTATATAAGAGCTATGCAAGCTGCAGGAACCTTTCTACAGCCGCCAGTTTGTGTCTTATAGACGCCATCCTTTGTATAACAGCTATTCAAGCTGCTGGAACCATTCTACAGCCGCCAGTTTGAGTCTTATAGCCGCCATCTTTATTATAGTAGCTATACAAGCTGCTGGAACCATTCTACAGCCGCCATTTTGAGTGTTATAGCCGCCATTCTTAATATAACATCTTTACAAGCTGCTGGAACCATTCCACAACTGCCATTTTGAGTCTTATAGCCGCCATCCTTTATATAGTAGCTCTACAAGTTGCTGGAACCATTCTACAGCCGCCAGTTTGAGGTTTATAGCCGCCATCCTTTATATAACAGCTATACAAGCTGCTGGAACCATTCTATAGCCGCAAATTTGACGTCTTTAGCCGGCATCTTTAATATAGTAGTTATACAAGCTGCTAGAACCGTTCGACAGCCGCCATTTTGAGTCTTATAGCTGCCATCCTTTATATAGTAGCTCTACAAGCTGCGGGAACCATTCTACAGCCTTCATTTGGAGTCTTATAGCCGCCATCCTTTATATAACAGCTATACAAGCTGCTGGAACCATTCTATAGCCGCAAATTTGACGTCTTTAGCCGGCATCTTTAATATAGTAGTTATACAAGCTGCTAGAACCGTTCGACAGCCGCCATTTTGAGTCTTATAGCTGCCATCCTTTATATAGTAGCTCTACAAGCTGCGGGAACCATTCTACAGCCGCCATTTTGAGTGTTATAGCCGCCATTCTTTATATAACATCTTTACAAGCTGCTGGAACCATTCTACAACTGCCATTTTGAGTCTTATAGCCGCTATCTTTTATATAGTAGCTCTACAAGCTGCTGGAACCTTTGTAACAGCCATACAAGCTGATGGAACCATTCTACAGCCTTCATTTGGAGTCTTATAGCCGCCATCCTTTATATAACAGCTATACAAGCTGCTGGAACCATTCTATAGCCGCCAATTTGACGTCTTTAGCCGGCATCTTTAATATAGTTGTTATACAAGCTGCTGGAACCGTTCAACAGCCACCATTTTGAACATTATAGCCGCCATTCTGAGTGTTGTAGCCGCCATTCTTTATATAACAGCTATACAAGCTGCTGAAACCATTCTACAGCTGCCAGTTTGAGTCTTATAGACGTCATCCTTTGTATAACAGATATAGAAGCTGCTGAAAGCATTCTAAAACTGCCATTTTGAGTCTTATAGCAGCAATCCTTTATATAGTAGCTCTACAAGCTGCTGGAACCTTTTTACAGCCGCCAATTTTTATATAACAGCAATACAAGCTGCTGGAACCAATCAACAGCCTCCATTTTGAGGGTTATGGCCGAAATCGTTTATATAACAGCTATACAAGCTGCTGGAACCATACTACAACCTTCATTTTGAGTCTTATAGCCGCCATCTTTATTATAGTAGCTATACAAGCTGCTGGAACCATTCTACACCCGCCATTTTGAGTGTTATAGCCGCCATTCTTAATATAACATCTTTACAAGCTGCTGGAACCATTCCACAACTGCCATTTTGAGTCTTATAGCCGCCATCCTTTATATAGTAGCTCTACAAGTTGCTGGAACCATTCTACAGCCGCCAGTTTGAGGTTTATAGCCGGTATTCTTTATATAACAGCTATACAAGCTGGTGGAACCATTCTACAGCCGCCAGTTTGAGTCTTATAGCCGCCATCTTTATTATAGTAGCTATACAAGCTGCTGGAACCATTCTACAGCCGCCATTTTGAGTGTTATAGCCGCCATTCTTAATATAACATCTTTACAAGCTGCTGGAACCATTCCACAACTGCCATTTTGAGTCTTATAGCCGCCATCCTTTATATAGTAGCTCTACAAGTTGCTGGAACCATTCTACAGCCGCCAGTTTGAGGTTTATAGCCGGTATTCTTTATATAACATCTTTACAAGCTGCTGGAACCATTCTACAAATGCCAGTTTTAGTCTTATAGCCGCCATCCTTTGTGTAACAGATATAGAAGCTGCTGGAAGCATTCTTAAACTGCCATTTTGAGTCTTATAGTAGCCATCCTTTATATAGTAGCTCTACAAGCTGCTGGAACCTTTTTACAGCCGCCAATTTTTATATAACAGCTATACAAGCTGTTGGAACCATTCTACAGCTGCCATTTTGAGTCTTATAGACGCCATCCTTTGTATAACAGCTATACAAGCTACTGGAACCATTCTACAGCCGCCAGTTTGAGTCTTATAGCCGCCGTCTTCTATATAACAGCAATACAAGCTGCTGGAACCAATCAACAGCCTCCATTTTGAGTCTTATAGCCGCCATCTTTAATATAGTAGCTATACAAGCTGCTGGAACCTTTGTAACAGCTATATAAGCTGCTGGAACCATTCTACAGCCTTCATTTGGAGTCTTATAGCCGCCATCCTTTATATAACAGCTATACAAGCTGCTGGAACCATTCTATAGCCGCCAATTTGACGTCTTTAGCCGGCATCTTTAATATAGTAGTTATACAAGCTGCTAGAACCGTTCGACAGCCGCCATTTTGAGTCTTATAGCTGCCATCCTTTATATAGTAGCTCTACAAGCTGCGGGAACCATTCTACAGCCGCCATTTTGAGTATTATAGCCCCCATTCTTTATATAACATCTTTACAAGCTGCTGGAACCATTCTACAACTGCCATTTTGAGTCTTATAGCCGCTATCTTTTATATAGTAGCTCTACAAGCTGCTGGAACCTTTGTAACAGCTATATAAGCTGCTGGAACCATTCTACAGCCTTCATTTGGAGTCTTATAGCCGCCATCCTTTATATAACAGCTATACAAGCTGCTGGAACCATTCTATAGCCGCCAATTTGACGTCTTTAGCCGGCATCTTTAATATAGTAGTTATACAAGCTGCTAGAACCGTTCGACAGCCGCCATTTTGAGTCTTATAGCTGCCATCCTTTATATAGTAGCTCTACAAGCTGCGGGAACCATTCTACAGCCGCCATTTTGAGTGTTATAGCCGCCATTCTTTATATAACAGCTAAACAAGCTGCTGGAACCATTCTATAGCCGCCAATTTGACGTCTTTAGCCGGCATCTTTAATATAGTTGTTATACAAGCTGCTGGAACCGTTCAACAGCCGCCATTTTGAACATTATAGCCGCCATTTTGAACATTATAGCCGCCATTCTGAATGTTGTAGCCGCCATTCTTTATATAACAGCTATACAAGCTGCTGAAACCATTCTACAGCTGCCAGTTTGAGTCTTATAAACGCCATCCTTTGATGACAGGATATATAACAGATATAACAGATATAGAAGCTGCTGAAAGCATTCTAAAACTGCCATTTTGAGTCTTAAAGCAGCAATCCTTTATATAGTAGCTCTACAAGCTGCTGGAACCTTTTTACAGCCGCCAATTTTTATATAACAGCTATACAAGCTGTTGGAACCATTCTACAACTGCCATTTTGAGTCTTATAGCCGCCATCCTTTATATAACAGCAATACAAGCTGCTGGAACCAATCAACAGCCTCCATTTTGAGGGTTATAGCCGAAATCGTTTATATAACAGCTATATAAGCTGCTGGAACCATACTACAACCTTCATTTTGAGTCTTATAGCCGTGTTATAGCCGCCATTCTTAATATAACATCTTTACAAGCTGCTGGAACCATTCCACAACTGCCATTTTGAGTGTTATAGCCGCCATCCCTTATATAGTAGCTCTACAAGCTGCTGGAACCTTTGTAACAGCTATACAAGCTGCTGGAACCATTCTACAGCCTTCATTTTGAGTCTTATAGCCGCCATCCTTTATATAACAGCTATACAAGCTGCTGGAACCATTCTATAGCCGCCAATTTGACGTCTTTAGCCGGCATCTTTAATATAGTTGTTATACAAGCTGCTGGAACCGTTCAACAGCCTCCATTTTGAACATTATAGCCGCCATTTTGAGTCTACAGCTGCCATTTTGAGTCTTATAGCCGCCATCGTTTATATAACAGCTTTATAAACTGCTGGAACCATTCTGCAGCCGCCATATTGAGTCTTATAGCCGCTATCCTTTGTATAACAGCTATTCAAGCTGCTGGAACCATTCTACAGCCGCCAGTTTGAGTCTTATAGCCGCCATCTTTATTATAGTAGCTATACAAGCTGCTGGAACCATTCTACAGCCGCCATTTTTAGTGTTATAGCCGCCATTCTTAATATAACATCTTTACAAGCTGCTGGAACCATTCCACAACTGCCATTTTGAGTCTTATAGCCACCATCCTTTATATAGTAGCTCTACAAGCTGCTGGAACCTTTGTAACAGCTATACAAGCTGCTGGAACCATTCTACAGCCTTCATTTGGAGTCTTATAGCCGCCATCCTTTATATAACAGCTATACAAGCTGCTGGAACCATTCTGTAGCCGCCAATTTGACGTCTTTAGCCGGCATCTTTAATATAGTAGTTATACAAGCTGCTAGAACCGTTCGACAGCCGCCATTTTGAGTCTTATAGCTGCCATCCTTTATATAGTAGCTCTACAAGTTGCTGGAACCATTCTACAGCCGCCAGTTTGAGGTTTATAGCCGCCATCCTTTATATAACAGCTCTACAAGTTGCTGGAACCATTCTACAGCCGCCAGTTTGAGGTCTTTAGCCGCCATCTTTAATATAGTAGCTATACAGGAACCATTTTACAGCCGCCATTTTGAGTCTATCTTTGTATAACAGTTATACAAGCTGCTGCAACCTTTGTACAGCCGCCAATTTTTATGTAACAGCTATACAAGTTGCTCTAACCATTCTACAGCCACCAGTTTGAATCTTATAGCCGCCATCCTTTGTATAACAGATATACAAGCTGCTGGAACCCTTTGACAGCCGCCATTTTGAGTCTTATAGTCGCCAATTTTTATATAACAGCTATACAAGTTGCTGGAACCATTCTACAGCCGCCAGTTTGAATCTTATAGCCGCCATTCTTTATATACAAAAAAAAAAAAGCTTCTGCTCTCTGACGTGACGGTCGTGTTTTTTGCTTAGCTCCTGAGTTTTATTAATATATATTGTTTTCTCCCAATTTTTAATTGTGCCTAGTTTGTTTTCGTTTTCGCTGGTGTCGTTTGCTTGAAACCCTTGTGTTTTATTTGCATAATTCGCCAAATTAATCAGTTTTGTTTTTTTCTTTTTTGTGATTAGTGTTTGGTGCATCTAAATTGTTTTTATTTTTTTCTTATTGTTCTCTCTCGTCATTGCTTCTGCAGTTGCTCCCCTCGCCCCCATCATACCATCAGTGCTAGTGGTTTTGTTGTTCTCTCTGCTTTGTGCTTGTGCTCAGCTTCTCTCCCGCGTAATCACTTTTGTAATGCCGCCTCTCAAAGCTCGTCTTATAACTGTTCTTACACTGTCTCTTGAGCTGTGTACTCTAGCTGTCTCTTTGTTTTATTTGTAGTTATTGATTTTTTATCGATAATTATCTTTGTGCTGTTTATTTAAATTTTTATACATATATTTTTTTTTGTTGTTTTTTTTTGCCTTGTGTTTATTTTGGCTTTTCAATGGCTTGTTGTCTACCCAATTGCAAGCATTCTGATCGTTTTGACGATCAGTATAGAGCAATATCGTGTTGGCTTTGCGATAATCTTATTCACTTAAAATGTGCTGGCCTCAACGGCCGTGATTACGACAAATTTTCTGGTTTGTCTGTGTCTAAGCCTGAGCTTGGCTTAATCTTGTGCCAGCCAGCAGCTTGATTTTAGCCGAATGTACAGGGATCTTCGTTTAAAGTTTCTTTCTCTAAATAAAATGGCCAAACAGCTGTCTAATGAGTGTGACTCTAGCATACATTTATTGTGGCAATTCAAGTTTGGTCCACCTTCGAAGGAATTGCCCAAGAAATGTACCCTTGAGTTGCCTCATAAGCAGTCGCCCGCACTTTCTATTACATCTTCTCCCATTTTACTTTCGCCTACACCATCTTCTTGTCCCTCTTTATGCTCTTCTTTTCAGATTGATGTACCCACTACAAGCCCTGGTGTACCTCAATCTATCCCTCACGGGAACTCTGATCAATTACTGGATCATGCTGGCTTTCAATCACTTGCAGATCCCAATGCTCCTCCGCCTCCACTAACTGTAGTGCCTCATCGTAAACAATTATTTATCTCTAGGCTTGCTCCAGATACTTCTGAATCGTCTGTGGCAGCTTACATTGGTAATATATGCCCTGCTAAGGTTTTAATTCAAAAGTTTAAGTTTTCTAGGCCTCGCGAAATCTCCTCTTTTAAAATTACTGTACCAAATGAGTATTTCTCAGCTATGGTTGACCCTAACTTTTGGCCAGAGGGCCTAGTTGTACACGAATTTGCGCCCAATAAGCGCTCCCGCCCTTTGCCTGTCCACCTTCCTAATGTATCTTCTGCTTCATTCACTATCAAAATGTAAGAGGACTTCTTACCAAGCTCTGTAAATTATTCTGTGATAGCTTAACCTTTTCGGCTGACATATTAGCTTTCTCTGAAACTTGGCTTAATTCCTCTGTTTTGGATAATGAAATTCTTTCTAATAACTTTATTTCTTATAGGCTTGATCGTGTTGGTCGACGTGGCGGTGGAATACTCATTGCTGTCAACTCGAATCTGTGTTCAAGTGTTGTGCCGATTGATCTCCCCTTAGGTGTTGAGTTTATTTGCGTCGAAGTTACATGTTCTACATGTTCTAACTTTAGCTAATATATCTCTTGTTCATATATTCCTCCAACTTCTGATATCATGATCTACATGCACCACGCTGATGCTTTGCGAACTATTTTTAGTCGTTTTAAAGATCGTGATTTTTTTATAGCTTTAGGTGATTTTAACTTGCCTTATGTTTCTTGGCTTGCTGATGATAATCTATCTTTCTTAATTCCTTCATCTCAACATGTTTTTCTTGATAGCCTACTTGAATATCCGCTATATCAGTTGAATTCTTTTCTTAACTCTTCTAAAAGAATCCTCGATCTTGTTTTTGTCTCTGATCCCACTGTTAGTGCTGTATCACAAACACAGCCCCTAGTGAAGCCTGAAGATACTTATCACCCTACCATTGAAATTACTATTTCTTACAATTCCGTTAATAATTCATTCAATAACATCTCAAATTCTCGTCGCAGATGTTTTCGTAAAACAAATTTCAATCTTCTTAACAGCCTTATTTTCTCTTTTGATTGGTCATTTCTATTTGAGTGCTGTGATATAGATTGTGCAGTAAATTTTTTCTACTCTGCTCTTAATTCTCTAATTGATAAACGCGTTCCTTATGTGAATGTCTCTGCCGTTTCCAGTGCGCCAGTCTGGTTCACACGTAGGCTCTCTAATCTCCGTAACATTAAATCGAGATATTTTAAAAGATTTAAAAAAACTGGTTCGCGACTTGACTATGCAAATTATTGTGTAGCCAAATCTCAATTTTGCCTTTTAAATACTCAATGCTACAATAATTATATCGTTCGCTGTAAGGTTGAATTTTATAAAAACCCCAAAAGATTTTATAACTTTGTTAATTCCAAAAGACGCTCTAATTTACTACCGTCCACCTTCAGACTTAATGACCAGACTGCTAATTGTGATTCAGATATTGCAGATCTGTTTGCTAAATTCTTTCAGTCGACTTATTCTTCTACTGCTTCGGATCCCACACCTTATCCCTTCACAATTCCACATTTAAATTGTGTGTTTTTTCCTAATATTACTGAAGACTGTATTATCTCTAGCTTGTCATCTATGACGTCTTCCTTCGTACCCGGGCCTGGTAATATACCTAGTTGCATCCTTAAAATGTGTTCGATTTCCCTATCTAAGCCTTTATCTCGGTTATTCTTTATATCGAGTGAGACTTGTCGCTTCCCTGATATTTGGAAGGAGTCTTTTATTATTCCGCTTTTTAAAAAGGGTAACAAATCGGATATTTCTAACTACCGTGGCATTGCCAAACTTTCGGCAATACCTAAGCTGTTTGAGAAAATTATTACGTCTTCCCTTCAACACCTATCCAGATCCGCTATTTCTGCTTGTCAGCATGGCTTCATGAAAGGTCGTTCGTCGCTTACCAACCTTTTTAGAATTGACTACCCTTGTACACCATGGCTTCCGTAAAAAGTGTCAAACTGATGTTATTTATACTGACTTTAGTAAGGCTTTCGATACGGTTGATCATTCCTTGCTTCTCATGAAACTTAACATCATGGGTTTTTCCCCGAAACTATTGGCTTGGTTAAAGTCGTATCTTATTGGCAGAACCCAAAAGGTGTCTTTTCGTTCCTCGATATCTGAAACTGTTCGAGTTACGTCAGGTGTCCCCCAAGGCAGTCATCTGGGCCCACTGTTATTTACCTTGTTTATAAACGATTTGCCTTTGGCCTTGGCTCATTCACGCGTGCTCATGTTTGCGGATGACGTCAAGATTTGTTATTCATATAATGATCCTTCTTTCCAACAGTACTTGCAATCAGATCTCGATGCGTTCTGTGTTTGGTGTCACGTTAATAAATTACACCTTAATGCCTCTAAATGCTCTTTTAAGACTTTCAGTCGTTTGTCGCCGTTCCTAGCTCATTACTCTATTAAGTCTGTTCTGTTCGATTGTGTACCATCATTTAAAGACTTAGGCGTTATGTTTGAGCCAAAACTTTCTTTTAATATTCATATATCTTCAATTGTTAATAGAGCATGCAGTCTTCTTGGCTTCATTAAACGTTGGGCCAAAGAATTTGATGATCCATATGTGACAAAGGTTTTATACACTTCGTTAGTTCGCCCTACTCTAGAATATTGCTCACCAGTGTGGAACCCTCAATATGATGTTCACCAGCGTAGTATTGAATCGGTACAGAAGCAATTCCTTAAGTTTGCGTTACGCGGTCTTAATTGGGACCCGAATCTTCGCCTACCTTCTTATTCTGACAGACTTCTTCTTATTAATCTTCCTTCACTTTACAACCGTAGGCTCGTATTTGGGATTCTCTTTCTACATAAAGTAGTCAACGGCGAAGTCAGTTCTACCAATTTACTAGATACGCTATATTTTTGTGTTCCCTCACGTCGGACCAGAAACTTTTTTCCTCTTCACCTTAGTAGATGTTTGACTAACTACTCTCTTCACGAACCTCTTCGTGTTCTTTGCCAATCTTTTAACAACCTTTCTCACCTTATTTCTCCTCATCTATCTGTCACTTCTCTTCGCGCTATACTTTTTAATTATCTACAGCGTAACCACTGAAAGTATTCTGGACTGGATATTGGATTGGCTGCAACTCATCCCTGACCACATTGGCTGTGAATCGGGGCATAGCTGGCACCTTGTTGCAAATAAAACACCTCCACCGGGTCGGGGATGTTGTGCATAAAGCTAAGCTACCTTCATGAATAAATTACTATCTGTATTTTAGATTAAGCTCTTTCGTCGAATGATGACTTAGTTGACGTAAATAAATAAATAAAAATAAAATAAAATAAAAAATAAATAACAGCTTTACAAACTGCTGGAACCATTCTGCAGCCGCCATATAGAGTCTTATAGCCGCCATTCTTAATATAACATCTTTACAAGCTGCTGGAACCATTCCACAACTGCCATTTTGAGTCTTATAGCCGCCATCCTTTATATAGTAGCTCTACAAGCTGCTGGAACCTTTGTAACAGCTATACAAGCTGCTGGAACCATTCTACAGCCTTCATTTTGAGTCTTATAGCCGCCATCCTTTATATGACAGCTATACAAGCTGCTGGAACCATTCTATAGCCGCCAATTTGACGTCTTTAGCCGGCATCTTTAATATAGTAGTTATACAAGCTGCTAGAACCGTTCGACAGCCGCCATTTTGAGTCTTATTGGTGCCATCCTTTATATAGTAGCTCTACAAGTTGCTGGAACCATTCTACAGCCGCCAGTTTGAGGTTTATAGCCGCCATCCTTTATATAACAGCTCTACAAGTTGTGGGAACCATTCTACAGCCGCCAGTTTGAGGTCTTTAGCCGCCATCTTTAATATAGTAGCTATACAGGAACCATTCTACAGCCGCCATTTTGAGTCTTATAGCCGCCATCTTTGTATAACAGTTATACAAGCTGCTGCAACCTTTGAACAGCTGCCAATTTTTTTATAACAGATATACAAGTTGCTGGACCCATTCTACAGCCACCAGTTTGAATCTTATAGCCGCCATCCTTTGTATAACAGATATACAAGCTGCTGGAACCATTTGACAGCCGCCATTTTGAGTCTTATAGTCGCAAATTTTTATATAACAGCTATACAAGTTGCTGGAACCATTCGACAGTCGCTATTTTGAGTCTTATAGCCGCCATCGTTTATATAACAGCTTTACAAACTGCTGGAACCATTTTGCTGCCGCCATATTGAGTCTTATAGCCACCATTTTTTATATAACAGCTATACAAGCTGCAGGAAACTTAATGCAGCCGCCAGTTTGTGTCTTTTAAACGCCATCCTTTGTGTAACAGATAAACATAGAAGCTGCTGGAAGCATTCTAAAACTGCCAGTTTGAGTCTTATAGCAGCTATCCTTTATATAGTAGCTCTACATGCTGCTGGAACCTTTTTCCAGCCGCCACTTTTTATATAACAGCTATACAAGCTGTTGGAACCATTCTACAGCTGCAATTTTGAGTCTTATAGCCGCCAACCTCTATATAACAGCAATACAAGCTGCTGGAACCAATTAACAGCCTCCATTTTAAGGGTTATAGCCGAAATCGTTTATAAAACAGCTATACAAGCTGCTGGAACCATTCTACAGCCTTCATTTTGAGTCTTATAGCCGTCATCTTTAATGTAGCAGCTATACAAGTAACTGGAAGCATTATACAGCTGCAATTTTGAGTATTAAAGCCGCCAGCATTTATATAGTAGCTCTACAAGCTGGTGGAACCATTCTTCAGCCGCCATTTTGAGTCTTATAGCCGCAATCTTTAATATAGTAGCTATACAAGCTGCAGGAACCATTCTACAGCCGCCATTTTGAGTCTTATAGCCCCCATTCTTTATATAGTAGCTCTACAAGCTACTGGAACCTTTGTACAGCCGCCAATTTTTATATAACAGCTATACAAGTTACTGGAACCATTCTACAGCTGCAAGTTTTAGTCTTATAGCCGCCATCCTTTATATAACAGCTCTACAAGCTGCTGAAACCATTCTGCAGCCGTCATATTGAGTTTATAGCGGCCTTTTTTGTACAAAACAGCTATACAAGCTGCTGGAACCATTTTGAGTCTTATAGCAGCCATCCTTTTTATAGTAGCTCTACAAGCTGCTGGAACCTTTGTACAGCCGCCAATTTTTATAAAATGGCTTTACAAGCTACTGGAACCATTCTACAGCCGCCGATTTGAGGTTTATAGTCGCCATTCTTTATATAACAGATATACAAGCTGCTGGAACCATTCGAAAGCTGCCATTTTGAGTCTTATAGCCGCTATCCTTTATATCGTAGCTCTACAAGCTGCTAGAACCTTTGTGCAGCCATCAATTTTTATATAACAGCTACACAAGCTGATGGAACCATTCTACAGCCTTCATTTTGAGTCTTATAGCCGCCATCCTTTATATAACAGCTCTACAAGCTGCTGAAACCATTCTGCAGCCGTCATATTGAGTTTATAGCGGCCTTTTTTGTACAAAACAGCTATACAAGCTGCTGGAACCATTTTGAGTCTTATAGCCGCCATCCTTTATATAGTAGCTCTACAAGCTGCTGGAACCTTTGTACAGGCGCTATTTTTTATATAACAGCTATACAAGCAGCTGGAACCAAACACCAGCCTCCATTTTGAGGGTTATAGCCGCCATCCTTTACATAACAGCGTTACAAACTGCTGGAACCATTCTGCAGCCGTCATATTGAGTTTATAGCGGCCATTTTTGTACAAAACAGCTATACAAGCTGCTGGAACCATTTTGAGTCTTATAGACGCCATCCTTTATATGGTAGCTCTACAAGCTGCTGGAACCATTTTGCAGCCGTCATATTGAGTTTATAGCGGACTTTTTGTACAAAACAGCTATACAAGCTGCTGGAACCATTTTGAGTCTTATAGCCGCCATCCTTTATATAACAGATATACAAGCTGCTGGAACCATTCTACAGCCTCCATTTTGAGTCTTATAGCCGCCATCCCTTATTTAGTAGCTCTACAAGCTGCTGGAACTAATTAACAGCCTCAATTTTCAGTGTTATAGCCGCCATTCTTTATATAACAGCTATACAAGTTGCTGGTACCATTCTACAGACGCCAGTTTGATTCTTATAGCCGCCATTTTTAATATAACATCTATACAATCTGCTGGAACCATTCTACAGCCGCCAATTTGAGTGTTAAAGCCGTCATTTTTTATAAAACAGCTATACAAGCTGCTGGACCCATTTTGAGTCTTATAGCCGCCATCCTTTATATAGTAGCTCTACAAGTTGCTGGTAACTTCGTACAGCCGCCAATTTTTATATAATAGCTATACAAGCTGCTGGAACCATTCTACAGCTGCCATTTTGAGTCTTATAGCCGCTATCCTTTATATGGTAGCTCTACAAGCTGCTGGAACCTTTGTACAGCCGCCAATTTTTATATAATAGCTATACAAGCTGCTGGAACCATTCTACAGCTGCCATTTTGAGTCTTATAGCCGCCATCCTTTATATAATAGCTTAACAAGCTGCTGGAACCATTCTACAGCCGCCATTTTGAGTCTTATAGCCGCCATACTTTACATAGTAGCTCTACAAGCTGCTGGAACCTTTGTACAGCCGCTATTCTTTATATAACAGCTATACAAGCAGCTGGAACCAATCACCAGCCTCCATTTTGAGGGTTATAGCCGCCATCCTTTATATAACAGCGTTTCAAACTGCTGGAACCATTCTACAGCTGCCATTTAGAGTGTTATAGCCGTCATTCCTTATATAACAGCTACACAAGCTGCTGGAACCATTCTACAGCCGCCAGTTGGAGGTTTTTAGCCGCCATCTTTAAAATATTCTTCATATAGTAGCTATTAAGGCTGATGGAACCATTCTACAGCCTCCATTTTGAGTGTTATAGCCTCCATTCTTTATATAACAGATATACAAGCTGCCGGAACCAATCATCAGACTCCATTTTGAGGGTTATATCCGCCATCCTTTATATAACAGTTTTACAAACTGCTGGAACCATTCTACAGCCTCCATTTTGAGTCTTATAGCCGCCATCCCTTATTTAGTAGCTCTACAAGCTGCTGGAAGCAATTAACAGCCTCAATTTTCAGTGTTATAGCCGTCATTCTTTATATAACAGCTATACAAGTTGCTGGTACCATTCTACAACCGTCAGTTTGATTCTTATAGCCGCCATTTTTAATATAACATCTATACAATCTGCTGGAACCATTCTACAGCCGCCAATTTGAGTGTTATAGTCGCCATTTTTTATAAAACAGCTATACAAGCTGCTGGACCCATTTTGAGTCTTATAGCCGTCATCCTTTATATAGTAGCTCTACAAGCTGCTGGAACTTTTGCACAGCCGCCAATTTCTATATAACAGCTATACAAGCTGATGGAACCATTCTACAGCCTTCATTTTGAGTCTTATAGCCGCCAATTTTTATATAACAGCTATACAAGCTGCTGGAACTAATCAACAGACTCCATTTTGAGCGTTATAGCCGCCATCTTTTATATAACAGCTTTACAAACTGCTGGAACCATTCTACAGCCACCACTTTGCGTTCTTTAGCCCCCATTCTTAATATAGTAGCTAACAATAGTAGCCGCCAATTTTTATATAACAGCTATACAAGCTGCTGGAACCAATCAACAGACTCCATTTTGAGGGTTATAGCCGCCATCCTTTATATAACAGCTATACAAACTGCTGAAACCATTCTACAGCCTAAATATTGAGTCTTATAGCCGCCATACCTTATTTAGTAGCTCTACAAGCTGCTGGAACCATTCTACAGCCACCACTTTGCGTTCTTTAGCCCCCATTCTTAATATAGTAGCTATACAAGCTGCTGGAACCATTCTACAGCCTCCATTTTGAGTGTTATAGCCGCCATTCTTTATATAACAGATATAGACTCCATTTTGAGGGTTATAGCCGCCATCCTTTATATAACAGCTATTTAAACAGCTGGAACCATTCTACAGCCTCCATTTTGAGTCTTATAGCCGCAATCCCTTATTTAGTAGCTCTACAAGCTGCTGGAATCATTCTACAGCCACCACTTTGAGTTCTTTAGCCGCCATTCTTAATATAGTAGCTATAGCTGCTGGAACCATTCTACAGCCTCCATTTTGAGTGTTATAGCCGTCATTCTTTATATAACAGCTATACAAGCTGCTGGAACTAATCAACAGCCGCCAGTTTGTGTCTTATAGACGCCATCCTTTGTATAACAGCTATACAAGCTGCTGGAACCATTCTACAGCCGCCAGTTTGAGTCTTATAGCCGCCATCCCTTGTATAACGGATATACAAGCTGCTGGAAGAATTCTAAAACTGCCATTTTGAGTCTTATAGCCGCCATCCTTTATATAGTAGCTCTACAATCTGCTGAAACCTTTGTACAGCCCCCAATTTTTATATAACAGCTATACAAGCTGCAGGAACCATTCTACAGCCGCCAGTTTGTGTCTTATAGCTGCCATTTTTAATATAACATCTATACAGTTTGAGTCTTATAGCCGCCATCCTTTATATAACAGCTCTACAAGCTGCTGGAACCATTCTGCAGCCGTCATATTGAGTTTATAGCGGCCTTTTTTGTACAAAACAGCTATACAAGCTGCTGGAACCATTTTGAGTCTTATAGCCGCCATCCTTTATATAGTAGCTCTACAATCTGCTGAAACCTTTGTACAGCCCCCAATTTTTATATAACAGCTATACAAGCTGCAGGAACCATTCTACAGCCGCCAGTTTGTGTCTTATAGCTGCCATTTTTAATATAACATCTATACAGTTTGAGTCTTATAGCCGCCATCCTTTATATAACAGCTCTACAAGCTGCTGGAACCAACTGCAATTTTGAGTATTAAAGCCGCCAGCATTTATATAGTAGCTCTACAAGCTGGTGGAACCATTCTTCAGCCGCCATTTTGAGTCTTATAGCCGCAATCTTTAATATAGTAGCTATACAAGCTGCAGGAACCATTCTACAGCCGCCATTTTGAGTCTTATAGCCCCCATTCTTTATATAGTAGCTCTACAAGCTACTGGAACCTTTGTACAGCCGCCAATTTTTATATAACAGCTATACAAGTTACTGGAACCATTCTACAGCTGCAAGTTTTAGTCTTATAGCCGCCATCCTTTATATAACAGCTCTACAAGCTGCTGAAACCATTCTGCAGCCGTCATATTGAGTTTATAGCGGCCTTTTTTGTACAAAACAGCTATACAAGCTGCTGGAACCATTTTGAGTCTTATAGCAGCCATCCTTTTTATAGTAGCTCTACAAGCTGCTGGAACCTTTGTACAGCCGCCAATTTTTATAAAATGGCTTTACAAGCTACTGGAACCATTCTACAGCCGCCGATTTGAGGTTTATAGTCGCCATTCTTTATATAACAGATATACAAGCTGCTGGAACCATTCGAAAGCTGCCATTTTGAGTCTTATAGCCGCTATCCTTTATATCGTAGCTCTACAAGCTGCTAGAACCTTTGTGCAGCCATCAATTTTTATATAACAGCTACACAAGCTGATGGAACCATTCTACAGCCTTCATTTTGAGTCTTATAGCCGCCATCCTTTATATAACAGCTCTACAAGCTGCTGAAACCATTCTGCAGCCGTCATATTGAGTTTATAGCGGCCTTTTTTGTACAAAACAGCTATACAAGCTGCTGGAACCATTTTGAGTCTTATAGCCGCCATCCTTTATATAGTAGCTCTACAAGCTGCTGGAACCTTTGTACAGCCGCTATTTTTTATATAACAGCTATACAAGCAGCTGGAACCAAACACCAGCCTCCATTTTGAGGGTTATAGCCGCCATCCTTTACATAACAGCGTTACAAACTGCTGGAACCATTCTGCAGCCGTCATATTGAGTTTATAGCGGCCATTTTTGTACAAAACAGCTATACAAGCTGCTGGAACCATTTTGAGTCTTATAGACGCCATCCTTTATATGGTAGCTCTACAAGCTGCTGGAACCATTTTGCAGCCGTCATATTGAGTTTATAGCGGACTTTTTTGTACAAAACAGCTATACAAGCTGCTGGAACCATTTTGAGTCTTATAGCCGCCATCCTTTATATAACAGATATACAAGCTGCTGGAACCATTCTACAGCCTCCATTTTGAGTCTTATAGCCGCCATCCCTTATTTAGTAGCTCTACAAGCTGCTGGAACTAATTAACAGCCTCAATTTTCAGTGTTATAGCCGCCATTCTTTATATAACAGCTATACAAGTTGCTGGTACCATTCTACAGACGCCAGTTTGATTCTTATAGCCGCCATTTTTAATATAACATCTATACAATCTGCTGGAACCATTCTACAGCCGCCAATTTGAGTGTTAAAGCCGTCATTTTTTATAAAACAGCTATACAAGCTGCTGGACCCATTTTGAGTCTTATAGCCGCCATCCTTTATATAGTAGCTCTACAAGTTGCTGGTAACTTCGTACAGCCGCCAATTTTTATATAATAGCTATACAAGCTGCTGGAACCATTCTACAGCTGCCATTTTGAGTCTTATAGCCGCTATCCTTTATATGGTAGCTCTACAAGCTGCTGGAACCTTTGTACAGCCGCCAATTTTTATATAATAGCTATACAAGCTGCTGGAACCATTCTACAGCTGCCATTTTGAGTCTTATAGCCGCCATCCTTTATATAATAGCTTAACAAGCTGCTGGAACCATTCTACAGCCGCCATTTTGAGTCTTATAGCCGCCATACTTTACATAGTAGCTCTACAAGCTGCTGGAACCTTTGTACAGCCGCTATTCTTTATATAACAGCTATACAAGCAGCTGGAACCAATCACCAGCCTCCATTTTGAGGGTTATAGCCGCCATCCTTTATATAACAGCGTTTCAAACTGCTGGAACCATTCTACAGCTGCCATTTAGAGTGTTATAGCCGTCATTCCTTATATAACAGCTACACAAGCTGCTGGAACCATTCTACAGCCGCCAGTTGGAGGTTTTTAGCCGCCATCTTTAAAATATTCTTCATATAGTAGCTATTAAAGCTGATGGAACCATTCTACAGCCTCCATTTTGAGTGTTATAGCCTCCATTCTTTATATAACAGATATACAAGCTGCCGGAACCAATCATCAGACTCCATTTTGAGGGTTATATCCGCCATCCTTTATATAACAGTTTTACAAACTGCTGGAACCATTCTACAGCCTCCATTTTGAGTCTTATAGCCGCCATCCCTTATTTAGTAGCTCTACAAGCTGCTGGAAGCAATTAACAGCCTCAATTTTCAGTGTTATAGCCGTCATTCTTTATATAACAGCTATACAAGTTGCTGGTACCATTCTACAACCGTCAGTTTGATTCTTATAGCCGCCATTTTTAATATAACATCTATACAATCTGCTGGAACCATTCTACAGCCGCCAATTTGAGTGTTATAGTCGCCATTTTTTATAAAACAGCTATACAAGCTGCTGGACCCATTTTGAGTCTTATAGCCGTCATCCTTTATATAGTAGCTCTACAAGCTGCTGGAACTTTTGCACAGCCGCCAATTTCTATATAACAGCTATACAAGCTGATGGAACCATTCTACAGCCTTCATTTTGAGTCTTATAGCCGCCAATTTTTATATAACAGCTATACAAGCTGCTGGAACTAATCAACAGACTCCATTTTGAGCGTTATAGCCGCCATCTTTTATATAACAGCTTTACAAACTGCTGGAACCATTCTACAGCCACCACTTTGCGTTCTTTAGCCCCCATTCTTAATATAGTAGCTAACAATAGTAGCCGCCAATTTTTATATAACAGCTATACAAGCTGCTGGAACCAATCAACAGACTCCATTTTGAGGGTTATAGCCGCCATCCTTTATATAACAGCTATACAAACTGCTGAAACCATTCTACAGCCTAAATATTGAGTCTTATAGCCGCCATACCTTATTTAGTAGCTCTACAAGCTGCTGGAACCATTCTACAGCCACCACTTTGCGTTCTTTAGCCCCCATTCTTAATATAGTAGCTATACAAGCTGCTGGAACCATTCTACAGCCTCCATTTTGAGTGTTATAGCCGCCATTCTTTATATAACAGATATAGACTCCATTTTGAGGGTTATAGCCGCCATCCTTTATATAACAGCTATTTAAACAGCTGGAACCATTCTACAGCCTCCATTTTGAGTCTTATAGCCGCAATCCCTTATTTAGTAGCTCTACAAGCTGCTGGAATCATTCTACAGCCACCACTTTGAGTTCTTTAGCCGCCATTCTTAATATAGTAGCTATAGCTGCTGGAACCATTCTACAGCCTCCATTTTGAGTGTTATAGCCGTCATTCTTTATATAACAGCTATACAAGCTGCTGGAACTAATCAACAGCCGCCAGTTTGTGTCTTATAGACGCCATCCTTTGTATAACAGCTATACAAGCTGCTGGAACCATTCTACAGCCGCCAGTTTGAGTCTTATAGCCGCCATCCCTTGTATAACGGATATACAAGCTGCTGGAAGAATTCTAAAACTGCCATTTTGAGTCTTATAGCCGCCATCCTTTATATAGTAGCTCTACAATCTGCTGAAACCTTTGTACAGCCCCCAATTTTTATATAACAGCTATACAAGCTGCAGGAACCATTCTACAGCCGCCAGTTTGTGTCTTATAGCTGCCATTTTTAATATAACATCTATACAGTTTGAGTCTTATAGCCGCCATCCTTTATATAACAGCTCTACAAGCTGCTGGAACCATTCTGCAGCCGTCATATTGAGTTTATAGCGGCCTTTTTTGTACAAAACAGCTATACAAGCTGCTGGAACCATTTTGAGTCTTATAGCCGCCATCCTTTATATAGTAGCTCTACAATCTGCTGAAACCTTTGTACAGCCCCCAATTTTTATATAACAGCTATACAAGCTGCAGGAACCATTCTACAGCCGCCAGTTTGTGTCTTATAGCTGCCATTTTTAATATAACATCTATACAGTTTGAGTCTTATAGCCGCCATCCTTTATATAACAGCTCTACAAGCTGCTGGAAACATTCTGCAGCCGTCATATAGAGTTTATAGCGGCCTTTTTTGTACAAAACAGCTATACAAGCTGCTGGAACCATTTTGAGTCTTATAGCCGCCATCCTTTATATAGTAGCTCTACAAGCTGCTGGAACCTTTGTACAGCCGCTATTCTTTATATAACAGCTATACAAGCAGCTGTAACCAATCACCAGCCTCCATTTTGAGGGTTATAGCCGCCATCCTTTATATAACAGCGTTACAAACTGCTGGAACCATTCTACAGCTGCCATTTAGAGTGTCTGTTTATATAACAGATATACAAGCTGCCGGAACCAATCAACAGACTCCATTTTGAGGGTTATATCCGCCATCCTTTATATAACAGTTTTACAAACTGCTGGAATCATTCTACAGCCTCCATTTTGAGTCTTATAGCCGCCATCCCTTATTTAGTAGCTCTACAAGCTGCAGGAACCAATTAACAGTCTCAATTTTCAGTGTTATAGCCGCCATTCTTTATATAACAGCTATACAAGTTGCTGGTACCATTCTACAGCCGCCAGTTTGATTCTTATAGCCGCCATTTTTAATATAGTAGCTATAGCTGCTGGAACCATTCTACAGCCTCCATTTTTAGTGTTATAGCCGTCATTCCTTATATAACAGATATACAAGCTGCTGGAACCATTCTACAGCTGTCATTTTGAGTCTTATAGCCGCCATCCTTTATATAGTAGCTCTACAAGCTGCTGGAACCTTTGTACAGCCCCCAATTTTTATATAACAGCTATACAAGCTGCAGGAACCATTCTACAGACGCCAGTTTGTGTCTTATAGATTCCATCCTTTGTATAACAGCTATACAAGCTGCTGGAACCATTCTACAGCCGCCAGTTTGTGTCTTATATACGCCATCCTTTGTATAACATCTTTACAAGCTGCTGGAACCATTCTACAGCCGCCAGTTTGAGTCTTATAGCCGCCATCCTTTGTTTAACAGATATACAAGCTGCTGGAACCATTCTACAGCCGCCAGTTTGAGTCTTATAGCCGCCATCCCTTGTTTAACAGATATACAAGTTGCTGGAACCATTCTACAGCCGCCATTTTTAGGTCTTTAGCCGCCATCTTTAATATAGTAGCTATACAAGCTGCAGGAACCATTCTACAGCCGCCATTTTGAGTTTTATAGCCGCCATCTTTATATAACAATTATACAAGCTGCTGCAACCTTTGTACAGCCGCCAATTTTTATATAACAGCTATACAAGTTGCTAGAACCATTCTACAGCCACCAGTTTGAATCTTATAGTCGCCATCTTTATATAACAGTTATACAAGCTGCTGGAACCAATCAACAGCCTCCATTTTTAGTGTTATAGCCGCCATTCTTTATATAACAGCTATACAAGCTGCTGGAACCATTCTGCAGCTGCCAGTTTGAGTCTTATAGACGCCAGCCTTTGTATAACAGATATACAAGCTGCGGGAACCGTTCGACAGCCGCCATTTTGAGTCTTATAGCCGCCATCCCCTATATAGTAGCCGCCATCTTTAATATAGTACCTCTACAAGCTGCTGATACCATTCTACAGCCGCCAGTTTGAGTCTTATAGCTGCCATTTTTAATATAACATCTATACAAGCTGCTGGAACCATTTTGAGTCTTATAGCCGCCATCCTTTGTATAACGGATATACAAGCTGCTGGAACCGTTCGACAGCCGCCATTTTGAGTCTTATAGCCGCCATCCTTTATATAGTAGCTCTACAAGCTGCTCGAACCTTTGTACAGCCGCCAATTTTTATACCCTTGCAAAAAGGGTATATTAATTTTGGTCAGAAGTGTGCAACGCATAGAAGGAAGCATCTCCGACCATATAAAGTATATATATTCTTGATCAGCACGACGAGACGAGTTCAAATAACCATGTCCGTCCGTCCGTCCGTCCGTCCGTCCGTCCGTCCGTCCGTCCGTCCGTCCGTCCGTCCGTCCGTTTGGATCGATGCGAACTCCTCCTAGACCGTAAGAGCTACAGAGCTGAAATTTTGCACGTAGGCTTGTATATACTGCAGGGTTCAGTCTCGGATTCAGTCGTATCGGACCACTATATCATATAGCTCCCATACAAACGGCAAAGTCACGAACAGTGACTTTTCTCAATAACTTCGTTACTTTTTAAGCTATTGTCGTGAAATTTAATATAAGTAAGTTTATTGTAACTATAAACCACTGTGCCAAATTTGATCAAGATCGGGTGACTATATCATATAGCTCTCATAGGAACGATCGGTCAAAAACAGTGACTTTTGTCAATAACTTCGTTACTTTTGATGCCATTGCTTTCAAATTTAACATTTGTCAGTTTAATATATCTGTTAATGCCTATGCCGAATTTGATGAAGATCGGGTGACTACATCATATAGCTCCCATAGGAACGGTGGAAAACAGTGACTTTGATTAATATCTTCGTTATTTCCGTTATTTCTATTGCCTTTTTAGATAAAATGTTTTTTCCTGTGATGGCTATAGAGTTACTAAAAAAGATGCAAGGGTATACAAACTTTAACGCGGTCGAAGTTAGCCCCGGCCCTCTGGTTATATAACAGCTATACAAGCTGTTGGAACCATTCTACAACTGCCATTTTGAGTCTTATAGCCGCCATCGTTTATATAACAGCTTTACAAACTGCTGGAACCATTCTGCAGCCGCCATATTGAGTCTTATAGCCACCATTTTTTATATAACAGCTATACAAGCTGCAGGAACCTTTCTACAGCCGCCAGTTTGTGTCTTTTAGACGCCATCCTTTGTATAACAGCTATTCAAGCTGCTGGAACCATTCTACAGCCGCCAGTTTGAGTCTTATAGCCGCCATCCATTGTGTAACAGATATACATAGAAGCTGCTGGAAGCATTCTAAAACTGCCAGTTTGAGTCTTATAGCAGCTATCCTTTATATAGAGCTCTACAAGCTGCTGGAACCTTTGTACAGCCTTCATTTTGAGTCTTATAGCCGCCAATTTTTATATAACAGCTATACAAGCTGCTGGAACCAATCAACAGACTCCATTTTGAGGGTTATAGCCGCCATCCTTTATATAACAGCTTTACAAACTGCTGAAACCATTCTACAGCCTAAATATTGAGTCTTATAGCCGCCATACCTTATTTAGTAGCTCTACAAGCTGCTGGAACCATTCTACAGCCACCACTTTGCGTTCTTTAGCCCCCATTCTTAATATAGTAGCTATACAAGCTGCTGGAACCATTCCACAGCCACCACTTTGCGTTCTTTAGCCCCCATTCTTAATATAGTAGCTCTACAAGCTGCTGGAATCATTCTACAGCCACCACTTTGAGTTCTTTAGCCGCCATTCTTAATATAGTAGCTATAGCTGCTGTAACTATTCTACAGCCTCCATTTTGAGTGTTATAGCCGCCATTCTTTATATAACAGATATAGACTCCATTTTGAGGGTTATAGCCGCCATCCTTTATATAACAGCTCTACAAGTTGCTGGAACAATTCTACAGCCGCCATTTTGAGGTCTTTAGCCGCCATCTTTAATATAGTAGCTAGACAAGCTGCAGGAACCATTCCACAGCCGCCATTTTGAGTTTTATAGCCGCCATCTTTATATAACAATTATACAAGCTGCTGGAACCATTCTACAGCCGCCAGTTTGAGTCTTATAGCCGCCATCCCTTGTATAACGGATATACAAGCTGCTGCAAGAATTCTTAAACTGCCATTTTGAGTCTTATAGCCGCCATCCTTTATATAGTAGCTCTACAATCTGCTGAAACCTTTGTACAGCCCCCAATTTTTATATAACAGCTATACAAGTTGCTGGAACCATTCTACAGCCACCAGTTTTAATCTTATAGCCGCCATTCTTTATATAGCAGCTATACAAGCTGCTGGAACCATTCTACAGCTGCCAGTTTGAGTCTTATAGACGCCAGCCTTTGTATAACAGATATACAAGCTGCGGCAACCGTTCGAAACCCGCCATTTTGAGTCTTATAGCCGCCATCCCTTATATAGTAGCTCTACAAGCTGCTGGAACTTTTGTACAGCCGCCAATTTTTATATAACAGCTATACAAGTTGCTGAAACCATTCTACAGCCGCCAGTTTGAGTCCTTTAGCTGCCATCTTTAATATAGTACTTCTACAAGCTGCTGGAACCATTCTACAGCCGCCAGTTTGAGTCTTATAGCCGCCATCTTTAATATAGTACCTCTACAAGCTGCTGATACCATTCTACAGCCGCCATTTTGAGTCTTATAGCTGCCAATTTTTATATAACAGCTATACAAGCTGCTGGAACCGTTGGACAGCCGCCATTTTGAGTCTTATAGCTGCCATCCTTTATATAGCAGCTCTACAAGCTGCTGGAACCTTTGTACAGCCGCCAATTTTTATACCCTTGCAGAGGGTATTATAAAATTGGTCAGATGTTTGTAACGCACAGAAGGAGACGTTTCCGACCCCATAAAGTATATATATTCTTGATCAGCATGAGAAGCTGAGTCGATATAGCCATGTCCGTCTGTCCGTCCGTCCGTCCGTCCGTCCGTCCGTCCGTCCGTCCGTCCGTCCCTCCGTCCGTCCGTCTGTGCAAATCAACTTCACGCTGTCATCTTAAGAGCTATCGGAATGAAATTTCATATTTGAGCTACTTTTAGCCGGGAGATAATAGAGTATGAAAATTGTCAGGATCGGACTACTATATCATATAGCTCTAGAACAAAAATTTTTGCAAAAATTGGAGTATCCCCATGAAATTTACCAATATAATAGAATTTGATATAAAATCTCAGATCCCAAAATTTGAGTTTGATCGGATAAATAGAACACAAGTTACAGTCAATACAAATCGGTTCTACGTCATCAGCAAATCAAACAGAGCTCATGCATACGCACACACAGACGTAGCGCTACACGTATGTATGTATGTGTATGCGTGTTTTGCTTTGCTTAAAAATTTGTAGTAAAGAGAGAAATAATTTGAATGTTTTGTTTGTGTGTTGATGAATTGAGTTGCAAGGAAGGAAATTTCAAAATGTAAAAAAATTATTGCCAAGGACTGCAAGGATATATAAACTTCGGCATTGCCGAAGTTAGCTTCTTTGATATTTATATAACAGTTATACAAGCTGCTGGAACCATTCTACAGCCGCCAATTTGAGGTTTTTAGCCGCCATCCTTTATATAACAGCTCTACAAGTTGCTGGAACCATTCTACAGCCGCCATTTTGAGGTCTTTAGCCGCCATCTTTAATATAGTAGCTATACAAGCTGCAGGAACCATTCTACAGCCGCCATTTTGAGTTTTATAGCCGCCATCTTTATATAACAATTATACAAGCTGCTGCAACCTTTGTACAGCCGCCAATTTTTATATAACAGCTATACAAGTTGCTGGAACCATTCTACAGCCACCAGTTTGAATCTTATAGTCGCCATCTTTATATAACAGTTATACAAGCTTCTGGAACCAATCAACAGCCTCCATTTTCAGTGTTATAGCCGCCATTCTTTATATAACAGCTATTCAAGTTGCTGGAATCATTCTGCAGCTTCCAGTTTGAGTCTTATAGACGCCAGCCTTCGTATAACAGATATACAAGCTGCGGAAACCGTTCGACAGCCGCCATTTTGAGTCTTATAGCCGCCATCCCCTATATAGTAGCTCTACAAGCTGCTGGAACCATTGTACAGCCGCCAATTTTTATATAACAGCTATACAAAATGCTGGAACCATTCTACAGCCGCCAGTTTGAGTCTTATAGCCGCCATCTTTAATACAGTACCTCTACAAGCTGCTGATACCATTCTACAGCCGCCAGTTTGAGTCTTATAGCTGCCATTTTTAATATAACATCTATACAAGCTGCTGGAACCATTTTGAGTCATATAGCCGCCATCCTTTGTATAACGGATATACAAGCTGCTGGAACCGTTCGACAGCCGCCATTTTGAGTCTTATAGCCGCCATCCTTTATATAGTAGCTCTACAAGCTGCTCGAACCTTTGTACAGCCGCCAATTTTTATATAACAGCTATACAAGCTGTTGGAACCATTCTACAACTGCCATTTTGAGTCTTATAGCCGCCATCGTTTATATAACAGCTTTACAAACTGCTGGAACTATTCTGCAGCCGCCATATTGAGTCTTATAGCCACCATTTTTAATATAACAGCTATTCAAGCTGCAGGAACCTTTCTACAGCCGCCAGTTTGTGTCTTTTAGACGCCATCCTTTGCATAACAGCTATTCCCGCTGCTGGAACCGTTTGACAGCCGCCATTTTGAGTCTTATAGCCGCCATCCCCTATATAGTAGCTCTACAAGCTGCTGGAACCATTGTACAGCCGTCAATTTTTATATAACAGCTATACAAGTTGCTGGAACCATTCTACAGCCGCCAGTTTGAGTCCTTTAGCTGCCATCTTTAATATAGTACTTCTACAAGCTGCTGGATCCATTCTACAGCCTCCATTTTGAGTGTTATAGCCGTCATTCTTTATATAACAGCTATACAAGCTGCAGGAACCATTCTACAGCCGCCAGTTTGTGTCTTATAGACGCCATCCTTTGTATAACAGCTATACAAGCTGCTGGAACCATTCCACAGCCGCCAGTTTGAGTCTTATAGCCGCCATCCCTTGTATAACGGATATACAAGCTGCTGGAAGAATTCTAAAACTGCCATTTTGAGTCTTATAGCCGCCATCCTTTATATAGTAGCTCTACAATCTGCTGAAACCTTTGTACAGCCCCCAATTTTTATATAACAGCTATACAAGCTGCAGGAACCATTCTACAGCCGCCAGTTTGTGTCTTATAGACGCCATCCTTTGTATAACAGCTATACAAGCTGCTGGAACCATTCTACAGCCGCCAGTTTGAGTCTTATAGCCGCCATCCTTTGTTTAACAGATATACAAGCTGCTGGAACCGTTTGACAGCCGCCATTTTGAGTCTTATAGCCGATATTCTTTATGTAGTAGCTCTACAAGCTACTGGAACCTTTGTACAGCCTCCAATTTTTACAAACCAGCTATACAAGTTACTGGAACCATTCTACAGCCGCCAGTTTGAGTCTTATAGCCGCCAGTTTGAGTCTTATAGCCGATATTTTTAATATAACATCTATACAAGCTGCTGGAACCATTCTACAGCCGCTATTTTGAGTCTTATAGCCGCCAATTTTTATATAACAGCTATACAAGTTGCTGGAACCATTCTACAGCCACCAGTTTGAATCTTATAGCCGCCATTCTTTATATAGCAGCTATACAAGCTGCTGGAACCATTCTACAGCTGCCAGTTTGAGTCTTATAGACGCCAGCCTTTGTATAACAGATATACAAGCTGCGGGAACCGTTCGAAACCCGACATTTTGAGTCTTATAGCCGCCATCCCTTATATAGTAGCTCTACAAGCTGCTGGAACCTTTGTACAGCCGCCAATTTTTATATAACAGCTATACAAGTTGCTGAAACCATTCTACAGCCGCCAGTTTGAGTCCTTTAGCTGCCATCTTTAATATAGTACTTCTACAAGCTGCTGGAACCATTCTACAGCCGCCAGTTTGAGTCTTATAGCCGCCATCTTTAATATAGTACCTCTACAAGCTGCTGATACCATTCTACAGCCGCCAGTTTGAGTCTTATAGCTGCCATTTTTAATATAACATCTATACAAGCTGCTGGAACCATTTTGAGTCTTATAGCCGCCATCCTTTGTATAACGGATATACAAGCTGCTGGAACCGTTCGACAGCCGCCATTTTGAGTCTTATAGCCGCCATCCATTATATAAAAGCTCTACAAGCTGCTGGAACCTTTGTACAGCCGCCAATTTTTATATAACAGCTATACAAGCTGCTGGAACCATTCTACAACTGCCATTTTGAGTCTTATAGCTGCCATCGTTCATATAACAGCTTTACAAACTGCTGGAACCATTCTGCAGCCGCCATATTGAGTCTTATAGCCACCATTTTTTATATAACAGCTATACAAGCTGCAGGAACCTTTCTACAGCCGCCAGTTTGTGTCTTTTAGACGCCATCCATTGTGTAACAGATATACATAGAAGCTGCTGGAAGCAATTTAAAACTGCCAGTTTGAGTCTTATAGCAGCTATCCTTTATATAGTAGCTCTACAAGCTGCTGGAACCTTTGTACAGCCTTCATTTTGAGTCTTATAGCCGCCAATTTTTATATAACAGCTATACAAGCTGCTGGAACCAAAATTTAATATAAGTAAGTTTATTGTAACTATAAACCACTGTGCCAAATTTGATCAAGATCGGGTGACTATATCATATAGCTCTCATAGGAACGATCGGTCAAAAACAGTGACTTTTGTCAATAACTTCGTTACTTTTGATGCCATTGCTTTCAAATTTAACATTTGTCAGTTTAATATATCTGTTAATGCCTATGCCGAATTTGATGAAGATCGGGTGACTACATCATATAGCTCCCATAGGAACGGTGGAAAACAGTGACTTTGATTAATATCTTCGTTATTTCCGTTATTTCTATTGCCTTTTTAGATAAAATGTTTTTTCCTGTGATGGCTATAGAGCTACTAAAAAAGATGCAAGGGTATACAAACTTTGACGCGGTCGAAGTTAGCCCCGGCCCTCTGGTTATATAACAGCTATACAAGCTGTTGGAACCATTCTACAACTGCCATTTTGAGTCTTATAGCCGCCATCGTTTATATAACAGCTTTACAAACTGCTGGAACCATTCTGCAGCCGCCATATTGAGTCTTATAGCCACCATTTTTTATATAACAGCTATACAAGCTGCAGGAACCTTTCTACAGCCGCCAGTTTGTGTCTTTTAGACGCCATCCTTTGTATAACAGCTATTCAAGCTGCTGGAACCATTCTACAGCCGCCAGTTTGAGTCTTATAGCCGCCATCCATTGTGTAACAGATATACATAGAAGCTGCTGGAAGCATTCTAAAACTGCCAGTTTGAGTCTTATAGCAGCTATCCTTTATATAGTAGCTCTACAAGCTGCTGGAACTTTTGCACAGCCGCCAATTTCTATATAACAGCTATACAAGCTGATGGAACCATTCTACAGCCTTCATTTTGAGTCTTATAGCCGCCAATTTTTATATAACAGCTATACAAGCTGCTGGAACCAATCAACAGACTCCATTTTGAGGGTTATAGCCGCCATCCTTTATATAACAGCTTTACAAACTGCTGAAACCATTCTACAGCCTAAATATTGAGTCTTATAGCCGCCATACCTTATTTAGAAGCTCTACAAGCTGCTGGAACCATTCTACAGCCACCACTTTGCGTTCTTTAGCCCCCATTCTTAATATAGTAGCTATACAAGCTGCTGGAACCATTCTACAGCCACCACTTTGCGTTCTTTAGCCCCCATTCTTAATATAGTAGCTCTACAAGCTGCTGGAATCATTCTACAGCCACCACTTTGAGTTCTTTAGCCGCCATTCTTAATATAGTAGCTATAGCTGCTGTAACTATTCTACAGCCTCCATTTTGAGGTTTTTAGCCGCCATCCTTTATATAACAGCTCTACAAGTTGCTGGAACCATTCTACAGCCGCCATTTTGAGGTCTTTAGCCGCCATCTTTAATATAGTAGCTATACAAGCTGCAGGAACCATTCTACAGCCGCCATTTTGAGTTTTAAAGCCGCCATCTTTATATAACAATTATACAAGCTGCTGGAACCATTCTACAGCCGCCAGTTTGAGTCTTATAGCCGCCATCCCTTGTATAACGGACATACAAGCTGCTGGAAGAATTCTTAAACTGCCATTTTGAGTTTTATAGCCGCCATCCTTTATATAGTAGCTCTACAATCTGCTGAAACCTTTGTACAGCCCCCAATTTTTATATAACAGCTATACAAGTTGCTGGAACCATTCTACAGCCACCAGTTTGAATCTTATAGCCGCCATTCTTTATATAGCAGCTATACAAGTTGCTGAAACCATTCTACAGCCGCCAGTTTGAGTCCGTTAGCTGCCATCTTTAATATAGTACTTCTACAAGCTGCTGGAACCATTCTACAGCCGCCAGTTTGAGTCTTATAGCCGCCATCTTTAATATAGTACCTCTACAAGCTGCTGATACCATTCTACAGCCGCCATTTTGAGTCTTATAGCTGCCAATTTTTATATAACAGCTATACAAGCTCCTGGAACCGTTGGACAGCCGCCATTTTGAGTCTTATAGCTGCCATCCTTTATATAGCAGCTCTACAAGCTGCTGGAACCTTTGTACAGCCGCCAATTTTTATATAAAGGTTATACAAGCTGCTGGAACCATTCTACAGCCGCCAATTTGAGGTTTTTAGCCGCCATCCTTTATATAACAGCTCTACAAGTTGCTGGAACCATTCTACAGCCGCCATTTTGAGGTCTTTAGCCGCCATCTTTAATATAGTAGCTATACAAGCTGCAGGAACCATTCTACAGCCGCCATTTTGAGTTTTATAGCCGCCATCTTTATATAACAATTATACAAGCTGCTGCAACCTTTGTACAGCCGCCAATTTTTATATAACAGCTATACAAGTTGCTGAAACCATTCTAGAGCCACCAGTTTGAATCTTATAGTCGCCAACTTTATATAACAGTTATACAAGCTGCTGGAACCAATCAACAGCCTCCATTTTCAGTGTTATAGCCGCCATTCTTTATATAACAGCTATTCAAGTTGCTGGAATCATTCTGCAGCTTCCAGTTTGAGTCTTATAGACGCCAGCCTTCGTATAACAGATATACAAGCTGCGGAAACCGTTCGACAGCCGCCATTTTGAGTCTTATAGCCGCCATCCCCTATATAGTAGCTCTACAAGCTGCTGGAACCATTGTACAGCCGCCAATTTTTATATAACAGCTATACAAAATGCTGGAACCATTCTACAGCCGCCAGTTTGAGTCTTATAGCCGCCATCTTTAATACAGTACCTCTACAAGCTGCTGATACCATTCTACAGCCGCCAGTTTGAGTCTTATAGCTGCCATTTTTAATATAACATCTATACAAGCTGCTGGAACCATTTTGAGTCATATAGCCGCCATCCTTTGTATAACGGATATACAAGCTGCTGGAACCGTTCGACAGCCGCCATTTTGAGTCTTATAGCCGCCATCCTTTATATAGTAGCTCTACAAGCTGCTCGAACCTTTGTACAGCCGCCAATTTTTATATAACAGCTATACAAGCTGTTGGAACCATTCTACAACTGCCATTTTGAGTCTTATAGCCGCCATCGTTTATATAACAGCTTTACAAACTGCTGGAACTATTCTGCAGCCGCCATATTGAGTCTAATAGCCACCATTTTTAATATAACAGCTATTCAAGCTGCAGGAACCTTTCTACAGCCGCCAGTTTGTGTCTTTTAGACGCCATCCTTTGCATAACAGCTATTCCCGCTGCTGGAACCGTTTGACAGCCGCCATTTTGAGTCTTATAGCCGCCATCCCCTATATAGTAGCTCTACAAGCTGCTGGAACCATTGTACAGCCGTCAATTTTTATATAACAGCTATACAAGTTGCTGGAACCATTCTACAGCCGCCAGTTTGAGTCCTTTAGCTGCCATCTTTAATATAGTACTTCTACAAGCTGCTGGATCCATTCTACAGCCTCCATTTTGAGTGTTATAGCCGTCATTCTTTATATAACAGCTATACAAACTGCAGGAACCATTCTACAGCCGCCAGTTTGTGTCTTATAGACGCCATCCTTTGTATAACAGCTATACAAGCTGCTGGAACCATTCCACAGCCGCCAGTTTGAGTCTTATAGCCGCCATCCCTTGTATAACGGATATACAAGCTGCTGGAAGAATTCTAAAACTGCCATTTTGAGTCTTATAGCCGCCATCCTTTATATAGTAGCTCTACAATCTGCTGAAACCTTTGTACAGCCCCCAATTTTTATATAACAGCTATACAAGCTGCAGGAACCATTCTACAGCCGCCAGTTTGTGTCTTATAGACGCCATCCTTTGTATAACAGCTATACAAGCTGCTGGAACCATTCTACAGCCGCCAGTTTGAGTCTTATAGCCGCCATCCTTTGTTTAACAGATATACAAGCTGCTGGAACCGTTTGACAGCCGCCATTTTGAGTCTTATAGCCGATATTCTTTATGTAGTAGCTCTACAAGCTACTGGAACCTTTGTACAGCCTCCAATTTTTACAAACCAGCTATACAAGTTACTGGAACCATTCTACAGCCGCCAGTTTGAGTCTTATAGCCGCCAGTTTGAGTCTTATAGCCGATATTTTTAATATAACATCTATACAAGCTGCTGGAACCATTCTACAGCCGCTATTTTGAGTCTTATAGCCGCCAATTTTTATATAACAGCTATACAAGTTGCTGGAACCATTCTACAGCCACCAGTTTGAATCTTATAGCCGCCATTCTTTATATAGCAGCTATACAAGCTGCTGGAACCATTCTACAGCTGCCAGTTTGAGTCTTATAGACGCCAGCCTTTGTATAACAGATATACAAGCTGCGGGAACCGTTCGAAACCCGACATTTTGAGTCTTATAGCCGCCATCCCTTATATAGTAGCTCTACAAGCTGCTGGAACCTTTGTACAGCCGCCAATTTTTATATAACAGCTATACAAGTTGCTGAAACCATTCTACAGCCGCCAGTTTGAGTCCTTTAGCTGCCATCTTTAATATAGTACTTCTACAAGCTGCTGGAACCATTCTACAGCCGCCAGTTTGAGTCTTATAGCCGCCATCTTTAATATAGTACCTCTACAAGCTGCTGATACCATTCTACAGCCGCCAGTTTGAGTCTTATAGCTGCCATTTTTAATATAACATCTATACAAGCTGCTGGAACCATTTTGAGTCTTATAGCCGCCATCCTTTGTATAACGGATATACAAGCTGCTGGAACCGTTCGACAGCCGCCATTTTGAGTCTTATAGCCGCCATCCATTATATAAAAGCTCTACAAGCTGCTGGAACCTTTGTACAGCCGCCAATTTTTATATAACAGCTATACAAGCTGCTGGAACCATTCTACAACTGCCATTTTGAGTCTTATAGCTGCCATCGTTCATATAACAGCTTTACAAACTGCTGGAACCATTCTGCAGCCGCCATATTGAGTCTTATAGCCACCATTTTTTATATAACAGCTATACAAGCTGCAGGAACCTTTCTACAGCCGCCAGTTTGTGTCTTTTAGACGCCATCCATTGTGTAACAGATATACATAGAAGCTGCTGGAAGCAATTTAAAACTGCCAGTTTGAGTCTTATAGCAGCTATCCTTTATATAGTAGCTCTACAAGCTGCTGGAACCTTTGTACAGCCTTCATTTTGAGTCTTATAGCCGCCAATTTTTATATAACAGCTATACAAGCTGCTGGAACCAAAATTTAATATAAGTAAGTTTATTGTAACTATAAACCACTGTGCCAAATTTGATCAAGATCGGGTGACTATATCATATAGCTCTCATAGGAACGATCGGTCAAAAACAGTGACTTTTGTCAATAACTTCGTTACTTTTGATGCCATTGCTTTCAAATTTAACATTTGTCAGTTTAATATATCTGTTAATGCCTATGCCGAATTTGATGAAGATCGGGTGACTACATCATATAGCTCCCATAGGAACGGTGGAAAACAGTGACTTTGATTAATATCTTCGTTATTTCCGTTATTTCTATTGCCTTTTTAGATAAAATGTTTTTTCCTGTGATGGCTATAGAGCTACTAAAAAAGATGCAAGGGTATACAAACTTTGACGCGGTCGAAGTTAGTTCCGGCCCTCTGGTTATATAACAGCTATACAAGCTGTTGGAACCATTCTACAACTGCCATTTTGAGTCTTATAGCCGCCATCGTTTATATAACAGCTTTACAAACTGCTGGAACCATTCTGCAGCCGCCATATTGAGTCTTATAGCCACCATTTTTTATATAACAGCTATACAAGCTGCAGGAACCTTTCTACAGCCGCCAGTTTGTGTCTTTTAGACGCCATCCTTTGTATAACAGCTATTCAAGCTGCTGGAACCATTCTACAGCCGCCAGTTTGAGTCTTATAGCCGCCATCCATTGTGTAACAGATATACATAGAAGCTGCTGGAAGCATTCTAAAACTGCCAGTTTGAGTCTTATAGCAGCTATCCTTTATATAGTAGCTCTACAAGCTGCTGGAACTTTTGCACAGCCGCCAATTTCTATATAACAGCTATACAAGCTGATGGAACCATTCTACAGCCTTCATTTTGAGTCTTATAGCCGCCAATTTTTATATAACAGCTATACAAGCTGCTGGAACCAATCAACAGACTCCATTTTGAGGGTTATAGCCGCCATCCTTTATATAACAGCTTTACAAACTGCTGAAACCATTCTACAGCCTAAATATTGAGTCTTATAGCCGCCATACCTTATTTAGAAGCTCTACAAGCTGCTGGAACCATTCTACAGCCACCACTTTGCGTTCTTTAGCCCCCATTCTTAATATAGTAGCTATACAAGCTGCTGGAACCATTCTACAGCCACCACTTTGCGTTCTTTAGCCCCCATTCTTAATATAGTAGCTCTACAAGCTGCTGGAATCATTCTACAGCCACCACTTTGAGTTCTTTAGCCGCCATTCTTAATATAGTAGCTATAGCTGCTGTAACTATTCTACAGCCTCCATTTTGAGGTTTTTAGCCGCCATCCTTTATATAACAGCTCTACAAGTTGCTGGAACCATTCTACAGCCGCCATTTTGAGGTCTTTAGCCGCCATCTTTAATATAGTAGCTATACAAGCTGCAGGAACCATTCTACAGCCGCCATTTTGAGTTTTAAAGCCGCCATCTTTATATAACAATTATACAAGCTGCTGGAACCATTCTACAGCCGCCAGTTTGAGTCTTATAGCCGCCATCCCTTGTATAACGGACATACAAGCTGCTGGAAGAATTCTTAAACTGCCATTTTGAGTTTTATAGCCGCCATCCTTTATATAGTAGCTCTACAATCTGCTGAAACCTTTGTACAGCCCCCAATTTTTATATAACAGCTATACAAGTTGCTGGAACCATCCTACAGCCACCAGTTTGAATCTTATAGCCGCCATTCTTTATATAGCAGCTATACAAGTTGCTGAAACCATTCTACAGCCGCCAGTTTGAGTCCTTTAGCTGCCATCTTTAATATAGTACTTCTACAAGCTGCTGGAACCATTCTACAGCCGCCAGTTTGAGTCTTATAGCCGCCATCTTTAATATAGTACCTCTACAAGCTGCTGATACCATTCTACAGCCGCCATTTTGAGTCTTATAGCTGCCAATTTTTATATAACAGCTATACAAGCTCCTGGAACCGTTGGACAGACGCCATTTTGAGTCTTATAGCTGCCATCCTTTATATAGCAGCTCTACAAGCTGCTGGAACCTTTGTACAGCCGCCAATTTTTATATAAAGGTTATACAAGCTGCTGGAACCATTCTACAGCCGCCAATTTGAGGTTTTTAGCCGCCATCCTTTATATAACAGCTCTACAAGTTGCTGGAACCATTCTACAGCCGCCATTTTGAGGTCTTTAGCCGCCATCTTTAATATAGTAGCTATACAAGCTGCAGGAACCATTCTACAGCCGCCATTTTGAGTTTTATAGCCGCCATCTTTATATAACAATTATACAAGCTGCTGCAACCTTTGTACAGCCGCCAATTTTTATATAACAGCTATACAAGTTGCTGGAACCATTCTAGAGCCACCAGTTTGAATCTTATAGTCGCCAACTTTATATAACAGTTATACAAGCTGCTGGAACCAATCAACAGCCTCCATTTTCAGTGTTATAGCCGCCATTCTTTATATAACAGCTATTCAAGTTGCTGGAATCATTCTGCAGCTTCCAGTTTGAGTCTTATAGACGCCAGCCTTCGTATAACAGATATACAAGCTGCGGAAACCGTTCGACAGCCGCCATTTTGAGTCTTATAGCCGCCATCCCCTATATAGTAGCTCTACAAGCTGCTGGAACCATTGTACAGCCGCCAGTTTGAGTCTTATAGCCGCCATCTTTAATACAGTACCTCTACAAGCTGCTGATACCATTCTACAGCCGCCAGTTTGAGTCTTATAGCTGCCATTTTTAATATAACATCTATACAAGCTGCTGGAACCATTTTGAGTCTTATAGCCGCCATCCTTTGTATAACGGATATACAAGCTGCTGGAACCGTTCGACAGCCGCCATTTTGAGTCTTATAGCCGCCATCCTTTATATAGTAGCTCTACAAGCTGCTCGAACCTTTGTACAGCCGCCAATTTTTATATAACAGCTATACAAGCTGTTGGAACCATTCTACAACTGCCATTTTGAGTCTTATAGCCGCCATCGTTTATATAACAGCTTTACAAACTGCTGGAACTATTCTGCAGCCGCCATATTGAGTCTTATAGCCACCATTTTTAATATAACAGCTATACAAGCTGCAGGAACCTTTCTACAGCCGCCAGTTTGTGTCTTTTAGACGCCATCCTTTGCATAACAGCTATTCAAGCTGCTGGAACCATTCTACAGCCGCCAGTTTGAGTCTTATAGCCGCCATCCATTGTGTAACAGATATACATAGAAGCTGCTGGAAGCATTCTAAAACTGCCAGTTTGAGTCTTATAGCAGCTATCCTTTATATAGAGCTCGACAAGCTGCTGGAACCTTTGCACAGCCTTCATTTTGAGTCTTATAGCCGCCAATTTTTATATAACAGCTATACAAGCTGCTGGAACCAATCAACAGACTCCATTTTGAGGATTATAGCCGCCATCCTTTATATAACAGCTTTACAAACTGCTGAAACCATTCTACAGCCTAAATATTGAGTCTTATAGCCGCCATACCTTATTTAGTAGCTCTACAAGCTGCTGGAACCATTCTACTGCCACCACTTTGCGTTCTTTAGCCCCCATGCTTAATATAGTAGCTATACAAGCTGCTGGAACCATTCTACAGCCTCCATTTTGAGTGTTATAGCCGCCATTCTTTATATAACAGATATAGACTCCATTTTGAGGGTTATAGCCGCCATCCTTTATATAACAGCTATTTAAACAGCTGGAACCATTCTACAGCCTCCATTTTGAGTCTTATAGCCGCAATCCTTTGTTTAACAGATATACAAGCTGCTGGAACCATTCTACAACTGCCATTTTGAGTCTTATAGCTGCCATCGTTCATATAACAGCTTTACAAACTGCTGGAACCATTCTGCAGCCGCCATATTGAGTCTTATAGCCACCATTTTTTATATAACAGCTATACAAGCTGCAGGAACCTTTCTACAGCCGCCAGTTTGTGTCTTTTAGACGCCATCCATTGTGTAACAGATATACATAGAAGCTGCTGGAAGCAATTTAAAACTGCCAGTTTGAGTCTTATAGCAGCTATCCTTTATATAGTAGCTCTACAAGCTGCTGGAACCTTTGTACAGCCTTCATTTTGAGTCTTATAGCCGCCAATTTTTATATAACAGCTATACAAGCTGCTGGAACCAAAATTTAATATAAGTAAGTTTATTGTAACTATAAACCACTGTGCCAAATTTGATCAAGATCGGGTGACTATATCATATAGCTCTCATAGGAACGATCGGTCAAAAACAGTGACTTTTGTCAATAACTTCGTTACTTTTGATGCCATTGCTTTCAAATTTAACATTTGTCAGTTTAATATATCTGTTAATGCCTATGCCGAATTTGATGAAGATCGGGTGACTACATCATATAGCTCCCATAGGAACGGTGGAAAACAGTGACTTTGATTAATATCTTCGTTATTTCCGTTATTTCTATTGCCTTTTTAGATAAAATGTTTTTTCCTGTGATGGCTATAGAGCTACTAAAAAAGATGCAAGGGTATACAAACTTTGACGCGGTCGAAGTTAGCCCCGGCCCTCTGGTTATATAACAGCTATACAAGCTGTTGGAACCATTCTACAACTGCCATTTTGAGTCTTATAGCCGCCATCGTTTATATAACAGCTTTACAAACTGCTGGAACCATTCTGCAGCCGCCATATTGAGTCTTATAGCCACCATTTTTTATATAACAGCTATACAAGCTGCAGGAACCTTTCTACAGCCGCCAGTTTGTGTCTTTTAGACGCCATCCTTTGTATAACAGCTATTCAAGCTGCTGGAACCATTCTACAGCCGCCAGTTTGAGTCTTATAGCCGCCATCCATTGTGTAACAGATATACATAGAAGCTGCTGGAAGCATTCTAAAACTGCCAGTTTGAGTCTTATAGCAGCTATCCTTTATATAGTAGCTCTACAAGCTGCTGGAACTTTTGCACAGCCGCCAATTTCTATATAACAGCTATACAAGCTGATGGAACCATTCTACAGCCTTCATTTTGAGTCTTATAGCCGCCAATTTTTATATAACAGCTATACAAGCTGCTGGAACCAATCAACAGACTCCATTTTGAGGGTTATAGCCGCCATCCTTTATATAACAGCTTTACAAACTGCTGAAACCATTCTACAGCCTAAATATTGAGTCTTATAGCCGCCATACCTTATTTAGAAGCTCTACAAGCTGCTGGAACCATTCTACAGCCACCACTTTGCGTTCTTTAGCCCCCATTCTTAATATAGTAGCTATACAAGCTGCTGGAACCATTCTACAGCCACCACTTTGCGTTCTTTAGCCCCCATTCTTAATATAGTAGCTCTACAAGCTGCTGGAATCATTCTACAGCCACCACTTTGAGTTCTTTAGCCGCCATTCTTAATATAGTAGCTATAGCTGCTGTAACTATTCTACAGCCTCCATTTTGAGGTTTTTAGCCGCCATCCTTTATATAACAGCTCTACAAGTTGCTGGAACCATTCTACAGCCGCCATTTTGAGGTCTTTAGCCGCCATCTTTAATATAGTAGCTATACAAGCTGCAGGAACCATTCTACAGCCGCCATTTTGAGTTTTAAAGCCGCCATCTTTATATAACAATTATACAAGCTGCTGGAACCATTCTACAGCCGCCAGTTTGAGTCTTATAGCCGCCATCCCTTGTATAACGGACATACAAGCTGCTGGAAGAATTCTTAAACTGCCATTTTGAGTTTTATAGCCGCCATCCTTTATATAGTAGCTCTACAATCTGCTGAAACCTTTGTACAGCCCCCAATTTTTATATAACAGCTATACAAGTTGCTGGAACCATCCTACAGCCACCAGTTTGAATCTTATAGCCGCCATTCTTTATATAGCAGCTATACAAGTTGCTGAAACCATTCTACAGCCGCCAGTTTGAGTCCTTTAGCTGCCATCTTTAATATAGTACTTCTACAAGCTGCTGGAACCATTCTACAGCCGCCAGTTTGAGTCTTATAGCCGCCATCTTTAATATAGTACCTCTACAAGCTGCTGATACCATTCTACAGCCGCCATTTTGAGTCTTATAGCTGCCAATTTTTATATAACAGCTATACAAGCTCCTGGAACCGTTGGACAGACGCCATTTTGAGTCTTATAGCTGCCATCCTTTATATAGCAGCTCTACAAGCTGCTGGAACCTTTGTACAGCCGCCAATTTTTATATAAAGGTTATACAAGCTGCTGGAACCATTCTACAGCCGCCAATTTGAGGTTTTTAGCCGCCATCCTTTATATAACAGCTCTACAAGTTGCTGGAACCATTCTACAGCCGCCATTTTGAGGTCTTTAGCCGCCATCTTTAATATAGTAGCTATACAAGCTGCAGGAACCATTCTACAGCCGCCATTTTGAGTTTTATAGCCGCCATCTTTATATAACAGCTATTCAAGTTGCTGGAATCATTCTGCAGCTTCCAGTTTGAGTCTTATAGACGCCAGCCTTCGTATAACAGATATACAAGCTGCGGAAACCGTTCGACAGCCGCCATTTTGAGTCTTATAGCCGCCATCCCCTATATAGTAGCTCTACAAGCTGCTGGAACCATTGTACAGCCGCCAGTTTGAGTCTTATAGCCGCCATCTTTAATACAGTACCTCTACAAGCTGCTGATACCATTCTACAGCCGCCAGTTTGAGTCTTATAGCTGCCATTTTTAATATAACATCTATACAAGCTGCTGGAACCATTTTGAGTCTTATAGCCGCCATCCTTTGTATAACGGATATACAAGCTGCTGGAACCGTTCGACAGCCGCCATTTTGAGTCTTATAGCCGCCATCCTTTATATAGTAGCTCTACAAGCTGCTCGAACCTTTGTACAGCCGCCAATTTTTATATAACAGCTATACAAGCTGTTGGAACCATTCTACAACTGCCATTTTGAGTCTTATAGCCGCCATCGTTTATATAACAGCTTTACAAACTGCTGGAACTATTCTGCAGCCGCCATATTGAGTCTTATAGCCACCATTTTTAATATAACAGCTATACAAGCTGCAGGAACCTTTCTACAGCCGCCAGTTTGTGTCTTTTAGACGCCATCCTTTGCATAACAGCTATTCAAGCTGCTGGAACCATTCTACAGCCGCCAGTTTGAGTCTTATAGCCGCCATCCATTGTGTAACAGATATACATAGAAGCTGCTGGAAGCATTCTAAAACTGCCAGTTTGAGTCTTATAGCAGCTATCCTTTATATAGAGCTCGACAAGCTGCTGGAACCTTTGCACAGCCTTCATTTTGAGTCTTATAGCCGCCAATTTTTATATAACAGCTATACAAGCTGCTGGAACCAATCAACAGACTCCATTTTGAGGATTATAGCCGCCATCCTTTATATAACAGCTTTACAAACTGCTGAAACCATTCTACAGCCTAAATATTGAGTCTTATAGCCGCCATACCTTATTTAGTAGCTCTACAAGCTGCTGGAACCATTCTACTGCCACCACTTTGCGTTCTTTAGCCCCCATGCTTAATATAGTAGCTATACAAGCTGCTGGAACCATTCTACAGCCTCCATTTTGAGTGTTATAGCCGCCATTCTTTATATAACAGATATAGACTCCATTTTGAGGGTTATAGCCGCCATCCTTTATATAACAGCTATTTAAACAGCTGGAACCATTCTACAGCCTCCATTTTGAGTCTTATAGCCGCAATCCTTTGTTTAACAGATATACAAGCTGCTGGAACCGTTTGACAGCCGCCATTTTGAGTCTCATAGCCGCCATCCCCTATATAGTAGCTCTTCAAGCTGCTGGAACCATTGTACAGCCGCCAATTTTTATATAACAGCTATACAAGTTGCTGGAAACATTCTACAGCCGCCAGTTTGAGTCCTTTAGCTGCCATCTTTAATATAGTACTTCTACAAGCTGCTGGAACCATTCAACAGCCTCCATTTTGAGTGTTATAGCCGTCATTCTTTATATAACAGCTATACAAGCTGCAGGAACCATTCTACAGCCGCCAGTTTGTGTCTTATAGACGCCATCCTTTGTATAACAGCTATACAAGCTGCTGGAACCATTCTACAGCCGCCAGTTTGAGTCTTATAGCCGCCATCCCTTGTATAACGGATATACAAGCTGCTGGAAGAATTCTAAAACTGCCATTTTGAGTCTTATAGCCGCCATCCTTTATATAGTAGCTCTACAATCTGCTGAAACCTTTGTACAGCCCCCAATTTTTATATAACAGCTGTACAAGCTGCAGGAACCATTCTACAGCCGCCAGTTTGTGTCTTATAGACGCCATCCTTTGTATAACAGCTATACAAGCTGCTGGAACCATTCTACAGCCGCCAGTTTGAGTCTTATAGCCGCCATCCTTTGTTTAACAGATATACAAGCTGCTGGAACCGTTTGACAGCCGCCATTTTGAGTCTTATAGCCGATATTTTTTATGTAGTAGCCCTACAAGCTACTGGAACCTTTGTACAGCCTCCAATTTTTATAAACCAGCTATACAAGTTACTGGAACCATTCTACAGCCGCCAGTTTGACTCTTATAGCCGCCAGTTTGAGTCTTATAGCCGATATTTTTAATATAACATCTATACAAGCTGCTAAAACCATTCTACAGCCGCTATTTTGAGTCTTATAGCCGCCAATTTTTATATAACAGCTATACAAGTTGCTGGAACCATTCTACAGCCACCAGTTTGAATCTTATAGCCGCCATTCTTTATATAGCAGCTATACAAGCTGCTGGAACCATTCTACAGCTGCCAGTTTGAGTCTTATAGACGCCAGCCTTTGTATAACAGATATACAAGCTGCGGGAACCGTTCGAAACCCGCCATTTTGAGTCTTATAGCCGCCATCCCTTATATAGTAGCTCTACAAGCTGCTGGAACCTTTGTACAGTCGCCAATTTTTATATAACAGCTATACAAGTTGCTGAAACCATTCTACAGCCGCCAGTTTGAGTCCTTTAGCTGCCATCTTTAATATAGTACTTCTACAAGCTGCTGGAACCATTCTACAGCCGCCAGTTTGAGTCCTTTAGCTGCCATCTTTAATATAGTACTTCTACAAGCTGCTGGAACCATTCTACAGCCGCCAGTTTGAGTCTTATAGCCGCCATCTTTAATATAGTACCTCTACAAGCTGCTGGAACCATTTTGAGTCTTATAGCCGCCATCCTTTGTATAACGGATATACAAGCTGCTGGAACCGTTTGACAGCCGCCATTTTGAGTCTTATAGCCGCCATCCATTATATAAAAGCTCTACAAGCTGCTGGAACATTTGTACAGTCGCCAATTTTTATATAACAGCTATACAAGCTGCTGGAACCATTCTACAACTGCCAGTTTGAGTCTTATAGCTGCCATCGTTCATATAACAGCTTTACAAACTGCTGGAACCATTCTGCAGCCGCCATATTGAGTCTTATAGCCACCATTTTTTATATAACAGCTATACAAGCTGCAGGAACCTTTCTACAGCCGCCAGTTTGTGTCTTTTAGACGCCATCCATTGTGTAACAGATATACATAGAAGCTGCTGGAAGCAATTTAAAACTGCCAGTTTGAGTCTTATAGCAGCTATCCTTTATATAGTAGCTCTACAAGCTGCTGGAACCTTTGTACAGCCTTCATTTTGAGTCTTATAGCCGCCAATTTTTATATAACAGCTATACAAGCTGCTGGAACCAATCAACAGACTCCATTTTGAGGGTTATAGCCGCCATCCTTTATATAACAGCTTTACAAACTGCTGAAACCATTCTACAGGCTAAATATTGAGTCTTATAGCCGCCATACCTTATTTAGTAGCTCTACAAGCTGCTGGAACCATTCTACAGCCACCACTTTGCGTTCTTTAGCCCCCATTCTTAATATAGTAGCTATACAAGATGCTGGCACCATTCTACAGCCTCCATTTTGAGTGTTATAGCCGCCATTCTTTATATAACAGATATAGACTCCATTTTGAGGGTTATAGTCGCCATCCTTTATATAACAGCTATTTAAACAGCTGGAACCATTCTACAGCCTCCATTTTGAGTCTTATAGCCGCAATCCCTTATTCAGTAGCTCTACAAGTTGCTGGAACCATTCTACAGCTGCCATTTTGAGTCTTATAGCTGCCATCGTTCATATAACAGCTTTACAAACTGATGGAACCATTCTACAGCCTCCATTTTGAGTGTTATAGCCGTCATTCTTTATATAACAGCTATACAAGCTGCAGGAACCATTCTACAGTCGCCAGTATGTGTCTTATAGACGCCATCCTTTGTATAACAGCTATACAAGCTGCTGGAACCATTCTACAGCCGCCAGTTTGAGTCTTATAGCCGCCATCCCTTGTATAACGGATATACAAGCTGCTGGAACCATTCTACAACTGCCATTTTGAGTCTTATAGCCGCCATCGTTCATATAACGTCTATACAAGCTGCTAAAACCATTCAACAGCCGCTATTTTGAGTCTTATAGCCGCCAATTTTTATATAACAGCTATACAAGTTGCTGGAACCATTCTACAGCCACCAGTTTGAATCTTATAGCCGCCATTCTTAATATAGCAGCTATACAAGCTGCTGGAACCATTCTACAGCTGCCAGTTTGAGTCTTATAGACGCCAGCCTTTGTATAACAGATATACAAGCTGCGGGCACCGTTCGAATCCCGCCATTTTGAGTCTTATAGCCGCCATTCTTTATATAACAGATATACAAGCTGCCGGAACCAATCATCAGACTCCATTTTGAGGGTTATATCCGCCATCCTTTATATAACAGTTTTACAAACTGCTGGAACCATTCTACAGCCTCCATTTTGAGTCTTATAGCCGCCGTCCCTTATTTAGTAGCTCTACAAGCTGCTGGAACCATTCTACAGCTACCACTTTGAGTTCTTTAGCCGCCATTCTTAATATAGTAGCTATAGCTGCTGGAACCATTCTACAGCCTCCATTTTGAGTGTTATAGCCGTCATTCTTTATATAACAGCTATACAAGCTGCAGGAACCATTCTACAGCCGCCAGTTTGTGTCTTATAGACGCCATCCTTTGTATAACAGCTATACAAGCTGCTGGAACCATTCTACAGCCGCCTGTTTGAGTCTTATAGCCGCCATCCCTTGTATAACAGATATACAAGCTGCTGGAAGCATTCTAAAACTGCCATTTTGAGTCTTATAGCCGCCATCCTTTATTTAGTAGCTCTACAAGCTGCTGAAACCTTTGTACAGCCCCCAATTTTTATATAACAGCTATACAAGCTGCAGGAACCATTCTACAGCCGCCAGTTTGTGTCTTATAGACGCCATCCTTGTTATAACAGCTATACAAGCTGCTGGAACCATTCTACAGCCGCCAGTTTGAGTCTTATAGCCGCCATCCTTTGTTTAACAGATATACAAGCTGCTGGAACCGTTTGACAGCCGCCATTTTGAGTCTTATAGCCGATATTCTTTATGTAGTAGCTCTACAAGCTACTGGAACCTTTGTACAGCCTCCAATTTTTATAAACCAGCTATACAAGTTACTGGAACCATTCTACAGCCGCCAGTTTGAGTCTTATAGCCGCCAGTTTGAGTCTTATAGCCGCCATCTTTAATATAGTAGCTATACAAGCTGCTGGAACCATTCTGCAGCTGCCCGTTTGAGTCTTATAGACGCCAGCCTTTGTATAACAGATATACAAGCTGCGGGAACCGTTCGACAGCCGCCATTTTGAGTCTTATAGCCTCCATCCCTTATATAGTAGCTCTACAAGCTGCTGGAACCTTTGTACAGCCGCCAATTTTTATATAACAGCTATACAAGTTGCTGGAACCATTCTACAGCCGCCAGTTTGAGTCCTTTAGCTGCCATCTTTAATATAGTACTTCTACAAGCTGCTGGAAGCATTCTAAAACTGCCAGTTTGAGTCTTATAGCAGCTATCCTTTATATAGTAGCTCTACAAGCTGCTGGAACCTTTTTCCAGCCGCCAATTTTTATATGACAGCTATACAAGCTGTTGGAACTATTCTACAACTGCCATTTGGGTCTTATAGCCGCCATCCTCTATATAACAGCAATACAAGCTGCTGGAACCAATCAACAGCCTCCATTTTAAAGGTTATAGCCGAAATCGTTTATAAAACAGCTATACAAGCTGCTGGAACCATTCTACAGCCTTCATTTTGAGTCTTATAGCCGCCATCTTTAATGTAGCAGCTATACAAGTTGCTGGAAGCATTCTACAGCCGCCACTTTGAGGTTTATAGCCGGTATTCTTTAAATAACAGCTATACAAGCTGCTGAAACCATTATACAGCTGCAATTTTGAGTCTTAAAGCCGCCAGCATTTATATAGTAGCTCTACAAGCTGGTGGAACCATTCTTCAGCCGCCATTTTGAGTCTTATAGCCGCCATCTTTAATATAGTAGCTATACAAGTTGCAGGAACCATTCTACAGCCGCCATTTTGAGTCTTATAGCCGCCATTCTTTATATAGTAGCTCTACAAGCTACTGGAACCTTTGTACAGCCGCCAGTTTTTATATAACAGCTATACAAGTTACTGGAAGCATTCTACAGCCGCCACTTTGAGGTTTATAGCCGGTATTCTTTATATAACAGCTATACAAGCTGCTGGAACCATTATACAGCTGCAATTTTGGGTCTTAAAGCCGCTATCATTTATATAGAGCTCTACAAGCTGGTGGAACCATTCTTCAGACGCCATTTTGAGTCTTATAGCCGCCATCTTTAATATAGTAGCTATACATGTTGCAGGAACCATTCTACAGCCGCCATTTTGAGTCTTATAGCCGCTATTCTTTATATAGTAGCTCTACAAGCTACTGGAACCTTTGTACAGCCGCCAATTTTTATATAATAGCTATACAAGCTACTGGAACCATTCTACAGCCGCCAATTTGAGTTTATAGCGGCCTTTTTTGTACAAAACAGCTATACAATCTGCTAGAACCATTTTGAGTCTTATAGCCGCCATCCTTTATATAACAGCTCTACAAGCTGCTGGAACCATTCTACAGCGGTCATATTGGGTTTAAAGCGGCCTTTTTTGTACAAAACAGCTATACAAGCTTCTGGAACCATTTTGAGTCTTATAGCCGCCATCCTTTATATAGTAGCTCTACAAGCTGCTGGAACCTTTGTACAGCCGCCAATTTTTATATAATAGCTATACAAGCTACTGGAACCATTCTACAGCTGCCAATTTGATGTTTATAGCCGCCATTCTTTATATAACAGCTATACAAGTTGCTGGAACCATTCTACAGCCTTCATTTTGAGTCTTATAGCCGCCATCCTTTATATAACAGCTCTACAAGCTGCTGGAACCATTCTGCAGCGGTCATATTGAGTTTATAGCGGCCTTTTTTGTACAAAACAGCTATACAAGCTGCTGGAACCATTTTGAGTCTTATAGCCATCCCTTATATAGTAGCTCTACAAGCTGCTGGAACCTTTGTACAGCCGCCAATTTTTATATAACAGCTATACAAGCTGCTGGAACCATTATACAGCTGCAATTTTGAGTCTTAAAGCCGCCAGCATTTATATAGTAGCTCTACAAGCTGCTGGAACCATTCTACAGCCTCCATTTTGAGTGTTATAGCCGTCATTCTTTATATAACAGCTATACAAGCTGCAGGAACCATTCTACAGCCGCCAGTTTGTGTCTTATAGACGCCATCCTTTGTATAACAGCTATACAAGCTGCTGGAATCATTCTACAGCCGCCAGTTTGAGTCTTATAGCCGCCATCCCTTGTATAACGGATATACAAGCTGCTGGAAGAATTCTAAAACTGCCATTTTGAGTCTTATAGCCGCCATCCTTTATATAGTAGCTCTACAATCTGCTGAAACCTTTGTACAGCCCCCAATTTTTATATAACAGCTATACAAGCTGCAGGAACCATTCTACAGCCGCCAGTTTGTGTCTTATAAACGCCATCCTTTGTATAACAGCTATACAAGCTGCTGGAACCATTCTACAGCCGCCAGTTTGAGTCTTATAGCCGCCATCCTTTGTTTAACAGATATACAAGCTGCTGGAACCGTTTGACAGCCGCCATTTTGAGTCTTATAGCCGATATTCTTTATGTAGTAGCTCTACAAGCTACTGGAACCTTTGTACAGCCTCCAATTTTTATAAACCAGCTATACAAGTTACTGGAACCATTCTACAGCCGCCAGTTTGAGTCTTATAGCCGCCAGTTTGAGTCTTATAGCCGATATTTTTAATATAACATCTATACAAGCTGCTAAAACCATTCTACAGCCGCTATTTTGAGTCTTATAGCCGCCAATTTTTATATAACAGCTATACAAGTTGCTGGAACCATTCTACAGCCACCAGTTTGAGTCTTATAGACGCCAGCCTTTGTATAACATATATTACAAGCTGCGGGAACCGTTCGAAACCCGCCATTTTGAGTCTTATAGCCGCCATTCTTTATATAGTAGCTCTACAAGCTGCTGGAACCTTTGTACAGTCGCCAATTTTTATATAACAGCTATACAAGTCGCTGAAACCATTCTACAGCCGCCAGTTTGAGTCCTTTAGCTGCCATCTTTAATATAGTACTTCTACAAGCTGCTGGAACCATTCTACAGCCGCCAGTTTGAGTCTTATAGCCGCCATCTTTAATATAGTACCTCTACAAGCTGCTGATACCATTCTACAGCCGACAGTTTGAGTCTTATAGCTGCCATTTTTAATATAACATCTATACAAGCTGCTGGAACCATTTTGAGTCTTATAGCCGCCATCCTTTGTATAACGGATATACAAGCTGCTGGAACCGTTCGACAGCCGCCATTTTGAGTCTTATAGCCGCCATCCATTATATAAAAGCTCTACAAGCTGCTGGAACCTTTGTACAGCCGCCAATTTTTATATAACAGCTATACAAGCTGCTGGAACCATTCTACAACTGCCATTTTGAGTCTTATAGCTGCCATCGTTCATATAACAGCTTTACAAACTGCTGCAACCATTCTGCAGCCGCCATATTGAGTCTTATAGCCACCATTTTTTATATAACAGCTATACAAGCTGCAGGAACCTTTCTACAGCCGCCAGTTTGTGTCTTTTAGATGCCATCTATTGTGTAACAGATATACATAGAAGCTGCTGGAAGCAATTTAAAACTGCCAGTTTGAGTCTTATAGCAGCTATCCTTTATATAGTAGCTCTACAAGCTGCTGGAACCTTTGTACAGCCTTCATTTTGAGTCTTATAGCCGCCAATTTTTATATAACAGCTATACAAGCTGCTGGAACCAATCAACAGACTCCATTTTGAGGGTTATAGCCGCCATCCTTTATATAACAGCTTTACAAACTGCTGAAACCATTCTACAGCCTAAATATTGAGTCTTATAGCCGCCATACCTTATTTAGTAGCTCTACAAGCTGCTGGAACCATTCTACAGCCACCACTTTGCGTTCTTTAGCCCCCATTCTTAATATAGTAGCTATACAAGCTGCTGGAACCATTCTACAGCCTCCATTTTGAGTGTTATAGCCGCCATTCTTTATATAACAGATATAGACTCCATTTTGAGGGTTATAGCCGCCATCCTTTATATAACAGCTATTTAAACAGCTGGAACCATTCTACAGCCTCCATTTTGAGTCTTATAGCCGCAATCCCTTATTTAGTAGCTCTACAAGTTGCTGGAACCATTCTACAGCTGCCATTTTGAGTCTTATAGCTGCCATCGTTCATATAACAGCTTTACAAACTGCTGGAACCATTCTACAGCCTCCATTTTGAGTGTTATAGCCGTCATTCTTTATATAACAGCTATACAAGCTGCAGGAACCATTCTACAGCCGCCAGTTTGTGTCTTATAGACGCCATCCTTTGTATAACAGCTATACAAGCTGCTGGAACCATTCTACAGCTGCCAGTTTGAGTCTTATAGACGCCAGCCTTTGTATAACAGATATACAAGCTGCGGGAACCGTTCGAAACCCGCCATTTTGAGTCTTATAGCCGCCATCCCTTATAAAGTAGCTCTACAAGCTGCTGGAACCTTTGTACAGCCGCCAATTTTTATATAACAGCTATACAAGTTGCTGAAACCATTCTACAGGCGCCAGTTTGAGTCCTTTAGCTGCCATCTTTAATATAGTACTTCTACAAGCTGCTGGAACCATTCTACAGCCGCCAGTTTGAGTCTTATAGCCGCCATCTTTAATATAGTACCTCTACAAGCTGCTGATACCATTCTACAGCCGCCAGTTTGAGTCTTATAGCTGCCATTTTTAATATAACATCTATACAAGCTGCTGGAACCATTTTGAGTCTTATAGCCGCCATCCTTTGTATAACGGATATACAAGCTGCTGGAACCGTTCGACAGCCGCCATTTTGAGTCTTATAGCCGCCATCCATTATATAAAAGCTCTACAAGCTGCTGGAACCTTTGTACAGCCGCCAATTTTTATATAACAGCTATACAAGCTGCTGGAACCATTCTACAAGTGCCATTTTGAGTCTTATAGCCGCCATCGTTCATATAACAGCTTTACAAGCTGCAGGAACCTTTCTACAACCGCCAGTTTGTGTCTTTTAGACGCCATCCTTTGTATAACAGCTATTCAAGCTGCTGAAACCATTCTACAGCCTCCATTTTGAGTGTTATAGCCGCCATTCTTTATATAACAGATATACAAGCTGCCGGAACCAATCATCAGACTCCATTTTGAGGGTTATATAACAGTTTTACAAACTGCTGGAACCATTCTACAGCCTCCATTTTGAGTCTTATAGCCGCCATCCCTTATTTAGTAGCTCTACAAGCTGCTGGAACCATTCTACAGCCACCACTTTGAGTTCTTTAGCCGCCATTCTTAATATAGTAGCTATAGCTTCTGGAACCATTCTACATTCTTTATATAACAGCTATACAAGCTGCAGGAACCATTCTACAGCCGCCAGTTTGTGTCTTATAGACGCCATCCTTGTTATAACAGCTATACAAGCTGCTGGAACCATTCTACAACCGCCAGTTTGAGTCTTATAGCCGCCATCCTTTGTTTAACAGATATACAAGCTGCGGGAACCAATCAACAGCCTCCATTTTAAAGGTTATAGCCGAAATCGTTTATAAAACAGCTATACAAGCTGCTGGAACCATTCTACAGCTTTCATTTTGAGTCTTATAGCCGCCATCTTTAATGTAGCAGCTATACAAGTTGCTGGAAGCATTCTACAGCCGCCACTTTGAGGTTTATAGCCGGTATTCTTTATATAACAGCTATACAAGCTGCTGGAACCTTTTTCCACCCGCCAATTTTTATATAACAGCTATACAAGCTGTTGGAACTATTCTGCAACTGCCATTTGGGTCTTATAGCCGCCATCCTCTATATAACAGCAATACAAGCTGCTGGAACCAATCAACAGCCTCCATTTTAAAGGTTATAGCCGAAATCGTTTATAAAACAGCTATACAAGCTGCTGGAACCATTCTACAGCCTTCATTTTGAGTCTTATAGCCGCCATCTTTAATGTAGCAGCTATACAAGTTGCTGGAAGCATTCTACAGCCGCCACTTTGAGGTTTATAGCCGGTATTCTTTATATAACAGCTATACAAGCTGCTGGAACCATTATACAGCTGCAATTTTGAGTCTTAAAGCCGCCAGCATTTATATAGTAGCTCTACAAGCTGGTGGAACCATTCTTCAGCCGCCATTTTGAGTCTTATAGCCGCCATCTTTAATATAGTAGCTATACAAGTTGCAGGAACCATTCTACAGCCACCATTTTGAGTCTTATAGCCGCCATTCTTTATATAGTAGCTCTACAAGCTACTGGAACCTTTGTACAGCCGCCAATTTTTATTTAACAGCTATACAAGTTACTGGAAGCATTCTACAGCCGCCACTTTGAGGTTTATAGCCGGTATTCTTTATATAACAGCTATACAAGCTGCTGGAACCATTATACAGCTGCAATTTTGGGTCTTAAAGCCGCTATCATTTATATAGAGCTCTACAAGCTGGTGGAACCATTCTTCAGCCGCCATTTTGAGTCTTATAGCCGCCATCTTTAATATAGTAGCTATACAAGTTGCAGGAACCATTCTACAGCCGCCATTTTGAGTCTTATAGCCGCCATTCTTTATATAGTAGCTCTACAAGCTACTGGAACCTTTGTACAGCCGCCAATTTTTATATAATAGCTATACAAGCTACTGGAACCATTCTACAGCCGCCAATTTGAGTTTATAGCGGCCTTTTTTGTACAAAACAGCTATACAAGCTGCTAGAACCATTTTGAGTCTTATAGCCGCCATCGTTTATATAACAGCTCTACAAGCTGCTGGAACCATTCTGCAGCGGTCATATTGAGTTTATAGCAGCCTTTTTTGTACAAAACAGCTATACAAGCTGCTGGAACCATTTTGAGTCTTATAGCCGCCATCCTTTATATAGTAGCTCTACAAGCTTCTGGAACCTTTGTACAGCCGCCAATTTTTATATAATAGCTATACAAGCTACTGGAACCATTCTACAGCCGCCAATTTGATGTTTATAGCCGCCATTCTTTATATAACAGCTATACAAGTTGCTGGAACCATTCTACAGCCTTCATTTTGAGTCTTATAGCCGCCATCCTTTATATAACAGCTCTACAAGCTGCTGGAACCATTCTGCAGCGGTCATATTGAGTTTATAGCGGCCTTTTTTGTACAAAACAGCTATACAAGCTGCTGGAACCATTTTGAGTCTTATAGCCGCCATCCTTTATATAGTAGCTCTACAAGCTGCTGGAACCTTTGTACAGCCGCCAATTTTTATATAATAGCTATACAAGCTACTGGAACCATTCTACAGCCGCCACTTTGAGGTTTATAGCCGGTATTCTTTATATAACAGCTATACAAGCTGCTGGAACCATTATACAGCTGCAATTTTGGGTCTTAAAGCCGCTAGCATTTATATAGTAGCTCTACAAGCTGGTGGAACCATTCTTCAGCCGCCATTTTGAGTCTTATAGCTGCCATTTTTAATATAACATCTATACAAGCTGCTGGAACCATTTTGAGTCTTATAGCCGCCATCCTTTGTATAACGGATATACAAGCTGCTGGAACCGTTCGACAGCCGCCATTTTGAGTCTTATAGCCGCCATCCATTATATAAAAGCTCTACAAGCTGCTGGAACCTTTGTACAGCCGCCAATTTTTATATAACAGCTATACAAGCTGCTGGAACCATTCTACAAGTGCCATTTTGAGTCTTATAGCCGCCATCGTTAATATAACAGCTTTACAAGCTGCAGGAACCTTTCTACAGCCGCCAGTTTGTGTCTTTTAGACGCCATCCTTTGTATAACAGCTATTCAAGCTGCTGGAACCATTCTACAGCCTCCATTTTGAGTGTTATAGCCGCCATTCTTTATATAACAGATATACAAGCTGCCGGAACCAATCATCAGACTCCATTTTGAGGGTTATATAACAGTTTTACAAACTGCTGGAACCATTCTACAGCCTCCATTTTGAGTCTTATAGCCGCCATCCCTTATTTAGTAGCTCTACAAGCTGCTGGAACCATTCTACAGCCACCACTTTGAGTTCTTTAGCCGCCATTCTTAATATAGTAGCTATAGCTGCTGGAACCATTCTACATTCTTTATATAACAGCTATACAAGCTGCAGGAACCATTCTACAGCCGCCAGTTTGTGTCTTATAGACGCCATCCTTTGTATAACAGCTATACAAGCTGCTGGAACCATTCTACAGCCGCCGGTTTGAGTCTTATAGCCGCCATCCCTTGTATAACAGATATACAAGCTGCTGGAAGCATTCTAAAACTGCCATTTTGAGTCCTTTATTTAGTAGCTCTACAAGCTGCTGAAACCTTTGTACAGCCCCCAATTTTTATATAACAGCTATACAAGCTGCAGAAACCATTCTACAGCCGCCAGTTTGTGTCTTATAGACGCCATCCTTGTTATAACAGCTATACAAGCTGCTGGAACCATTCTACAACCGCCAGTTTGAGTCTTATAGCCGCCATCCTTTGTTTAACAGATATACAAGCTGCGGGAACCAATCAACAGCCTCCATTTTAAAGGTTATAGCCGAAATCGTTTATAAAACAGCTATACAAGCTGCTGGAACCATTCTACAGCCTTCATTTTGAGTCTTATAGCCGCCATCTTTAATGTAGCAGCTATACAAGTTGCTGGAAGCATTCTACAGCCGCCACTTTGAGGTTTATAGCCGGTATTCTTTATATAACAGCTATACAAGCTGCTGGAACCTTTTTCCACCCGCCAATTTTTATATAACAGCTATACAAGCTGTTGGAACTATTCTGCAACTGCCATTTGGGTCTTATAGCCGCCATCCTCTATATAACAGCAATACAAGCTGCTGGAACCAATCAACAGCCTCCATTTTAAAGGTTATAGCCGAAATCGTTTATAAAACAGCTATACAAGCTGCTGGAACCATTATACAGCCTTCATTTTGAGTCTTATAGCCGCCATCTTTAATGTAGCAGCTATACAAGTTGCTGGAAGCATTCTACAGCCGCCACTTTGAGGTTTATAGCCGGTATTCTTTATATAACAGCTATACAAGCTGCTGGAACCATTATACAGCTGCAATTTTGAGTCTTAAAGCCGCCAGCATTTATATAGTAGCTCTACAAGCTGGTGGAACCATTCTTCAGCCGCCATTTTGAGTCTTATAGCCGCCATCTTTAATATAGTACTTCTACAAGCTGCTGGAACCATTCTACAGCCGCCAGTTTGAGTCCTTTAGCTGCCATCTTTAATATAGTACTTCTACAAGCTGCTGGAACCATTCTACAGCCGCCAGTTTGAGTCTTATAGCCGCCATCTTTAATATAGTACCTCTACAAGCTGCTGGAACCATTTTGAGTCTTATAGCCGCCATCCTTTGTATAACGGATATACAAGCTGCTGGAACCGTTTGACAGCCGCCATTTTGAGTCTTATAGCCGCCATCCATTATATAAAAGCTCTACAAGCTGCTGGAACATTTGTACAGCCGCCAATTTTTATATAACAGCTATACAAGCTGCTGGAACCATTCTACAACTGCCAGTTTGAGTCTTATAGCCACCATTTTTTATATAACAGCTATACAAGCTGCAGGAACCTTTCTACAGCCGCCAGTTTGTGTCTTTTAGACGCCATCCATTGTGTAACAGATATACATAGAAGCTGCTGGAAGCAATTTAAAACTGCCAGTTTGAGTCTTATAGCAGCTATCCTTTATATAGTAGCTCTACAAGCTGCTGGAACCTTTGTACAGCCTTCATTTTGAGTCTTATAGCCGCCAATTTTTATATAACAGCTATACAAGCTGCTGGAACCAATCAACAGACTCCATTTTGAGGGTTATAGCCGCCATCCTTTATATAACAGCTTTACAAACTGCTGAAACCATTCTACAGGCTAAATATTGAGTCTTATAGCCGCCATACCTTATTTAGTAGCTCTACAAGCTGCTGGAACCATTCTACAGCCACCACTTTGCGTTCTTTAGCCCCCATTCTTAATATAGTAGCTATACAAGATGCTGGCACCATTCTACAGCCTCCATTTTGAGTGTTATAGCCGCCATTCTTTATATAACAGATATAGACTCCATTTTGAGGGTTATAGTCGCCATCCTTTATATAACAGCTATTTAAACAGCTGGAACCATTCTACAGCCTCCATTTTGAGTCTTATAGCCGCAATCCCTTATTTAGTAGCTCTACAAGTTGCTGGAACCATTCTACAGCTGCCATTTTGAGTCTTATAGCTGCCATCGTTCATATAACAGCTTTACAAACTGATGGAACCATTCTACAGCCTCCATTTTGAGTGTTATAGCCGTCATTCTTTATATAACAGCTATACAAGCTGCAGGAACCATTCTACAGTCGCCAGTATGTGTCTTATAGACGCCATCCTTTGTATAACAGCTATACAAGCTGCTGGAACCATTCTACAGCCGCCAGTTTGAGTCTTATAGCCGCCATCCCTTGTATAACGGATATACAAGCTGCTGGAACCATTCTACAACTGCCATTTTGAGTCTTATAGCCGCCATCGTTCATATAACGTCTATACAAGCTGCTGGAACCATTCTACAGCCGCCAGTTTGAGTCTTATAGCCGCCATCCTTTGTTTAACAGATATACAAGCTGCTGGAACCGTTTGACAGCCGCCATTTTGAGTCTTATAGCCGATATTCTTTATGTAGTAGCTCTACAAGCTACTGGAACCTTTGTACAGCCTCCAATTTTTATAAACCAGCTATACACGTTACTGGAACCATTCTACAGCCGCCAGTTTGAGTCTTATAGCCGCCAGTTTGAGTCTTATAGCCGCCATCTTTAATATAGTAGCTATACAAGCTGCTGGAACCATTCTGCAGCTGCCCGTTTGAGTCTTATAGACGCCAGCCTTTGTATAACAGATATACAAGCTGCGGGAACCGTTCGACAGCCGCCATTTTGAGTCTTATAGCCTCCATCCCTTATATAGTAGCTCTACAAGCTGCTGGAACCTTTGTACAGCCGCCAATTTTTATATAACAGCTATACAAGTTGCTGGAACCATTCTACAGCCGCCAGTTTGAGTCCTTTAGCTGCCATCTTTAATATAGTACTTCTACAAGCTTCTGGAAGCATTCTAAAACTGACAGTTTGAGTCTTATAGCAGCTATCCTTTATATAGTAGCTCTACAAGCTGCTGGAACCTTTTTCCAGCCGCCAATTTTTATATAACAGCTATACAAGCTGTTGGAACTATTCTACAACTGCCATTTGGGTCTTATAGCCGCCATCCTCTATATAACAGCAATACAAGCTGCTGGAACCAATCAACAGCCTCCATTTTAAAGGTTATAGCCGAAATCGTTTATAAAACAGCTATACAAGCTGCTGGAACCATTCTACAGCCTTCATTTTGAGTCTTATAGCCGCCATCTTTAATGTAGCAGCTATACAAGTTGCTGGAAGCATTCTACAGCCGCCACTTTGAGGTTTATAGCCGGTATTCTTTATATAACAGCTATACAAGCTGCTGAAACCATTATACAGCTGCAATTTTGGGTCTTAAAGCCGCTATCATTTATATAGAGCTCTACAAGCTGGTGGAACCATTCTTCAGACGCCATTTTGAGTCTTATAGCCGCCATCTTTAATATAGTAGCTATACATGTTGCAGGAACCATTCTACAGCCGCCATTTTGAGTCTTATAGCCGCTATTCTTTATATAGTAGCTCTACAAGCTACTGGAACCTTTGTACAGCCGCCAATTTTTATATAATAGCTATACAAGCTACTGGAACCATTCTACAGCCGCCAATTTGAGTTTATAGCGGCCTTTTTTGTACAAAACAGCTATACAATCTGCTAGAACCATTTTGAGTCTTATAGCCGCCATCCTTTATATAACAGCTCTACAAGCTGCTGGAACCATTCTGCAGCGGTCATATTGGGTTTAAAGCGGCCTTTTTTGTACAAAACAGCTATACAAGCTTCTGGAACCATTTTGAGTCTTATAGCCGCCATCCTTTATATAGTAGCTCTACAAGCTGCTGGAACCTTTGTACAGCCGCCAATTTTTATATAATAGCTATACAAGCTACTGGAACCATTCTACAGCTGCCAATTTGATGTTTATAGCCGCCATTCTTTATATAACAGCTATACAAGTTGCTGGAACCATTCTACAGCCTTCATTTTGAGTCTTATAGCCGCCATCCTTTATATAACAGCTCTACAAGCTGCTGGAACCATTCTGCAGCGGTCATATTGAGTTTATAGCGGCCTTTTTGTACAAAACAGCTATACAAGCTGCTGGAACCATTTTGAGTCTTATAGCCATCCCTTATATAGTAGCTCTACAAGCTGCTGGAACCTTTGTACAGCCGCCAATTTTTATATAACAGCTATACAAGCTGCTGGAACCATTATACAGCTGCAATTTTGAGTCTTAAAGCCGCCAGCATTTATATAGTAGCTCTACAAGCTGCTGGAACCATTCTACAGCCTCCATTTTGAGTGTTATAGCCGTCATTCTTTATATAACAGCTATACAAGCTGCAGGAACCATTCTACAACCGCCAGTTTGTGTCTTATAGACGCCATCCTTTGTATAACAGCTATACAAGCTGCTGGAATCATTCTACAGCCGCCAGTTTGAGTCTTATAGCCGCCATCCCTTGTATAACGGATATACAAGCTGCTGGAAGAATTCTAAAACTGCCATTTTGAGTCTTATAGCCGCCATCCTTTATATAGTAGCTCTACAATCTGCTGAAACCTTTGTACAGCCCCCAATTTTTATATAACAGCTATACAAGCTGCAGGAACCATTCTACAGCCGCCAGTTTGTGTCTTATAAACGCCATCCTTTGTATAACAGCTATACAAGCTGCTGGAACCATTCTACAGCCGCCAGTTTGAGTCTTATAGCCGCCATCCTTTGTTTAACAGATATACAAGCTGCTGGAACCGTTTGACAGCCGCTATTTTGAGTCTTATAGCCGATATTCTTTATGTAGTAGCTCTACAAGCTACTGGAACCTTTGTACAGCCTCCAATTTTTATAAACCAGCTATACAAGTTACTGGAACCATTCTACAGCCGCCAGTTTGAGTCTTATAGCCGCCAGTTTGAGTCTTATAGCCGATATTTTTAATATAACATCTATAAAAGCTGCTAAAACCATTCTACAGCCGCTATTTTGAGTCTTATAGCCGCCAATTTTTATATAACAGCTATACAAGTTGCTGGAACCATTCTACAGCCACCAGTTTGAGTCTTATAGACGCCAGCCTTTGTATAACATATATTACAAGCTGCGGGAACCGTTCGAAACCCGCCATTTTGAGTCTTATAGCCGCCATTCTTTATATAGTAGCTCTACAAGCTGCTGGAACCTTTGTACAGTCGCCAATTTTTATATAACAGCTATACAAGTCGCTAAAACCATTCTACAGCCGCCAGTTTGAGTCCTTTAGCCGCCATCTTTAATATAGTACCTCTACAAGCTGCTGATACCATTCTACAGCCGACAGTTTGAGTCTTATAGCTGCCATTTTTAATATAACATCTATACAAGCTGCTGGAACCATTTTGAGTCTTATAGCCGCCATCCTTTGTATAACGGATATACAAGCTGCTGGAACCGTTCGACAGCCGCCATTTTGAGTCTTATAGCCGCCATCCATTATATAAAAGCTCTACAAGCTGCTGGAACCTTTGTACAGCCGCCAATTTTTATATAACAGCTATACAAGCTGCTGGAACCATTCTACAACTGCCATTTTGAGTCTTATAGCTGCCATCGTTCATATAACAGCTTTACAAACTGCTGCAACCATTCTGCAGCCGCCATATTGAGTCTTATAGCCACCATTTTTTATATAACAGCTATACAAGCTGCAGGAACCTTTCTACAGCCGCCAGTTTGTGTCTTTTAGACGCCATCTATTGTGTAACAGATATACATAGAAGCTGCTGGAAGCAATTTAAAACTGCCAGTTTGAGTCTTATAGCAGCTATCCTTTATATAGTAGCTCTACAAGCTGCTGGAACCTTTGTACAGCCTTCATTTTGAGTCTTATAGCCGCCAATTTTTATATAACAGCTATACAAGCTGCTGGAACCAATCAACAGACTCCATTTTGAGGGTTATAGCCGCCATCCTTTATATAACAGCTTTACAAACTGCTGAAACCATTCTACAGCCTCCATTTTGAGTCTTATAGCCGCCATACCTTATTTAGTAGCTCTACAAGCTGCTGGAACCATTCTACAGCCACCACTTTGCGTTCTTTAGCCCCCATTCTTAATATAGTAGCTATACAAGCTGCTGGAACCATTCTACAGCCTCCATTTTGAGTGTTATAGCCGCCATTCTTTATATAACAGATATAGACTCCATTTTGAGGGTTATAGCCGCCATCCTTTATATAACAGCTATTTAAACAGCTGGAACCATTCTACAGCCTCCATTTTGAGTCTTATAGCCGCAATCCCTTATTTAGTAGCTCTACAAGTTGCTGGAACCATTCTACAGCTGCCATTTTGAGTCTTATAGCTGCCATCGTTCATATAACAGCTTTACAAACTGCTGGAACCATTCTACAGCCTCCATTTTGAGTGTTATAGCCGTCATTCTTTATATAACAGCTATACAAGCTGCAGGAACCATTCTACAGCCGCCAGTTTGTGTCTTATAGACGCCATCCTTTGTATAACAGCTATACAAGCTGCTGGAACCATTCTACAGCCGCCAGTTTGAGTCTTATAGCCGCCATCCCTTGTATAACGGATATACAAGTTGCTGAACCATTCTACAACTGCCATTTTGAGTCTTATAGCCGCCATCGTTCATATAACGTCTATACAAGCTGCTAAAACCATTCTACAGCCGCTATTTTGAGTCTTATAGCCGCCAATTTTTATATAACAGCTATACAAGTTGCTGGAACCATTCTACAGCCACCAGTTTGAATCTTATAGCCGCCATTCTTTATATAGCAGCAATACAAGCTGCTGGAACCATTCTACAGCTGCCAGTTTGAGTCTTATAGACGCCAGCCTTTGTATAACAGATATACAAGCTGCGGGAACCGTTCGAAACCCGCCATTTTGAGTCTTATGGCCGCCATCCCTTATAAAGTAGCTCTACAAGCTGCTGGAACCTTTGTACAGCCGCCAATTTTTATATAACAGCTATACAAGTTGCTGAAACCATTCTACAGGCGCCAGTTTGAGTCCTTTAGCTGCCATCTTTAATATAGTACTTCTACAAGCTGCTGGAACCATTCTACAGCCGCCAGTTTGAGTCTTATAGCCGCCATCTTTAATATAGTACCTCTACAAGCTGCTGATACCATTCTACAGCCGCCAGTTTGAGTCTTATAGCTGCCATTTTTAATATAACATCTATACAAGCTGCTGGAACCATTTTGAGTCTTATAGCCGCCATCCTTTGTATAACGGATATACAAGCTGCTGGAACCGTTCGACAGCCGCCATTTTGAGTCTTATAGCCGCCATCCATTATATAAAAGCTCTACAAGCTGCTGGAACCTTTGTACAGCCGCCAATTTTTATATAACAGCTATACAAGCTGCTGGAACCATTCTACAAGTGCCATTTTGAGTCTTATAGCCGCCATCGTTCATATAACAGCTTTACAAGCTGCAGGAACCTTTCTACAGCCGCCAGTTTGTGTCTTTTAGACGCCATCCTTTGTATAACAGCTATTCAAGCTGCTGGAACCATTCTACAGCCTCCATTTTGAGTGTTATAGCCGCCATTCTTTATATAACAGATATACAAGCTGCCGGAACCAATCATCAGACTCCATTTTGAGGGTTATATAACAGTTTTACAAACTGCTGGAACCATTCTACAGCCTCCATTTTGAGTCTTATAGCCGCCATCCCTTATTTAGTAGCTCTACAAGCTGCTGGAACCATTCTACAGCCACCACTTTGAGTTCTTTAGCCGCCATTCTTAATATAGTAGCTATAGCTGCTGGAACCATTCTACATTCTTTATATAACAGCTATACAAGCTGCAGGAACCATTCTACAGCCGCCAGTTTGTGTCTTATAGACGCCATCCTTGTTATAACAGCTATACAAGCTGCGGGAACCAATCAACAGCCTCCATTTTAAAGGTTATAGCCGAAATCGTTTATAAAACAGCTATACAAGCTGCTGGAACCATTCTACAGCTTTCATTTTGAGTCTTATAGCCGCCATCTTTAATGTAGCAGCTATACAAGTTGCTGGAAGCATTCTACAGCCGCCACTTTGAGGTTTATAGCCGGTATTCTTTATATAACAGCTATACAAGCTGCTGGAACCTTTTTCCACCCGCCAATTTTTATATAACAGCTATACAAGCTGTTGGAACTATTCTGCAACTGCCATTTGGGTCTTATAGCCGCCATCCTCTATATAACAGCAATACAAGCTGCTGGAACCAATCAACAGCCTCCATTTTAAAGGTTATAGCCGAAATCGTTTATAAAACAGCTATACAAGCTGCTGGAACCATTCTACAGCCTTCATTTTGAGTCTTATAGCCGCCATCTTTAATGTAGCAGCTATACAAGTTGCTGGAAGCATTCTACAGCCGCCACTTTGAGGTTTATAGCCGGTATTCTTTATATAACAGCTATACAAGCTGCTGGAACCATTATACAGCTGCAATTTTGAGTCTTAAAGCCGCCAGCATTTATATAGTAGCTCTACAAGCTGGTGGAACCATTCTTCAGCCGCCATTTTGAGTCTTATAGCCGCCATCTTTAATATAGTAGCTATACAAGTTGCAGGAACCATTCTACAGCCACCATTTTGAGTCTTATAGCCGCCATTCTTTATATAGTAGCTCTACAAGCTACTGGAACCTTTGTACAGCCGCCAATTTTAATTTAACAGCTATACAAGTTACTGGAAGCATTCTACAGCCGCCACTTTGAGGTTTATAGCCGGTATTCTTTATATAACAGCTATACAAGCTGCTGGAACCATTATACAGCTGCAATTTTGGGTCTTAAAGCCGCTATCATTTATATAGAGCTCTACAAGCTGGTGGAACCATTCTTCAGCCGCCATTTTGAGTCTTATAGCCGCCATCTTTAATATAGTAGCTATACAAGTTGCAGGAACCATTCTACAGCCGCCATTTTGAGTCTTATAGCCGCCATTCTTTATATAGTAGCTCTACAAGCTACTGGAACCTTTGTACAGCCGCCAATTTTTATATAATAGCTATACAAGCTACTGGAACCATTCTACAGCCGCCAATTTGAGTTTATAGCGGCCTTTTTTGTACAAAACAGCTATACAAGCTGCTAGAACCATTTTGAGTCTTATAGCCGCCATCCTTTATATAACAGCTCTACAAGCTGCTGGAACCATTCTGCAGCGGTCATATTGAGTTTATAGCAGCCTTTTTTGTACAAAACAGCTATACAAGCTGCTGGAACCATTTTGAGTCTTATAGCCGCCATCCTTTATATAGTAGCTCTACAAGCTGCTGGAACCTTTGTACAGCCGCCAATTTTTATATAATAGCTATACAAGCTACTGGAACCATTCTACAGCCGCCAATTTGATGTTTATAGCCGCCATTCTTTATATAACAGCTATACAAGTTGCTGGAACCATTCTACAGCCTTCATTTTGAGTCTTATAGCCGCCATCCTTTATATAACAGCTCTACAAGCTGCTGGAACCATTCTGCAGCGGTCATATTGAGTTTATAGCGGCCTTTTTTGTACAAAACAGCTATACAAGCTGCTGGAACCATTTTGAGTCTTATAGCCGCCATCCTTTATATAGTAGCTCTACAAGCTGCTGGAACCTTTGTACAGCCGCCAATTTTTATATAATAGCTATACAAGCTACTGGAACCATTCTACAGCCGCCACTTTGAGGTTTATAGCCGGTATTCTTTATATAACAGCTATACAAGCTGGTGGAACCATTATACAGCTGCAATTTTGGGTCTTAAAGCCGCTAGCATTTATATAGTAGCTCTACAAGCTGGTGGAACCATTCTTCAGCCGCCATTTTGAGTCTTATAGCTGCCATTTTTAATATAACATCTATACAAGCTGCTGGAACCATTTTGAGTCTTATAGCCGCCATCCTTTGTATAACGGATATACAAGCTGCTGGAACCGTTCGACAGCCGCCATTTTGAGTCTTATAGCCGCCATCCATTATATAAAAGCTCTACAAGCTGCTGGAACCTTTGTACAGCCGCCAATTTTTATATAACAGCTATACAAGCTGCTGGAACCATTCTACAAGTGCCATTTTGAGTCTTATAGCCGCCATCGTTCATATAACAGCTTTACAAGCTGCAGGAACCTTTCTACAGCCGCCAGTTTGTGTCTTTTAGACGCCATCCTTTGTATAACAGCTATTCAAGCTGCTGGAACCATTCTACAGCCTCCATTTTGAGTGTTATAGCCGCCATTCTTTATATAACAGATATACAAGCTGCCGGAACCAATCATCAGACTCCATTTTGAGGGTTATATAACAGTTTTACAAACTGCTGGAACCATTCTACAGCCTCCATTTTGAGTCTTATAGCCGCCATCCCTTATTTAGTAGCTCTACAAGCTGCTGGAACCATTCTACAGCCACCACTTTGAGTTCTTTAGCCGCCATTCTTAATATAGTAGCTATAGCTGCTGGAACCATTCTACATTCTTTATATAACAGCTATACAAGCTGCAGGAACCATTCTACAGCCGCCAGTTTGTGTCTTATAGACGCCATCCTTTGTATAACAGCTATACAAGCTGCTGGAACCATTCTACAGCCGCCGGTTTGAGTCTTATAGCCGCCATCCCTTGTATAACAGATATACAAGCTGCTGGAAGCATTCTAAAACTGCCATTTTGAGTCCTTTATTTAGTAGCTCTACAAGCTGCTGAAACCTTTGTACAGCCCCCAATTTTTATATAACAGCTATACAAGCTGCAGGAACCATTCTACAGCCGCCAGTTTGTGTCTTATAGACGCCATCCTTGTTATAACAGCTATACAAGCTGCTGGAACCATTCTACAACCGCCAGTTTGAGTCTTATAGCCGCCATCCTTTGTTTAACAGATATACAAGCTGCGGGAACCAATCAACAGCCTCCATTTTAAAGGTTATAGCCGAAATCGTTTATAAAACAGCTATACAAGCTGCTGGAACCATTCTACAGCCTTCATTTTGAGTCTTATAGCCGCCATCTTTAATGTAGCAGCTATACAAGCTGCTGGAAGCATTCTACAGCCGCCACTTTGAGGTTTATAGCCGGTATTCTTTATATAACAGCTATACAAGCTGCTGGAACCTTTTTCCACCCGCCAATTTTTATATAACAGCTATACAAGCTGTTGGAACTATTCTGCAACTGCCATTTGGGTCTTATAGCCGCCATCCTCTATATAACAGCAATACAAGCTGCTGGAACCAATCAACAGCCTCCATTTTAAAGGTTATAGACGAAATCGTTTATAAAACAGCTATACAAGCTGCTGGAACCATTCTACAGCCTTCATTTTGAGTCTTATAGCCGCCATCTTTAATGTAGCAGCTATACAAGTTGCTGGAAGCATTCTACAGCCGCCACTTTGAGGTTTATAGCCGGTATTCTTTATATAACAGCTATACAAGCTGCTGGAACCATTATACAGCTGCAATTTTGAGTCTTAAAGCCGCCAGCATTTATATAGTAGCTCTACAAGCTGGTGGAACCATTCTTCAGCCGCCATTTTGAGTCTTATAGCCGCCATCTTTAATATAGTAGCTATACAAGTTGCAGGAACCATTCTACAGCCGCCATTTTGAGTCTTATAGCCGCCATTCTTTATATAGTAGCTCTACAAGCTACTGGAACCTTTGTACAGCCGCCAATTTTTATATAACAGCTATACAAGTTACTGGAAGCATTCTACAGCCGCCACTTTGAGGTTTATAGCCGGTATTCTTTATATAACAGCTATACAAGCTGCTGGAACCATTATACAGCTGCAATTTTGGGTCTTAAAGCCGCTATCATTTATATAGAGCTCTACAAGCTGGTGGAACCATTCTTCAGCCGCCATTTTGAGTCTTATAGCCGCCATCTTTAATATAGTAGCTATACAAGTTGCAGGAACCATTCTACAGCCGCCATTTTGAGTCTTATAGCCGCCATTCTTTATATAGTAGCTCTACAAGCTACTGGAACCTTTGTACAGCCGCCAATTTTTATATAATAGCTATACAAGCTACTGGAACCATTCTACAGCCGCCAATTTGAGTTTATAGCGGCCTTTTTTGTACAAAACAGCTATACAAGCTGCTAGAACCATTTTGAGTCTTATAGCCGCCATCCTTTATATAACAGCTCTACAAGCTGCTGGAACCATTCTGCAGCGGTCATATTGGGTTTATAGCAGCCTTTTTTGTACAAAACAGCTATACAAGCTGCTGGAACCATTTTGAGTCTTATAGCCGCCATCCTTTATATAGTAGCTCTACAAGCTGCTGGAACCTTTGTACAGCCGCCAATTTTTATATAATAGCTATACAAGCTACTGGAACCATTCTACAGCCGCCAATTTGATGTTTATAGCCGCCATTCCTTATATAACAGCTATACAAGTTGCTGGAACCATTCTACAGCCTTCATTTTGAGTCTTATAGCCGCCATCCTTTATATAACAGCTCTACAAGCTGCTGGAACCATTCTGCAGCGGTCATATTGAGTTTATAGCGGCCTTTTTTGTACAAAACAGCTATACAAGCTGCTGGAACCATTTTGAGTCTTATAGCCGCCATCCTTTATATAGTAGCTCTACAAGCTGCTGGAACCTTTGTACAGCCGCCAATTTTTATATAATAGCTATACAAGCTACTGGAACCATTCTACAGCCGCCACTTTGAGGTTTATAGCCGGTATTCTTTATATAACAGCTATACAAGCTGCTGGAACCATTATACAGCTGCAATTTTGGGTCTTAAAGCCGCTAGCATTTATATAGTAGCTCTACAAGCTGGTGGAACCATTCTTCAGCCGCCATTTTGAGTCTTATAGCCGCCATCTTTAATATAGTAGCTATACAAGTTGCAGGAACCATTCTACAGCCGCCATTTTGAGTCTTATAGCCGCCATTCTTTATATAGTAGCTCTACAAGCTACTGGAACCTTTGTACAGCCGCCAATTTTTATATAATAGCTATACAAGCTACTGGAACCATTCTACAACCGCCAATTTGAGTTTATAGCGGACTTTTTTGTACAAAACAGCTATACAAGCTGCTAAAACCATTTTGAGTCTTATAGCCGCCATCCTTTATATAACAGCTCTACAAGCTGCTGGAACCATTCTGCAGCGGTCATATTGAGTTTATAGCGGCCTTTTTTGTACAAAGCAGCTATACAAGCTGCTGGAACCATTTTGAGTCTTATAGCCGCCATCCTTTATATAGTAGCTCTACAAGATGCTGGAACCTTTGTACAGCCGCCAATTTTTATATAATAGCTATACAAGCAACTGGAACCATTCTACAGCCGCCAATTTGAGGTTTGTAGCCGCCATTCTTTATATAACAGCTATACAAGTTGCTGGAACCATTCTACAGCCTTCATTTTGAGTCTTATAGCCGCCATCCTTTATATAACAGCTCTACAAGCTGCTGGAACCATTCTGCAGCGGTCATATTGAAATTATAGCGGCCTTTTTTGTACAAAACAGCTATACAAGCTGCTGGAACCATTTTGAGTCTAATAGCCGCCATCCTTTATATAGTAGCTCTACAAGCTGCTGGAACCTTTGTACAGCCGCCAATTTTTATATAATAGCTATACAAGCTACTGGAACCATTCTACAGCCGCCACTTTGAGGTTTATAGCCGGTATTCTTTATATGACAGCTATACAAGCTGCTGGAACCATTATACAGCTGCAATTTTGGGTCTTAAAGCCGCTAGCATTTATATAGTAGCTCTACAAGCTGGTGGAACCATTCTTCAGCCGCCATTTTGAGTCTTATTGCCGCCATCTTTAATATAGTAGCTATACAAGTTGCAGCAACCATTCTACAGCCGCCATTTTGAGTCTTATAGCCGCCATTCTTTATATAGTAGCTCTACAAGCTACTGGAACCTTTGTACAGCCGCCAATTTTTATATAATAGCTATACAAGCTACTGGAAACATTCTACAACCGCCAATTTGAGTTTATAGCGGACTTTTTTGTACAAAACAGCTATACAAGCTGCTAGAACCGTTTTGAGTCTTATAGCCGCCATCCTTTATATAACAGCTCTACAAGCTGCTGGAACCATTCTGCAGCGGTCATATTGAGTTTATAGCGGCCTTTTTTGTTCAAAACAGCTATACAAACTGCTAGAACCGTTTTGAGTCTAATAGCCGCCATCCTTTATATAACAGCTCTACAAGCTGCTGGAACCATTCTGCAGCGGTCATATTGAGTTTATAGCGGCCTTTTTTGTTCAAAACAGCTATACAAGCTGCTGGAACCATTTTGAGTCTTATAGCCGCCATCCTTTATATAGTAGCTCTACAAGCTGCTGGAACCTTTGTACAGCCGCCAATTTTTATATAATAGCTATACAAGCTACTGGAACCATTCTACAGCCGCCAATTTGAGGTTTATAGCCGCCATTCTTTATATAACAGCTATACAAGTTGCTGGAACCATTCTACAGCCGCCATTTTGAGTCTTATAGCCGCGATCCTTAATATAGTAGCTCTACAAGCTGCTGGCACCTTTGTACAGCCGCTATTCTTTATATAACAGCTATACAAGCTGCTGGAACCAATCAACAGCCTCCATTTTGAGGGTTATAGCCGCCATCCTTTATATAACAGCGTTACAAACTGCTGGAACCATTCTACAGCTGCCATTTAGAGTGTTTTAGCCGCCATTCCTTATATAACAGCTACACAAGCTGCTGGAACCATTCTACAGCCGCCAGTTGGAGGTTTTTAGCCGCCATCTTTAAAATATTCTTCACATAGTAGCTATTAAAGCTGCTGGAACCATTCTACAGCCTCCATTTTGAGTGTTATAGCCGCCATTTTTTATATAGCAGATATACAAGCTGCCGGAACCAATCAACAGACTCCATTTTGAGGGTTATATCCGCCATCCTTTATATAACAGTTTTACAAACTGCTGGAACCATTCTACAGCCTCCATTTTGAGTCTTATAGCCGCCATCCCTTATTTAGTAGCTCTACAAGCTGCTGGAACCAATTAACAGCCTCAATTTTCAGTGTTATAGCCGCCATTCTTTATATAACAGCTATACAAGCTTCTGGAACCATTCTACAGCTGCCAGTTTGAGTCTTATAGACGTGATCCTTTGTAAAACAGATATTCAAGCTGCTGGAAACGTTCGACAGCCGCCATTTTGAATCTTATAGCCACCAATTTTTATATAACAGCTATACAAGTTGCTGGAACCATTCTACAGCCGCCAGTTTGAGTCTTATAGCCGCCATCTTTAATATAAAACCTCTACAAGCTGCTGGTACCATTCTACAGCTGCCAGTTTGAATCTTATAGCCGCCATTTTTAATATAACATCTATACAATCTGCTGGAACCATTCTACAGCCGCCAATTTGAGTGTTATAGCCGCCTTTATTTATAAAACAGCTATACAATCTGCTGGACCCATTTTGAGTCTTATAGCCGCCATCCTTTATATAGTAGCTCTACAAGCTGCTGGAACCTTTGTACAGCCGCCAATTTTTATATAACAGCTATACAAGTTGCTGGAACCATTCTACAGCCGCCAGTTTTAGTCTTATAGCCGCCATCTTTATATAACAGTTATACAAGCTGCTGGAACCAATCAACAGCCTCCATTTTCAGTGTTATAGCCGCCATTCTTTATATAACAGCTATACAAGTTGCTGGAACCATTCTACAGCCGCCATTTTGAGTCTTATAGCCGCGATCCTTTATATAGTAGCTCTACAAGCTGCTGGCACCTTTGTACAGCCGCTATTCTTTATATAACAGCTAAACAAGCTGCTGGAACCAATCAACAGCCTCCATTTTGAGGGTTATAGCCGCCATCCTTTATATAACAGCGTTACAAACTGCGGGAACCATTCTACAGCTGCCATTTAGAGTGTTATAGCCGCCATTCCTTATATAACAGCTACACAAGCTGCTCGAACCATTCTACAGCCGCCAGTTGGAGGTTTTTAGCCGCCATCTTTAAAATATTCTTCATATAGTAGCTATTAAAGCTGCTGGAACCATTCTACAGCCTCCATTTTGTGTGTTATAGCCGCCATTTTTTATATAGCAGATATACAAGCTGCCGGAACCAATCAACAGACTCCATTTTGAGGGTTATATCCGCCATCCTTTATATAACAGTTTTACAAACTGCTGGAACCATTCTACAGCCTCCATTTTGAGTCTTATAGCCGCCATCCCTTATTTAGTAGCTCTACAAGCTGCTGGAACCAATTAACAGCCTCAATTTTCAGTTTTATAGCCGCCATTCTTTATATAACAGCTATACAAGCTGCTGGAACCATTCTACAGCTGCCAGTTTGAGTCTTATAGACGTGATCCTTTGTAAAACAGATATTCAAGCTGCTGGAAACGTTCGACAGCCGCCATTTTGAATCTTATAGCCACCAATTTTTATATAACAGCTATACAAGTTGCTGGAACCATTCTACAGCCGCCAGTTTGAGTCTTATAGCCGCCATCTTTAATATAGTACCTCTACAAGCTGCTGGTACCATTCTACAGCTGCCAGTTTGAATCTTATAGCCGCCATTTTTATTATAACATCTATACAATCTGCTGGAACCATTCTACAGCCGCCAATTTGAGTGTTATAGCCGCCATTATTTATAAAACAGCTATACAATCTGCTGGACCCATTTTGAGTCTTATAGCCGCCATCCTTTATATAGTAGCTCTACAAGCTGCTGGAACCTTTGTACAGCCGCCAATTTTTATATAACAGCTATACAAGCTGCTGGAACCAATCAACAGACTCCATTTTGAGGGTTATAGCCGCCATCCTTTATTTAACAGCTTTACAAACTGCTGGAACCATTCTACAGTCTAAATATTGAGTCTTATAGCCGCCATACCTTATTTAGTAGCTCTACAAGCTGCTGGAACCATTCTACAGCCTCCATTTTGAGTGTTATAGCCGCCATTCTTTATATAACACATATAGGCTCCATTTTGAGGGTTATAGCCGCCATCCTTTATATAACAGCTATTTAAACAGCTGGAACCATTCTACAGCCTCCATTTTGAGTCTTATAGCCGCAATCTCTTATTTAGTAGCTCTACAAGCTGCTGGAACCATTCTACAGCCACCACTTTGAGTTCTTTAGCCGCCAGTCTTAATATAGCAGCTATAGCTGCTGGAACCATTCTACAGCCTCCATTTTGAGTGTTATAGCCGTCATTCTTTATATAACAGCTATACAAGCTGCAGTTTGTGTTTGTGTTTTATAGCCGCCATTCTTTGTATAACAGCTATACAAGCTGCTGGAAGCATTCTAAAACTGCCATTTTGAGTCTTATAGCCGCCATTCTTTATATAGTAGCTCTACAAGCTGCTGAAACCTTTGTACAGCCCCCAATTTTTATACAACAGCTATACAAGCTGCAGGAACCATTCTACAGCCGCCAGTTTGTGTCTTTTAGACGCCATCCTTTGTATAACAGCTATACAAGTTGCTGGAACCATTCTACAGCCGCCAGTTTGAGTCTTATAGCCGCCATCCTTTGTTTATCAGCTATACAAGCTGCTGGAACCGTTCGACAGCCGCCATTTTGAGTCTTATAGCCGATATTCTTTATGTAGTAGATCTCCAAGATACTGGAACCATTCTACAGCCGCCAATTTAAGTGTTATAGCCGCCATTTTTTATAAAACAGATATACAAGCTGCTGGAACCATTCTACAGCCATTCTTGAGTCTTATAGCCGCCATCTTTATATAACAGTTATACAAGCTGCTGGAACCAATCAACAGCCTCCATTTTCAGAGTTATAGCCGCCATTTTTTATACAAGCTGCTGGAACCATTCTACAGCTTCCATTTTGAGTCTTATAGACGTCATCCTTTGTATAACAGATATACAAGCTGATGGAACCTTTCGACAGCTGCCATTTTGAGTCTTATAGCCGCCAATTTTTATATAACAGCTATACAAGTTGCTGGAACCATTCTACAGCCGCCAGTTTGAGTCCTTTAGCTGCCATCTTTAATATAGTACCTCTACAAGCAGCTGGAACTATTCTACAGCCGCCAGTTTGAGTCTTATAGCCGCCATCTTTAATATAGTACCTCTACAAGCTGCTGGAACCTTTCGACAGCTGCCATTTTGAGTCTTATAGCCGCCATTTTTTATAAAACAGCTATACAAGCTGCTGGAACCATTTTGAGTCTTATAGCCGCCATCCTTTATATAGTAGCTCTACAAGCTGCTGGAACTTTTGTACATCCGCCAATTTTTATATAATAACTGTACAAGCTACTGCAACCATTCTACAGCCGCCAGTTTGTGTCTTATAGACGCCATCCTTTGTATAATAGCTATACAAGCTGCTGGAACCATTCTACAGACGCCAGTTTGAGTCTTATAGCCGCCATCCTTTGTAAAACAGATATACAAGCTGCTGGAAGCATTCTATAACTGCCATTTTGAGTCCTATAGCCACCATCCTTTATATAGTAGCTCTACAAGCTGCTGAAACCTTTGTACAGCCGCCAATTTTTATATAACAGCTATACAAGCTGCCGGAACCATTCTACAGCCGCCAGTTTGTGTCTTATAGACGCCATCCTTTGTATAACAGCTATACAAGCTGCTGGAACCATTCTACAGCCGCCAGTTTGAGTCTTATAGCCGCCATCCTTTGTATAACAGCTAAACAAGCTGCAGGAACCATTCTACAGTCGCCAGTTAGAGTCTTATATCCGTCATCTTTATATAACTGTAATACAATCTGTTGGAACCATTCTACAGCCTCCATTTTGAGTGTTATAGCCGTCATTCTTTATACAACAGCTATACAATCTGCTGGAACCATTCTACAGCTGCCAGTTTGAGTCTTATAGACGCCATCCTTTGTATAGCTGTTATATAAAAATTGGATATACAAGCTGCTGGAACCGTTCGACAGCCGCCATTTTGAGACTTATAGCCGCCATCCATTATATAGTAGCTCTACAAGCTGCTGGAACCTTTGTACAGCCGCCAATTTTTATATAACAGCTATACAAGTTGCTGTAACCATTCTACAGCCGCCAGTTTGAGTCTTATGGCCGCCATCTTTATATAACAGTAATACAAGCTGTTGGAACCATTCTACAGCCTCTATTTTGAGTGTTATAGCCGCCATTCTTTATACAACAGCTATACAATCTGCTGGAACCATTCTACAGCTGCCAGTTTGAGTCTTATAGACGCCATCCTTTGTATAGCTTTTATATAAAAATTGGATATACAAGCTGCTGGAACCGTTCGACAGCCGCCATTTTGAGTCTTATAGCCGCCATCCTTTATATAGTAGCTCTACAAGCTGCTGGAACCTTTGTACAGCCGCCAATTTTTATATAACAGCTATACAAGTTGCTGGAACCATTCTACAGCCGCCATCTTTATATAAGAGTTATACAAGCTGCTGGAACCAATCAACAGCCTCCATTTTTAGTGTTATAGCCGCCATTCTTTATATAACAGCTATACAAGCTGCTGGAACCATTCTACAGCTGCCAGTTTGAGTCTTATAGCCGCCATCTTTATATAACAGTAATACAAGCTGCTGGAACCATTCTACAGCCTCTATTTTGAGTGTTATAGCCGCCATTCTTTATACAACAGCTATACAATCTGCTGGAACCATTCTACAGCTGCCAGTTTGAGTCTTATAGATGCCATCCTTTGTATAACAGCTATACAAGCTGCTGAAACCATTCTACAGCCGCCAGTTTGAGTCTTATAGCCGCCATCTTTTGTTTAACAGCTATACAAGCTGCTGGAACCGTTCGACAGCCGCCATTTTGAGTCTTATAGCCGCCATCTTTATATAACAGTATTACAAGCTGCTGGAACCATTCTACAGCCGCCAATTTTTATATAACAGCTATACAAGTTGCTGGAACCATTTTGAGTCTTATAGCCGCCAGCCTTTATATAGTAACTCTACAAGCTGCTGGAACCTTTGTACAGCCGCCAATTTTTATATAATAGCTATACAAGCTACTGGAACCATTCTACAGCCGCCAGTTTGAGTCTAATAGCCGCCATCCTTTGTAAAACAGATATACAAGCTGCTGGAAGCATTCTAAAACTGCCATTTTGAGTCTTATAGCCGCCATCCTTTATATAGTAGCTCTACAAGCTGCTGAAACCTTTGTACAGCCGCCAATTTTTAAATAACAGCTATACAAGCTGCAGGAACCATTCTACAGCCGCCAGTTTGTGTCTTATAGACGCCATCCTTTGTGTAACAGATATACAATCTGCTGGAACCGTTCGACAGCCGCCATTTTGAGACTTATAGCCGATATTCTTTATGTATTAGCTCTACAAGCTACTGGAACCTTTGTACAGCCGCCAATTTTTATAAACCAGCTATACAAATTACTGGAACCATTCTACAGCCGCCAGTTTGAGTCTTATAGCCGCCATCCTTATAAAAAAGTAATACAAGCTGCTGGAACCATTCTACAGCCTCTATTTTAAGTGTTATAGCCGCCATGCTATATACAACAGCTATACAATCTGCTGGAACCATTCTACAGCTGCCAGTTTTAGTCTTATAGATGCCATCCTTAGTGTAACAGCTATACAAGCTGCTGGAACCGTTCGACAGTCGCCATTTTGAGTCTTATAGCCGCCATCTCTATATAACAGTAATACAAGCTGCTGGAACCATTCTACAGCCGCCAAATTTTATATAACAGCTATACAAGTTGCTGGAACCATTCTACAGCCGCCATCTTTATATAACAGTTATACAAGCTGCTGGAACCAATCAACAGCCTCCATTTTTAGTGTTATAGCCGCCATTCTTTATATAACAGCTATACAAGCTGCTGGAACCATTCTACAGCTGCCAGTTTGAGTCTTATAGACGTCATCCTTTGTATAACAGCTATACAAGCTGCTGGAACCGTTCGACAGCTGCCATTTTGGATCTTATAGCCGCCAATTTTTATATATAAGCTATACAAGTTGCTGGAACCATTCTACAGCCGCCAGTTTGAGTCCTTTAGCTGCCATCTTTAATATAGTACCTCTACAAGCCGCTGGAACCATTCTACAGCCGCCAGTTTGAGTCTTATAGCCGCCATCTTTAATATAGTACCTCTACAAGCTGCTGGTACCATTCTACAGCCGCCAGTTTGAGTCTTATAGCCGCCATTTTTAATATAACATCTATACAAGCTGCTGGAACCTTTGTACAGCCGCCAATTTTTGTATAATAGCTATACAAGCTACTGGAAGCATTCTACAGCCGCCAGTTTGAGTCTTATAGCCACCATCCTTTGTAAAAGAGATATACAAGCTGCTGGAAGCATTCTAAAACTGCCATTTTGAGTCTTATAGCCGCCATCCTTTATATAGTAGCTCTACAAGCTGCTGAAACCTTTGTACAGCCGCCAATTTTTAAATAACAGCTGTACAAGTTGCTGGAACCATTCTACAGCCGCCAGTTTTAGTCTTATAGCCGCCATCTTTATATAACAGTTATACAAGCTGCTGGAACAAATCAACAGCCTCTATTTTCAGTGTTATAGCCGCCATTCTTTATATAACAGCTATACAAGCTGCTGGAACCATTCTACAGTTGTCAGTTTAAGTCTAATAGACGCCATCCTTTGTGTAACAGATATACAATCTGCTGGAACCGTTCGACAGCCGCCATTTTGAGTCTTATAGCCGATATTCTTTATGTAGTAGCTCTACAAGCTACTGGAACCTTTGTACAGCCGCCAATTTTGATAAACCAGCTATACAAGTTACTGGAACCATTCTACAGCCGCCAGTTTGAGTCTTATAGCCGCCATCTTTATATAACAGTTACACAAGCTGCTGGAATCATTCTACAGCCTCTATTTTGAGTGTTATAGCCGCCATTCTTTATACAACAGCTATACAATCTGCTGGAACCATTCTACAGCTGCCAGTTTGAGTCTTATAGACGCCATCCTTTGTATAACGGATATATAAGCTGCTGGAACCGTTCGACAGCCGCCATTTTGAGTCTTATAGCCGCCATCCTTTATATAGTAGCTCTACAAGCTACTGGAACCTTTGTACAGCCGCCAATTTTTATATAACAGCTATACAAGTTGCTGGAACCATTCTACAGCCGCCAGTTTTAGTCTTATAGCCGCCATCTTTATATAACAGTTATACAAGCTGCTGGAACCAATCAACAGCCTCCATTTTCAGTGTTATAGCCGCCATTCTTTATATAACAGCTATACAAGCTGCTGGAACCATTCTACAGTTGTCAGTTTAACTCTTATAGACGTCATCATTTGTATAACAGATATACAAGCTGCTGGAACCGTTCGACAGCCGCCATTTTGAGTCTTATAGCCGCCAATTTTTATATAACAGCTATACAAGTTGCTGGAACCATTCTACAGCCGCCAGTTTGAGTCCTTTAGCTGCCATTTTAATATAGTACCTCTACAAGCTGCTGGAACCATTCTACAGCCGCCAGTTTGAGTCTTATAGCCGCCATCTTTAATATAGTACCTCTACAACCTGCTGGTACCATTCTACAGCTGCCAGTTTGAGTCTTATAGCCGCCATTTTTAATATAACATCTATACAAGCTGCTGGAACCATTCTACAGCCGCCAATTTGAGTGTTATAGCCGCCATTTTGGATAAAACAGCTATACAAGCTGCTGGAACCATTTTGAGTCTTATAGACGCCATCCTTTATATGGTAGCTCTACAAGCTGCTGGAACCTTTGTACAGCCACCAATTTTTATATAACAGCTATACAAGTTACTGGAACCATTCTACAGCTGCCAGTTTGAGTCTTATAGCCGCCATTTTTAATATAACATCTATACAAGCTGCTGGAACCATTTTACAGCCGCCAATTTGAGTGTTATAGCCGCCATTTTGGATAAAACAGCTATACAAGCTGCTGGAACCATTTTGAGTCTTATAGCCGCCGTCCTTTATATAGTAGCTCTACAAGCTGCTGGAACCTTTGTACAGCCGCAAATTTTTATATAATAGCTATACAAGTTGCTGGAACCATTCTACAGCCGCCAGTTTGAGTCTTATAGCCGCCATTCTTTATATGGTAGCTCTACACGCTGCTGGAACCTTTGTCCAGCCGCCAATTTTTATATAACAGCTATACAAGCTGATGGATCCATTCTACAGCCGCCAATTTGGGGTTTATAGCCGCCATTCTTTATATAACAGCTATACAAGTTGCTGGAACCATTCTACAGCTGCCAGTTTGAGTCTTATAGCTGCCATCTTTAATATAGTACCTCTACAAGCTGCTGGTACCATTCTACAGCCGCCAGTTTGAGTCCTTTAGCTGCCATTTTTAATATAGTACCTCTACAAGATGCTGGAACCATTCTACAGCTGCCAGTTTGAGTCTTATAGCTGCCATCTTTAATATAGTACCTCTACAAGCTGCTGGTACCATTCTACAGCCGCCAGTTTGAGTCTTATAGCCGCCATTTTTAATATAACATTTATACAAGCTGCTGGAACCATTCTACAGCCGCCAATTTGAGTGTTAAAGACGCCATTTTTTATAAAACTGCTATACAAGCTGCTGGAACCATTTTGAGTCTTATAGCCGCCATCCTTTATATAGTAGCTCTACAAGTTGCTGGAACCTATGTATAGCCGCCAATTTTTATATAATAGCTTTACAAGTTACTAGAACCATTCTACATCCGCCAATTTGGGGTTTATAGCCGCCATTCTTTATATAACTGCTATACAAGTTGCTGGAACCTTTGTACAGCCGCCAATTTTTATATAACAGCTATACAAGCTGATGGAACCATTCTACAGCTGCCATTTTGAGTGTTATAGCCGCCATTCCTTATATAACAGCTACACAAGCTGCTGGAACCATTCTACAGCCGCCAGTTGGAGTTTTTTAGCCGCCATCTTTAATATATTCTTCATATAGTAGCTATACAAGCTGCTGGAACCATTCTACAGCCTCCATTTTGAGTGTTATAGCCGCCATTCTTTATATAACACATATACAAGCTGCTGGAACCAATCAACAGACTCCATTTTGAGGGTTAGAGCCGCCATCCTTTATATAACAGTTTAACAAGCTGCTGGAACCAATCAACAGACTCCATTTTCAGTGTTATAGCCGCCATTCTTTATATAACAGCTATACAAGCTGCTGGAACCATTCTACAGCTGCCAGTTTGAGTCTTATAGACGTCATCCTTTTTATAACAGCTATACAAGCTGGTGGATCCATTCTACAGCCGCCAATTTGAGTGTTATAGCCGCCATCTTTAATATAGTACCTCTACAAGCTGCTGGAACCATTCTACAGCCGCCAGTTTGAGTCTTATAGCCGCCATTTTTAATATAACATCTATACAAGCTGCTGGAACCATTCTACAGCCGCCATTTTTTATAAAACAGCTATACAAGCTGCTGGAACCATTTTGAGTCTTATAGCCGACATCCTTTATATAGTAGCTCTTCAAGCTGCTGGAACTTTTGTACAGCCGCCAATTTTTATATAATAGCTATACAAGCTACTGGAACCATTCTACAGCCTCCATTTTGAGTCTTATAGCCGCCATCCTTTACATAATATCTATACAAGCTGCTGGACCTATTCTACAGCCGCCAGTTTGAGTCTTATAGCCGCCATCCTTTGTATAACAGATATACAAGCTGCTGGAACCATTCTACAGCTGCCATTTTGAGTCTTATAGCCGCCATCCATTATATGGTAGCTCTACAAACTGCTGGAACCTTTGTACAGCCGCCAATTTGAGTCCTTTAGCTGCCATTTTTAATATAGTACCTCTACAAGCTGCTGGAACCATTCTACAGCCGCCAGTTTGAGTCTTATAGCCGCCATCTTTAATATAGTACCTATACAACCTGCTGGTACCATTCTACAGCTGCCAGTTTGAGTCTTATAGCCGCCATTTTTAATATAACATCTATACAAGCTGCTGGAACCATTCTACAGCCGCCAATTTGAGTGTTATAGCCGCCATTTTGGATAAAACAGCTATACAAGCTGCTGGAACCATTTTGAGTCTTATAGCCGCCATCCTTTATATGGTAGCTCTACAAGCTGCTGGAACCTTTGTACAGCCGCCAATTTTTATATAACAGCTATACAAGTTACTGGAACCATTCTACAGCTGCCAGTTTGAGTCTTATAGCCGCCATTTTTAATATAACATCTATACAAGCTGCTGGAACCATTTTACAGCCGCCAATTTGAGTGTTATAGCCGCCATTTTGGATAAAACAGCTATACAAGCTGCTGGAACCATTTTGAGTCTTATAGCCGCCGTCCTTTATATAGTAGCTCTACAAGCTGCTGGAACCTTTGTACAGCCGCAAATTTTTATATAATAGCTATACAAGTTGCTGGAACCATTCTACAGCCGCCATTTTGAGTCTTACAGCCGCCATCCTTTACATAATATCTATACAAGCTGCTGGAACTATTCTACAGCCGCCAGTTTGAGTCTTATAGCCGCCATTCTTTATATGGTAGCTCTACACGCTGCTGGAACCTTTGTACAGCCGTCAATTTTTATATAACAGCTATACAAGCTGATGGATCCATTCTACAGCCGCCAATTTGGGGTTTATAGCCGCCATTCTTTATATAACAGCTATACAAGTTGCTGGAACCATTCTACAGCCGCCAGTTTGAGTCCTTTAGCTGCCATTTTTAATATAGTACCTCTACAAGATGCTGGAACCATTCTACAGCTGCCAGTTTGAGTCTTATAGCTGCCATCTTTAATATAGTACCTCTACAAGCTGCTGGTACCATTCTACAGCCGCCAGTTTGAGTCTTATAGCCGCCATTTTTAATATAACATTTATACAAGCTGCTGGAACCATTCTACAGCCGCCAATTTGAGTGTTAAAGACGCCATTTTTTATAAAACTGCTATACAAGCTGCTGGAACCATTTTGAGTCTTATAGCCGCCATCCTTTATATAGTAGCTCTACAAGTTGCTGGAACCTATGTATAGCCGCCAATTTTTATATAATAGCTTTACAAGCTACTAGAACCATTCTACATCCGCCAATTTGGGGTTTATAGCCGCCATTCTTTATATAACTGCTATACAAGTTGCTGGAACCTTTGTACAGCCGCCAATTTTTATATAACAGCTATACAAGCTGATGGAACCATTCTACAGCTGCCATTTTGAGTGTTATAGCCGCCATTCCTTATATAACAGCTACACAAGCTGCTGGAACCATTCTACAGCCGCCAGTTGGAGTTTTTTAGCCGCCATCTTTAATATATTCTTCATATATTAGCTATACAAGCTGCTGGAACCATTCTACAGCCTCCATTTTGAGTGTTATAGCCGCCATTCTTTATATAACACATATACAAGCTGCTGGAACCAATCAACAGACTCCATTTTGAGGGTTAGAGCCGCCATCCTTTATGTAACAGTTTAACAAGCTGCTGGAACCATTCTACATCCTCCATTTTGAGTCTTATAGCCGCCATCCCTTATTTACGAGCTCTACTGCTGGAACCAATCAACAGACTCCATTTTCAGTGTTATAGCCGCCATTCTTTATATAACAGCTATACAAGCTGCTGGAACCATTCTACAGCTGCCAGTTTGAGTCTTTTAGACGTCATCGTTTGTATAACAGATATACAAGCTGCAGGAACCGTTCGACAGCCTCCATTTTGAGTCTTATAGCCGCCATCCCTTATTTACGAGCTCTACAAGCTGCTGGAACCAATCAACAGACTCCATTTTCAGTGTTATAGCCGCCATTCTTTATATAACAGCTATACAAGCTGCTGGAACCATTCTACAGCTGCCAGTTTGAGTCTTATAGACGTCATCCTTTTTATAACAGCTATACAAGCTGGTGGATCCATTCTACAGCCGCCAATTTGAGTGTTATAGCCGCCATCTTTAATATAGTACCTCTACAAGCTGCTGAAACCATTCTACAGCCGCCAGTTTGAGTCTTATAGCCGCCATTTTTAATATAACATCTATACAAGCTGCTGGAACCATTCTATAGCCGCCATTTTTTATAAAACAGCTATACAAGCTGCTGGAACCATTTTGAGTCTTATAGCCGACATCCTTTATATAGTAGCTCTTCAAGCTGCTGGAACCTTTGTACAGCCGCCAATTTTTATATAATAGCTATACAAGCTACTGGAACCATTCTACAGCCTCCATTTTGAGTCTTATAGCCGCCATCCTTTACATAATATCTATACAAGCGGCTGGAATTATTCTACAGCCGCCAGTTTGAGTCTTATAGCCGCCATCCTTTGTATAACAGATATACAAGCTGCTGGAACCATTCTACAGCTGCCATTTTGAGTCTTATAGCCGCCATCCATTATATGGTAGCTCTACAAGCTGCTGGAACCTTTGTACAGCCGCCAATTTTTATATAACAGCTATACAAGCTGATGGAACCGTTTTACATCCTTCATTTTGAGTCTTATAGCCGCCATCCTTTATATAACAGCTATACAAGCTTCTGGAACCATTCTATAGCCGCCAATTTGAAGTTTATAGCCGCCATTATTTATATAACAGCTACACAAGTTGCTGGAACCATTCTACAGCAGCCATTTTGAGTCTTATAGCCGCCATCCTTTATATAGTAGCTCTACAAGCTGCTGGAACCTTTGTACAGCCGCCAATTTTTATATAACAGCTATACAAGCTGATGGAACCATTTTACAGCCTTCATTTTGAGTCTTATAGCCGCCATCCTTTATATAACAGCTATACAAGCTTCTGGAACCATTCTATAGCCGCCAATTTGAAGTTTATAGCCGCCATTATTTATATAACAGCTATACAAGCTGCTGGAACCATTCTACAGCTGCCAGCTTGAGTCTTATAGACGTCATCCTTTTTATAACAGCTATACAAACTGCTGGAACCATTCTATAGCTGCCATTTTCAGTGTTATAGCAGCCATTCTTTATATAACAGCTATACAAGCTGCTGGAACCATTATACAGTTGCCAGTTTGAGTCTTATAGACGTAATATTTTGTATAACAGCTATACAAGTTGCTGAAACCATTATACAGCCGCCAGTTTGAGTCCTTTTGTTGCCATTTTTAATATAGTACCTCTAAAAGCTGCTGGAACCATTCTACAGCCGCCAGTTTGAGTCTTATAGCCGCCATCTTTAATATAGTACCTCTACAAGCTGCTGGTACCATTCTACAGCCGCCAGTTTGAGTCTTATAGCCGCCATTTTTAATATAACATCTATACAAGCTGCTGGAACCATTCTACAGCCGCCAATTTGAGTGTTATAGCCGCCATTTTTTATAAAACAGCTATACAAGCTGCTGGAACCTTTGTACAGCCGCCAATTTTTATATAATAGCTATACAAGCTGCTGGAACTCCATTTTGAGGGTTATAGCCGCCATCCTTTAACAGCGTTACAAACTGCTGGAACCATTCTACAGCTGCCATTTTGAGTGTTATAGCCGCCATTCCTTATATAACAGCTACACAAGCTGCTGGAACCATTCTACAGCCGCCAGTCGGAGCTTTTTTAGCCGCCATCTTTAATATATTTTTCATATAGTAGCTATACAAGCTGCTGGAACCTTTGTACAGCCGCCAATTTTTATATAACAGCTATGCAAGCTGATGGAACCATTCTACAGCCTTCATTTTGAGTCTTATAGCCGCCATTCTTTATATAACAGCTATACAAGCTGCTCGAACCATTCTATAGCCACCAATTTGAAGTTAATAGCCGCCATTATTTATATAACAGCTACACAAGTTGCTGGAACCTTTCTACAGCCGCCATTTTGAGTCTTATAGCCGCCATCCTTTATATAGTAGCTCTACAAGCTGCTGGAACCTTTGTACAGCCGCTTTTCTTTATATAACAGCTATACAAGCTGCTGGAACCATTCAACAGCCTCCATTTTGAGGGTTATAGCCGCTATCCTTTATATAACAGCGTTACAAACTGCTGGAACCATTCTACAGCTGCCATTTTGAGTGTTATAGCCGCCATCCTTTATATCACAGATATACAAGCTGCTGGAACAAATCAACAGACTCCATTTTGAGGGTTATAGCCGCCATTCTTTATACAACAGCTATACGATCTGCTGGAACCATTCTACAGCCGCCAGTTAGAGTTTTTTAGCCGCCATCTTTAATATATTTTTCATATAGTAGCTATACAAGCTGCTGGAACCTTTGTACAGCCGCCAATTTTTATATAACAGCTATACAAGTTGCTGGAACCATTCTACAGGCGCCAGTTTGAGTCTTATAGCCGCCATCTTTATATAACAGATATACAAGCTGCAGGAACCGTTCGACAGCCTCCATTTTGAGTCTTATAGCCGCCATCCCTTATTTACGAGCTCTACAAGCTGCTGGAACCAATCAACAGACTCCATTTTCAGTGTTATAGCCGCCATTCTTTATATAACAGCTATACAAGCTGCTGGAACCATTCTACAGCTGCCAGTTTGAGTCTTATAGACGTCATCCTTTTTATAACAGCTATACAAGCTGGTGGATCCATTCTACAGCCGCCAATTTGAGTGTTATAGCCGCCATCTTTAATATAGTACCTCTACAAGCTGCTGGAACCATTCTACAGCCGCCAGTTTGAGTCTTATAGCCGCCATTTTTAATATAACATCTATACAAGCTGCTGGAACCATTCTACAGCCGCCATTTTTTATAAAACAGCTATACAAGCTGCTGGAACCATTTTGAGTCTTATAGCCGACATCCTTTACATAATATCTATACAAGCTGCTGGAACTATTCTACAGCCGCCAGTTTGAGTCTTATAGTCGCCATCCTTTGTATAACAGATATACAAGCTGCTGGAACCATTCTACAGCTGCCATTTTGAGTCTTATAGCCGCCATCCATTATATGGTAGCTCTACAAGCTGCTGGAACCTTTGTACAGCCGCCAATTTTTATATAACAGCTATACAAGCTGATGGAACCATTTTACAGCCTTCATTTTGAGTCTTATAGCCGCCATCCTTTATATAACAGCTATACAAGCTTCTGGAACCATTCTATAGCCGCCAATTTGAAGTTTATAGCCGCCATTATTTATATAACAGCTACACAAGTTGCTGGAACCATTCAACAGCAGCCATTTTGAGTCTTATAGCCGCCATCCTTTATATAGTAGCTCTACAAGCTGCTGGAACCTTTGTACAGCCGCCAATTTTTATATAACAGCTATACAAGCTGATGGAACCATTTTACAGCCTTCATTTTGAGTCTTATAGCCGCCATCCTTTATATAACAGCTATACAAGCTTCTGGAACCATTCTATAGCCGCCAATTTGAAGTTTATAGCCGCCATTATTTATATAACAGCTATACAAGCTGCTGGAACCATTCTACAGCTGCCAGTTTGAGTCTTATAGACGTCATCCTTTTTATAACAGCTATACAAACTGCTGGAACCATTCTATAGCTGCCATTTTGAGTGTTATAGCCGCCATCCATTATATCACAGATATACAAGATGCTGGAACAAATCAACAGACTCCATTTTGAGGGTTATAGCCGCCATTCTTTATACAACAGCTATACGATCTGCTGGAACCATTCTACAGGCGCCAGTTTGAGTCTTATAGCCGCCATCTTTATATAACAGTTATACAAGCTGCTGGAACCAATCAACAGCCTCCATTTTCAGTGTTATAGCAGCCATTCTTTATATAACAGCTATACAAGCTGCTGGAACCATTATACAGTTGCCAGTTTGAGTCTTATAGCCGCCATCTTTATATAACAGATATACAAGCTGCAAGAACCGTTCGACAGCCTCCATTTTGAGTCTTATAGCCGCCATCCCTTATTTACGAGCTCTACAAGCTGCTGGAACCAATCAACAGACTCCATTTTCAGTGTTATAGCCGCCATTCTTTATATAACAGCTATACAAGCTGCTGGAACCATTCTACAGCTGCCAGTTTGAGTCTTATAGACGTCATCCTTTTTATAACAGCTATACAAGCTGGTGGATCCATTCTACAGCCGCCAATTTGAGTGTTATAGCCGCCATCTTTAATATAGTACCTCTACAAGCTGCTGGAACCATTCTACAGCCGCCAGTTTGAGTCTTATAGCCGCCATTTTTAATATAACATCTATACAAGCTGCTGGAACCATTCTACAGCCGCCATTTTTTATAAAACAGCTATACAAGCTGCTGGAACCATTTTGAGTCTTATAGCCGACATCCTTTACATAATATCTATACAAGCTGCTGGAACTATTCTACAGCCGCCAGTTTGAGTCTTATAGCCGCCATCCTTTGTATAACAGATATACAAGCTGCTGGAACCATTCTACAGCTGCCATTTTGAGTCTTATAGCCGCCATCCATTATATGGTAGCTCTACAAGCTGCTGGAACCTTTGTACAGCCGCCAATTTTTATATAACAGCTATACAAGCTGATGGAACCATTTTACAGCCTTCATTTTGAGTCTTATAGCCGCCATCCTTTATATAACAGCTATACAAGCTTCTGGAACCATTCTATAGCCGCCAATTTGAAGTTTATAGCGGCCATTATTTATATAACAGCTACACAAGTTGCTGGAACCATTCTACAGCAGCCATTTTGAGTCTTATAGCCGCCATCCTTTATATAGTAGCTCTACAAGCTGCTGGAACCTTTGTACAGCCGCCAATTTTTATATAACAGCTATACAAGCTGATGGAACCATTTTACAGCCTTCATTTTGAGTCTTATAGCCGCCATCCTTTATATAACAGCTATACAAGCTTCTGGAACCATTCTATAGCCGCCAATTTGAAGTTTATAGCCGCCATTATTTATATAACAGCTATACAAGTTGCTGGAACCATTCTACAGGCGCCAGTTTGAGTCTTATAGCCGCCATCTTTATATAACAGATATACAAGCTGCAGGAACCGTTCGACAGCCTCCATTTTGAGTCTTATAGCCGCCATCCCTTATTTACGAGCTCTACAAGCTGCTGGAACCAATCAACAGACTCCATTTTCAGTGCTATAGCCGCCATTCTTTATATAACAGCTATACAAGCTGCTGGAACCATTCTACAGCTGCCAGTTTGAGTCTTATAGACGTCATCCTTTTTATAACAGCTATACAAGCTGGTGGATCCATTCTACAGCCGCCAATTTGAGTGTTATAGCCGCCATCTTTAATATAGTACCTCTACAAGCTGCTGGAACCATTCTACAGCCGCCAGTTTGAGTCTTATAGCCGCCATTTTTAATATAACATCTATACAAGCTGCTGGAACCATTCTACAGCCGCCATTTTTTATAAAACAGCTATACAAGCTGCTGGAACCATTTTGAGTCTTATAGCCGACATCCTTTACATAATATCTATACAAGCTGCTGGAACTATTCTACAGCCGCCAGTTTGAGTCTTATAGTCGCCATCCTTTGTATAACAGATATACAAGCTGCTGGAACCATTCTACAGCTGCCATTTTGAGTCTTATAGCCGCCATCCTTTATATAACAGCTATACAAGCTTCTGGAACCATTCTATAGCCGCCAATTTGAAGTTTATAGCCGCCATTATTTATATAACAGCTACACAAGTTGCTGGAACCATTCTACAGCAGCCATTTTGAGTCTTATAGCCGCCATCCTTTATATAGTAGCTCTACAAGCTGCTGGAACCTTTGTACAGCCACCAATTTTTATATAACAGCTATACAAGCTGATGGAACCATTTTACAGCCTTCATTTTGAGTCTTATAGCCGCCATCCTTTATATAACAGCTATACAAGCTTCTGGAACCATTCTATAGCCGCCAATTTGAAGTTTATAGCCGCCATTATTTATATAACAGCTATACAAGCTGCTGGAACCATTCTACAGCTGCCAGTTTGAGTCTTATAGACGTCATCCTTTTTATAACAGCTATACAAACTGCTGGAACCATTCTATAGCTGCCATTTTGAGTGTTATAGCCGCCATCCATTATATCACAGATATACAAGCTGCTGGAACAAATCAACAGACTCCATTTTGAGGGTTATAGCCGCCATTCTTTATACAACAGCTATACGATCTGCTGGAACCATTCTACAGGCGCCAGTTTGAGTCTTATAGCCGCCATCTTTATATAACAGTTATACAAGCTGCTGGAACCAATCAACAGCCTCCATTTTCAGTGTTATAGCAGCCATTCTTTATATAACAGCTATACAAGCTGCAGGAACCGTTCGACAGCCTCCATTTTGAGTCTTATAGCCGCCATCCCTTATTTACGAGCTCTACAAGCTGCTGGAACCAATCAACAGACTCCATTTTCAGTGTTATAGCCGCCATTCTTTATATAACAGCTATACAAGCTGCTGGAACCATTCTACAGCTGCCAGTTTGAGTCTTATAGACGTCATCCTTTTTATAACAGCTATACAAGCTGGTGGATCCATTCTACAGCCGCCAATTTGAGTGTTATAGCCGCCATCTTTAATATAGTACCTCTACAAGCTGCTGGAACCATTCTACAGCCGCCAGTTTGAGTCTTATAGCCGCCATTTTTAATATAACATCTATACAAGCTGCTGGAACCATTCTACAGCCGCCATTTTTTATAAAACAGCTATACAAGCTGCTGGAACCATTTTAAGTCTTATAGCCGACATCCTTTACATAATATCTATACAAGCTGCTGGAACTATTCTACAGCCGCCAGTTTGAGTCTTATAGCCGCCATCCTTTGTATAACAGATATACAAGCTGCTGGAACCATTCTACAGCTGCCATTTTGAGTCTTATAGCCGCCATCCATTATATGGTAGCTCTACAAGCTGCTGGAACCTTTGTACAGCCGCCAATTTTTATATAACAGCTATACAAGCTGATGGAACCATTTTACAGCCTTCATTTTGAGTCTTATAGCCGCCATCCTTTATATAACAGCTATACAAGCTTCTGGAACCATTCTATAGCCGCCAATTTGAAGTTTATAGCGGCCATTATTTATATAACAGCTACACAAGTTGCTGGAACCATTCTACAGCAGCCATTTTGAGTCTTATAGCTGCCATCCTTTATATAGTAGCTCTACAAGCTGCTGGAACCTTTGTACAGCCGCCAATTTTTATATAACAGCTATACAAGCTGATGGAACCATTTTACGGCCTTCATTTTGAGTCTTATAGCCGCCATCCTTTATATAACAGCTATACAAGCTTCTGGAACCATTCTATAGCCGCCAATTTGAAGTTTATAGCCGCCATTATTTATATAACAGCTATACAAGCTGCTGGAACCATTCTACAGCTGCCAGTTTGAGTCTTATAGACGTCATCCTTTTTATAACAGCTATACAAACTGCTGGAACCATTCTATAGCTGCCATTTTGAGTGTTATAGCCGCCATCCATTATATCACAGATATACAAGCTGCTGGAACAAATCAACAGACTCCATTTTGAGGGTTATAGCCGCCATTCTTTATACAACAGCTATACGATCTGCTGGAACCATTCTATAGCCGCCAATTTGAAGTTTATAGCCGCCATTATTTATATAACAGCTACACAAGTTGCTGGAACCATTCTACAGCAGCCATTTTGAGTCTTATAGCCGCCATCCATTATATGGTAGCTCTACAAGCTGCTGGAACCTTTGTACAGCCGCCAATTTTTATATAACAGCTATACAAGCTGATGGAACCATTTTACAGCCTTCATTTTGAGTCTTATAGCCGCCATCCTTTATATAACAGCTATACAAGCTTCTGGAACCATTCTATAGCCGCCAATTTGAAGTTTATAGCCGCCATTATTTATATAACAGCTACACAAGTTGCTGGAACCATTCTACAGCAGCCAGTTTGAGTCTTATAGCCGCCATCTTTTTATAACAGTTATACAAGCTGCTGGAACCAATCAACAGCCTCCATTTTCAGTGTTATAGCAGCCATTCTTTATATAACAGCTATACAAGCTGCTGGAACCATTATACAGTTGCCAGTTTGAGTCTTATAGACGTAATATTTTGTATAACAGCTATACAAGTTGCTGGAACCATTATACAGCCGCCAGTTTGAGTCCTTTTGTTGCCATTTTTAATATAGTACCTCTAAAAGCAGCTGGAACCATTCTACAGCCGCCAGTTTGAGTCTTACAGCCGCCATCTTTAATATAGTACCTCTACAAGCTGCTGGTACCATTCTACAGCCGCCAGTTTGAGTCTTATAGCCGCCATTTTTAATATAACATCTATACAAGCTGCTGGAACCATTCTACAGCCGCCAATTTGAGTGTTATAGCCGCCATTTTTTATAAAACAGCTATACAAGCTGCTGGAACCTTTGTACAGCCGCCAATTTTTATATAATAGCTATACAAGCTACTAGAACTCCATTTTGAGGGTTATAGCCGCCATCCTTTATATAACAGCGTTACAAACTGCTGGAACCATTCTACAGCTGCCATTTTGAGTGTTATAGCCGCCATTCCTTATATAACAGCTACACAAGCTGCTGGAACCATTCTACAGCCGCCAGTTGGAGCTTTTTTAGCCGCCATCTTTAATATATTCTTCATATAGTAGCTATACAAGCTGCTGGAACCTTTGTACAGCCGCCAATTTTTATATAACAGCTATACAAGCTGATGGAACCATTCTACAGCCTTCATTTTGAGTCTTATAGCCGCCATGCTTTATATAACAGCTATACAAGCTGCTCGAACCATTCTATAGCCACCAATTTGAAGTTAATAGCCGCCATTATTTATATAACAGCTACACAAGTTGCTGGAACCTTTCTACAGCCGCCATTTTGAGTCTTATAGCCGCCATCCTTTATATAGTAGCTCTACAAGCTGCTGGAACCTTTGTACAGCCGCTTTTCTTTATATAACAGCTATACAAGCTGCTGGAACCATTCAACAGCCTCCATTTTGAGGGTTATAGCCGCTATCCTTTATATAACAGCGTTACAAACTGCTGGAACCATTCTACAGCTGCCATTTTGAGTGTTATAGCCGCCATCCTTTATATCACAGATATACAAGCTGCTGGAACAAATCAACAGACTCCATTTTGAGGGTTATAGCCGCCATTCTTTATACAACAGCTATACGATCTGCTGGAACCATTCTACAGCCGCCAGTAAGAGTTTTTTAGCCGCCATCTTTAATATATTTTTCATATAGTAGCTATACAAGCTGCTGGAACCTTTGTACAGCCGCCAATTTTTATATAACAGCTATACAAGTTGCTGGAACCATTCTACAGGCGCCAGTTTGAGTCTTATAGCCGCCATCTTTATATAACAGTTATACAAGCTGCTGGAACCAATCAACAGCCTCCATTTTCAGTGTTATAGCAGCCATTCTTTATATAACAGCTATACAAGCTGGTGGAAGCATTCTACAGATGCCAGTTTGAGTCTTATAGACGTAATCCTTTGTATAACAGCTATACAAGTTGCTGGAACCATTCTACAGCCGCCAGTTTGAGTCCTTTAGCTGGCATTTTTAATATAGTACCTCTAAAAGCTGCTGGAACCATTCTACAGCTTCATTTTGAGTCTTATAGCCGCCATCCTTTGTATAACAGATACACAAGCTGCTGGAACCATTCTACAGCTGCCATTTTGAGTCTTATAGCCGCCATCCTTTATATGGTAGCTCTACAAGCTGCTGGAACCTTTGTACAGCCGCCAATTTTTATATAATAGCTATACAAGCTACTGGAACCATTCTACAGCCGCCAATTTGGGGTTTATAGCCGCCATTCTTTATATAACAGCTATACAAGTTGCTGGAACCATTCTACAGCCGCCAATTTGGGGTTTATAGCCGCCATCCTTTACATAATATCTATACCAGCTGCTGGATCAATTCTACAGCCGCCAGTTTGAGTCTTATAGCCGCCATCCTTTGTATAACAGATAAATATACAAGCTGCTGGAACCATTTTACAGCTGGCATTTTCAGTCTTATAGTCGCCATCCTTTATATGGTAGCTCTACAAGCTGCTGGAACCTTTGTACAGTCGCCAATTTTTATATAATAGATATACAAGCTACTGGAACCATTCTACAGCCGCCAATTTGGGGTTTATAGCCGCCATTCTTTATATAACAGCTATACAAGTTGCTGCAACCATTCTACAACCGCCATTTTGAGTCCTATAGCCGCCATCCTTTACATAATATCTATACCAGCTGCTGGAACTAATCTACAGCCGCCAGTTTGAGTCTTACAGCCGCCATCCTATGTATAACAGATATACAAGCTGCTGGAACCATTCTACAGCTGGCATTTTGAGTCTTATAGACGTCATCCTTTGTATAACAGATATACAAGCTGCTGGAACCCTTCGACAGCCTACATTTTGAGTCTTACAGCCGCCATCCCTTATTTAATAGCTCTACTGCTGGAACCAATCAACAGACTCCATTTTCAGTGTTATAGCCGCCATTCTTTATATAACAGCTATACAAGCTGCTGGAACCATTCTACAGCTGCCAGTTTGAGTCTTATAGACGTCATCCTTTGTATAACAGATATACAAGCTGCTGGAACCATTCGACAGCCTCCATTTTGAGTTTATAGCCGCCATCCCTTATTTACGAGATCTACAAGCTGCTGGAACCAATCAACAGACTCCATTTTCAGTGTTATAGCCGCCATTCTTTATATAACAGCTATACAAGCTGCTGGAACCATTCTACAGCTGCCAGTTTGAGTCTTATAGACGTCATCCTTTTTATAACAGCTATACAAGCTGGTGGATCCATTCTACAGCCGCCAATTTGAGTGTTATAGCCGCCATCTTTAATATAGTACCTCTACAAGCTGCTGGAACCATTCCACAGCCGCCAGTTTGAGTCTTATAGCCGCCATTTTTAATATAACATCTACACAAGCTACTGGAACCATTCTACAGCCGCCATTTTTTATAAAACAGCTATACAAGCTGCTGGAATCATTTTGAGGCTTATAGCCGACATCCTTTATATAGTAGCTCTTCAAGCTGCTGGAACCTTTGTACAGCCGCCAATTTTTATATAATAGCTATACAAGCTACTGGAACCATTCTACAGACTCCATTTTGAGTCTTATAGCCGCCATCCTTTACATAATATCTATACAAGCTGCTGGAACTATTCTACAGCCGCCAGTTTGAGTCTTATAGCCGCCATCCTTTGTATAACAGATATACAAGCTGCTGGAACCATTCTACAGCTGCCATTTTGAGTCTTATAGCCGCCATCCTTTATATGGTAGCTCTACAAGCTGCTGGAACCTTTGTACAGCCGCTATTCTTTATATAACAGCTATACAAGCTGCTGGAACCATTCAACAGCCTCCATTTTGAGGGTTATAGCCGCCATCCTTTATATAACAGCGTTACAAACTGCTGGAACCATTCTATAGCTGCCATTTTGAGTGTTATAGCCGCCATCAATTATATCACAGATATACAAGCTGCTGGAACAAATCAACAGACTCCATTTTGAGGGTTATAGCCGCCATTCTTTATACAACAGCTATACGATCTGCTGGAACCATTCTACAGGCGCCAGTTTGAGTCTTATAGCCGCCATCTTTATATAACAGTTATACAAGCTGCTGGAACCAATCAACAGCCTCCATTTTCAGTGTTATAGCAGCCATTCTTTATATAACTGCTATACAAGCTGCTGGAACCATTATACAGTTGCCAGTTTGAGTCTTATAGACGTAATATTTTGTATAACAGCTATACAAGTTGCTGGAACCATTATACAGCCGCCAGTTTGAGTCCTTTTGTTGCCATTTTTAATATAGTACCTCTAAAAGCTGCTGGAACCATTCTACAGCCGCCAGTTTGAGTCTTATAGCCGCCATCTTTAATATAGTACCTCTACAAGCTGCTGGTACCATTCTACAGCCGCCAGTTTGAGTCTTATAGCCGCCATTTTTAATATAACATCTATACAAGCTGCTGGAACCATTCTACAGCCGCCAATTTGAGTGTTATAGCCGCAAATTTTTTATAAAACAGCTATACAAGCTGCTGGAACCTTTGTACAGCCGCCAATTTTTATATAATAGCTATACAAGCTACTGGAACTCCATTTTGAGGGTTATAGCCGCCATCCTTTATATAACAGCGTTACAAACTGCTGGAACCATTCTACAGTTGCCATTTTGAGTGTTATAGCCGCCATTCCTTATATAACAGCTACACAAGCTGCTGGAACCATTCTACAGCCGCCAGTTGGAGCTTTTTTAGCCGCCATCTTTAATATATTCTTCATATAGTAGCTATACAAGCTGCTGGAATCTTAGTACAGCCGCCAATTTTTTTATAACAGCTATACAAGCTGATGGAACCATTCTACAGCCTTCATTTTGAGTCTTATAGCCGCCATCCTTTATATAACAGCTATACAAGCTGCTGGAACTATTCTATAGCCACCAATTTGAAGTTTATAGCCGCCATTATTTATATAACAGCTACACAAGTTGCTGGAACCATTCTACAGCCGCCATTTTGAGTCTTATAGCCGCCATCCTTTATATAGTAGCTCTACAAGCTGCTGGAACCTTTGTACAGCCGCTGTTATTTATATAACAGCTATACAAGCTGCTGGAACCATTCAACAGCCTCCATTTTGAGGGTTATAGCCGCCATCCTTTATATAACAGCGTTACAAACTGCTGGAACCATTCTACAGCTGCCATTTTGAGTGTTATAGCCGCCATCCTTTATATCACAGATATACAAGCTGCTGGAACAAATCAACAGACTCCATTTTGAGGGTTATAGCCGCCATTCTTTATACAACAGCTATACGATCTGCTGGAACCATTCTACAGACGCCAGTTAGAGTTTTTTAGCCGCCATCTTTAATATATTCTTCATATAGTAGCTATACAAGCTGCTGGAACCTTTGTACAGCCGCCAATTTTTATATAACAGCTATACAAGCTGATGGAACCATTCTACAGCTGCCATTTTGAGTGTTATAGCCGCCATTCCTTATATAACAGCTACACAAGCTGCTGAAACCATTCTACAGCCGCCAGTTAGAGTTTTTTAGCCGCCATCTTTAATATATTTTTCATATAGTAGCTATACAAGTTGCTGGAACCTTTGTACAGCCGCCAATTTTTATATAACAGCTATACAAGTTGCTGGAACCATTCTACAGGCGCCAGTTTGAGTCTTATAGCCGCCATCTTTATATAACAGTTATACAAGCTGCTGGAACCATTCTACAGTTGCCAGTTTGAGTCTTATAGACGTAATCCTTTGTATAACAGCTATACAAGTTGCTGGAACCATTCTACAGCCGCCAGTTTGAGTCCTTTAGCTTGCATTTTTAATATAGTACATCTAAAAGCTGCTGGAACCATTCTACAGCCGCCAGTTTGAGTCTTATAGCCGCCATCCTTTGTATAACAAATATACAAGCTGCTGGAACCATTCTACAGCTGCCATTTTGAGTCTTATAGCCGCCATCCTTTATATGGTAGCTCTACAAGCTGCTGGAACCTTTGTACAGCCGCCAATTTTTATATAACAGCTATACAAGCTGATGGAACCATTCTACAGCCTTCATTTTGAGTCTTATAGCCGCCATCCTTTGTATAACAGATATACAAGCTGCTGGAACCATTCTACAGCTGCCATTTTGAGTCTTATAGCCGCCATCCTTTATATGGTAGCTCTACAAGCTGCTGGAACCTTTGTACAGCCGTCAATTTTTATATAATAGCTATACAAGCTACTGGAACCATTCTACATCCGCCAATTTGGGGTTTATAGCCGCTATTCTTTATATAACAGCTATACAAGTTGCTGGAACCATTCTACAGCCGCCATTTTGAGTCCTATAGCCGCCATCCTTTACATAATATCTATACCAGCTGCTGGATCAATTCTACAGCCGCCAGTTTGAGTCTTATAGCCGCCATCCTTTGTATTACAGATAAATATACAAGCTGCTGGAACAATTTTACAGCTGCCATTTTGAGTCTTATAGTCGCCATCCTTTATATGGTAGCTCTACAAGCTGCTGGAACCTTTGTACAGCCGCCAATTTTTATATAACAGCTATACAAGCTGATGGAACCATTCTACAGCCTTCATTTTGAGTCTTATAGCCGCCATCCTTTGTATAACAGATATACAAGCTGCTGGAACCATTCTACAGCTCCCATTTTGAGTCTTATAGCCGCCATCCTTTATATGGTAGCTCTACAAGCTGCTGGAACCTTTGTACAGCCGTCAATTTTTATATAATAGCTATACAAGCTACTGGAACCATTCTACATCCGCCAATTTGGGGTTTATAGCCGCTATTCTTTATATCACAGCTATACAAGTTGCTGGAACCATTCTACAGCCGCCATTTTGAGTCCTATAGCCGCCATCCTTTACATAATATCTATACCAGCTACTAGAACCATTCTACAGCCGCCAATTTGGGGTTTATAGCCGCCATTCTTTATATAACAGCTATACAAGTTGCTGGAACCATTCTACAGCCGCAATTTTGAGTGCTATAGCCGCCATCCTTTACATAATATCTATACCAGCTGCTGGATCAATTCTACAGCCGCCAGTTTGAGTCTTATAGCCGCCATCCTTTGTATTACAGATAAATATACAAGCTGCTGGAACAATTTTACAGCTGCCATTTTGAGTCTTATAGTCGCCATCCTTTATATGGTAGCTCTACAAGCTGCTGGAACCTTTGTACAGCCGCCAATTTTTATATAACAGCTATACAAGCTGATGGAACCATTCTACAGCCTTCATTTTGAGTCTTATAGCCGCCATCCTTTGTATAACAGATATACAAGCTGCTGGAACCATTCTACAGCTGCCATTTTGAGTCTTATAGCCGCCATCCTTTATATGGTAGCTCTACAAGCTGCTGGAACCTTTGTACAGCCGTCAATTTTTATATAATAGCTATACAAGCTACTGGAACCATTCTACATCCGCCAATTTGGGGTTTATAGCCGCTATTCTTTATATAACAGCTATACAAGTTGCTGGAACCATTCTACAGCCGCCATTTTGAGTCCTATAGCCGCCATCCTTTACATAATATCTATACCAGCTGCTGGATCAATTCTACAGCCGCCAGTTTGAGTCTTATAGCCGCCATCCTTTGAATAACAGATAAATATACAAGCTGCTGGAACCATTTTACAGCTGCCATTTTGAGTCTTATAGTCGCCATCCTTTATATGGTAGCTATACAAGCTGCTGGAACCTTTGTACAGCCGCCAATTTTTATATAATAGCTATACAAGCTACTGGAACCATTCTACAGCCGCCAATTTGGGGTTTATAGCCTCCATTCTTTATATAACAGATATAAAAGCTGCTGGAACCAATCAACAGACTCCATTTTGAGGGTTATAGACGCCATCCTTTATATAACAGTTTAACAAGCTGCTGGAACCATTCTACAGCCTCCATTTTGAGTCTTATAGCCGCCATTCCTTATTTACGAGCTCTACAAACTGCTGGAACCAATCAACAGACTCCATTTTCAGTGTTATAGCCGCCATTCTTTATATAATAGCTATACAAGCTACTAGAACCATTCTACAGCCGCCAATTTGGGGTTTAATGCCGCCATTCTTTATATAACTGCTATACAAGTTGCTGGAACCATTCTACAGCCGCCATTTTGAGTCTTATAGCCGCCATCCTTTACATAATATCTATACAAGCTGCTGGAACTATTCAACAGTTGCTAGTTTGAGTCTTATAGCCGCCATCCTTTGTATAACAGATATACAAGCTGCTGGAACCATTCTACAGCTGGCATTTTGAGTCTTATAGCCGCCATTCTTTATATGGTAGCTCTACAAGCTGCTGGAACCTTTGTACAGCCGCCAATTTTTATATAACAGCTATACAAGCTGATGGAACCATTCTACAGCCTTCATTTTGAGTCTTATAGCCGCCATCCGTTATATAACAGCTATACAAGCAGCTGGAACCATTTTACAGCCGCCATTTTGGGGTTTATAGCCGCCATTTTTTATATAACAGCTATACAAGTTGCTGGAACCATTCTACATCCTTTACATAATATCTATACAAGCTGCTGGAACTATTCTACAGCCGCCAGTTTGAGTCTTATAGCCGCCATCCTTTGTAAAACAGATATACAAGCTGCTGGAACCATTCTACAGCTGGCATTTTGAGTCTTATAGCCGCCATTCTTTATATGGTAGCTCTACAAGCTGCTGGAACCTTTGTACAGCCGCCAATTTTTATATAACAGCTATACAAGTTGCTGGAACCATTCTACAGCCGCCAGTTTGAGTCTTATAGCCGCCATCTTTATATAACAGTTATACAAGCTGCTGGAACCAATCAACAGCCTCCATTTTCAGTGTTATAGCAGCCATTCTTTATATAACAGCTGTACAAGCTGCTGGAACCATTCTACAGTTGCCAGTTTGAGTCTTATAGACGTAATCCTTTGTATAACAGATATACAAGCTGCTGGAACCATTCTACAGCTGGCATTTTGAGTCTTATAGCCGCCATTCTTTATATGGTAGCTCTACAAGCTGCTGGAACCTTTGTACATCCGCCAATTTTTATATAACAGCTATACAAGCTGATGGAACCATTCTACAGCCTTCATTTTGAGTCTTATAGCCGCCATCCGTTATATAACAGTTATACAAGCTGCTGGAACCATTTTACAGCCGCCAATTTGAAGTTTATAGCCGCCATTTTTTATATAACAGCTATACAAGTTGCTGGAACCATTCCACATCCTTTACATAATATCTATACAAGCTGCGGGAACTATTCTACAGCCGCCAGTTTGAGTCTTATAGCCGCCATCCTTTGTATAACAGATATACAAGCTGCTGGAACCATTCTACAGCTGGCATTTTGAGTCTTATAGCCGCCATTCTTTATATGGTAGCTCTACAAGCTGCTGGAACCTTTGTACAGCCGCCAATTTTTATATAACAGCTATACAAGCTGATGGAACCATTCCACAGCCTTCATTTTGAGTCATATAGCCGCCATCCGTTATATAACAGCTATACAAGCAGCTGGAACCATTTTACAGCCGCCAATTTGGGGTTTATAGCCGCAATTTTTTATATAACAGCTATACAAGTTGCTGGAACCATTCTACATCCTTTACACAATATCTATACAAGCTGCTGGAACTATTCTACAGCCGCCAGTTTGAGTCTTATAGCCGCCATCCTTTGTATAACAGATATACAAGCTGCTGGAACCATTCTACAGCTGGCATTTTGAGTCTTATAGCCGCCATTCTTTATATGGTAGCTCTACAAGCTGCTGGAACCTTTGTACAGCCGCCAATTTTTATATAACAGCTATACAAGTTGCTGGAACCATTCTACAGCCGCCAGTTTGAGTCTTATAGCCGCCATCTTTATTTAACAGTTATACAAGCTGCTGGAACCAATCAGCAGCCTCCACTTTCAGTGTTATAACAGCCATTCTTTATATAACAGCTGTACAAGCTGCTGGAACCATTCTACAGTTGCCAGTTTGAGTCTTATAGACGTAATCCTTTGTATAACAGATATACAAGCTGCTGGAACCATTCTACAGCTGGCATTTTGAGTCTTATAGCCGCCATTCTTTATATGGTAGCTCTACAAGCTGCTGGAACCTTTGTACAGCCGCCAATTTTTATATAACAGCTATACAAGCTGATGGAACCATTTAACAGCCGCCAATTTGGGGTTTATAGCCGCCATTTTTTATATAACAGCTATACAAGTTGCTGGAACCATTCTACATCCTTTACATAAAATCTATACAAGCTGCTGAAACTATTCTACAGCCGCCAGTTTGAGTCTTATAGCCGCCATCCGTTATATAACAGCTATACAAGCTGCTGGAACCATTTAACAGCCGCCAATTTGGGGTTTATAGCCGCCATTTTTTATATAACAGCTATACAAGTTGCTGGAACCATTCTACATCCTTTACATAAAATCTATACAAGCTGCTGAAACTATTCTACAGCCGCCAGTTTGAGTCTTATAGCCGCCATCCTTTGTATAACAGCTATACAAGTTGCTGGAACCATTCTACATGCGCCAGTTTGAGTCTTATAGCCGCCATCTTTATATAACAGTTATACAAGCTGCTGGAACCAATCAACAGCCTCCATTTTCAGTGTTATAGCAGCCATTCTTTATATAACAGCTGTACAAGCTGCTGGAACCATTCTACAGTTGTCAGTTTGAGTCTTATAGACGTAATCCTTTGTATAACAGATATACAAGCTGCTGGAACCATTCTACAGCTGGCATTTTGAGTCTTATAGCCGCCATTCTTTATATGGTAGCTCTACAAGCTGCTGGAACCTTTGTACAGCCGCCAATTTTTATATAACAGCTATACAAGCTGATGGAACCATTCTACAGCCTTCATTTTGAGTCTTATAGCCGCCATCCGTTATATAACAGCTATACAAGCAGCTGGAACCATTTTACAGCCGCCAATTTGGGGTTTATAGCCGCCATTTTTTATATAACAGCTAAACAAGTTGCTGGAACCATTCTACATCCTTTACATAATATCTATACAAGCTGCTGGAACTATTCTACAGCCGCCAGTTTGAGTCTTATAGCCGCCATCCTTTGTATAACAGATATACAAGCTGCTGGAACCATTCTACAGCTGGCATTTTGAGTCTTATAGCCGCCATTTTTTATATGGTAGCTCTACAAGCTGCTGGAACCTTTGTACAGCCGCCAATTTTTATATAACAGCTATACAAGTTGCTGGAACCATTCTACAGCCGCCAGTTTGAGTCTTATAGCCGCCATCTTTATATAACAGTTATACAAGCTGCTGGAACCAATCAACAGCCTCCATTTTCAGTGTTATAGCAGCCATTCTTTATATAACAGCTGTACAAGCTGCTGGAACCATTCTACAGTTGCCAGTTTGAGTCTTATAGACGTAATCCTTTGTATAACAGATATACAAGCTGCTGGAACCATTCTACAGCTGGCATTTTGAGTCTTATAGCCGCCATTCTTTATATGGTAGCTCTACAAGCTGCTGGAACCTTTGTACATCCGCCAATTTTTATATAACAGCTATACAAGCTGATGGAACCATTCTACAGCCTTCATTTTGAGTCTTATAGCCGCCATCCGTTATATAACAGCTATACAAGCTGCTGGAACCATTTTACAGCCGCCAATTTGAAGTTTATAGCCGCCATTTTTTATATAACAGCTATACAAGTTGCTGGAACCATTCTACATCCTTTACATAATATCTATACAAGCTGCTGGAACTATTCTACAGCCGCCAGTTTGAGTCTTATAGCCGCCATCCTTTGTATAACAGATATACAAGCTGCTGGAACCATTCTACAGCTGGCATTTTGAGTCTTATAGCCGCCATTCTTTATATGGTAGCTCTACAAGCTGCTGGAACCTTTGTACAGCCGCCAATTTTTATATAACAGCTATACAAGCTGATGGAACCATTCTACAGCCTTCATTTTGAGTCATATAGCCGCCATCCGTTATATAACAGCTATACAAGCAGCTGGAACCATTTTACAGCCGCCAATTTGGGGTTTATAGCCGCAATTTTTTATATAACAGCTATACAAGTTGCTGGAACCATTCTACATCCTTTACATAATATCTATACAAGCTGCTGGAACTATTCTACAGCCGCCAGTTTGAGTCTTATAGCCGCCAGTTTGAGTCTTATAGCCGCCATCCTTTGTATAACAGATATACAAGCTGCTGGAACCATTCTACAGCTGGCATTTTGAGTCTTATAGCCGCCATTCTTTATATGGTAGCTCTACAAGCTGCTGGAACCTTTGTACAGCCGCCAATTTTTATATAACAGCTATACAAGCTGATGGAACCATTCTACAGCCTTCATTTTGAGTCATATAGCCGCCATCCGTTATATAACAGCTATACAAGCTGCTGGAACCATTTTACAGCCGCCAATTTGAAGTTTATAGCCGCCATTTTTTATATAACAGCTATACAAGTTGCTGGAACCATTCTACATCCTTTACATAATATCTATACAAGCTGCTGGAACTATTCTACAGCCGCCAGTTTGAGTCTTATAGCCGCCATCCTTTGTATAACAGATATACAAGCTGCTGGAACCATTCTACAGCTGGCATTTTGAGTCTTATAGCCGCCATTCTTTATATGGTAGCTCTACAAGCTGCTGGAACCTTTGTACAGCCGCCAATTTTTATATAACAGCTATACAAGTTGCTGGAACCATTCTACAGCCGCCAGTTTGAGTCTTATAGCCGCCATCTTTATATAACAGTTATACAAGCTGCTGGAACCAATCAACAGCCTCCATTTTCAGTGTTATAGCAGCCATTCTTTATATAACAGCTGTACAAGCTGCTGGAACCATTCTACAGTTGCCAGTTTGAGTCTTATAGACGTAATCCTTTGTATAACAGATATACAAGCTGCTGGAACCATTCTACAGCTGGCATTTTGAGTCTTATAGCCGCCATTCTTTATATGGTAGCTCTACAAGCTGCTGGAACCTTTGTACATCCGCCAATTTTTATATAACAGCTATACAAGCTGATGGAACCATTCTACAGCCTTCATTTTGAGTCTTATAGCCGCCATCCGTTATATAACAGCTATACAAGCTGCTGGAACCATTTTACAGCCGCCAATTTGAAGTTTATAGCCGCCATTTTTTATATAACAGCTATACAAGTTGCTGGAACCATTCTACATCCTTTACATAATATCTATACAAGCTGCTGGAACTATTCTACAGCCGCCAGTTTGAGTCTTATAGCCGCCATCCTTTGTATAACAGATATACAAGCTGCTGGAACCATTCTACAGCTGGCATTTTGAGTCTTATAGCCGCCATTCTTTATATGGTAGCTCTACAAGCTGCTGGAACCTTTGTACAGCCGCCAATTTTTATATAACAGCTATACAAGCTGATGGAACCATTCTACAGCCTTCATTTTGAGTCATATAGCCGCCATCCGTTATATAACAGCTATACAAGCAGCTGGAACCATTTTACAGCCGCCAATTTGGGGTTTATAGCCGCAATTTTTTATATAACAGCTATACAAGTTGCTGGAACCATTCTACATCCTTTACATAATATCTATACAAGCTGCTGGAACTATTCTACAGCCGCCAGTTTGAGTCTTATAGCCGCCAGTTTGAGTCTTATAGCCGCCATCCTTTGTATAACAGATATACAAGCTGCTGGAACCATTCTACAGCTGGCATTTTGAGTCTTATAGCCGCCATTCTTTATATGGTAGCTCTACAAGCTGCTGGAACCTTTGTACAGCCGCCAATTTTTATATAACAGCTATACAAGTTGCTGAAACCATTCTACAGCCGCCAGTTTGAGTCTTATAGCCGCCATCTTTATTTAACAGTTATGCAAGCTGCTGGAACCAATCAACAGCCTCCATTTTCAGTGTTATAACAGCCATTCTTTATATAACAGCTGTACAAGCTGCTGGAACCATTCTACAGTTGCCAGTTTGAGTCTTATAGACGTAATCCTTTGTATAACAGATATACAAGCTGCTGGAACCATTCTACAGCTGGCATTTTGAGTCTTATAGCCGCCATTCTTTATATGGTAGCTCTACAAGCTGCTGGAACCTTTGTACAGCCGCCAATTTTTATATAACAGCTATACAAGCTGATGGAACCATTCTACAGCCTTCATTTTGAGTCTTATAGCCGCCATCCGTTATATAACAGCTATACAAGTTGCTGGAACCATTTAACAGCCGCCAATTTGGGGTTTATAGCCGCCATTTTTTATATAACAGCTATACAAGTTGCTGGAACCATTCTACATCCTTTACATAATATCTATACAAGCTGCTGAAACTATTCTACAGCCGCCAGTTTGAGTCTTATAGCCGCCATCCTTTGTATAACAGATATACAAGCTGCTGGAACCATTCTACAGCTGGCATTTTGAGTCTTATAGCCGCCATTCTTTACATGGTAGCTCTACAAGCTGCTGGAACCTTTGTACAGCCGCCAATTTTTATATAACAGCTATACAAGCTGATGGAACCATTCTACAGCTGCCATTTTGAGTGTTATAGCCGCCATTCCTTATATAACAGCTACACAAGCTGCTGGAACCATTCTACAGCCGCCAGTTGGAGTTTTTTAGCCGCCATCTTTAATATATTTTTCATATAGTAGCTGTACAAGCTGCTGGAACCATTCTACAGCCTCCATTTTGAGTGTTATAGCCGCCATTCTTTATATAACAGATATACAAGCTGCTGGAACCAATCAACAGACTCCATTTTGAGTCTTATAGCCGCCATCCCTTATTTACGAGCTCTACAAGCTGCTGGAACCAATCAACAGACTCCATTTTCAGTGTTATAGCCGCCATTCTTTATATAACAGCTATACAAGCTGCTGGAACCATTCTACAGCTGCCAGTTTGAGTCTTATAGACGTCATCCTTTGTATAACAGATATACAAGCTGCTGGAACCTTCGACAGCCTTCATTTTGAGTCTTATAGACGCCATCCCTTATTTACGAGCTCTACAAGCTGCTGGAACCAATCAACAGACTCCATTTTCAGTGTTATAGCCGCCATCCGTTATATAACAGCTATACAAGCAGCTGGAACCATTTTACAGCCGCCAATTTGGGGTTTATAGCCGCCATTTTTTATATAACAGCTATACAAGTTGCTGGAACCATTCTACATCCTTTACATAATATCTATACAAGCTGCTGGAACTATTCTACAGCCGCCAGTTTGAGTCTTATAGCCGCCATCCTTTGTATAACAGATATACAAGCTGCTGGAACAATTCTACAGCTGGCATTTTGAGTCTTATAGCCGCCATTCTTTATATGGTAGCTCTACAAGCTGCTGGAACCATTCTACAGCTGCCAGTTTGAGTCTTATAGACGTCATCCTTTGTATAACAGATATACAAGCTGCTGGAACCGTTCGACAGCCTTCATTTTGAGTCTTATAGCCGCCATCCCTTATTTACGAGCTCTACAAGCTGCTGGAACCAATCAACAGACTCCATTTTCAGTGTTATAGCCGCCATCCGTTATATAACAGCTATACAAGCAGCTGGAACCATTTTACAGCCGCCAATTTGGGGTTTATAGCCGCCATTTTTTATATAACAGCTATACAAGTTGCTGGAACCATTCTACATCCTTTACATAATATCTATACAAGCTGCTGGAACTATTCTACAGCCGCCAGTTTGAGTCTTATAGCCGCCATCCTTTGTATAACAGATATACAAGCTGCTGGAACCATTCTACAGCTGGCATTTTGAGTCTTATAGCCGCCATTCTTTATATGGTAGCTCTACAAGCTGCTGGAACCTTTGTACATCCGCCAATTTTTATATAACAGCTATACAAGCTGATGGAACCATTCTACAGCCTTCATTTTGAGTCTTATAGCCGCCATCCGTTATATAACAGCTATACAAGCTGCTGGAACCATTTTACAGCCGCCAATTTGAAGTTTATAGCCGCCATTTTTTATATAACAGCTATACAAGTTGCTGGAACCATTCTACATCCTTTACATAATATCTATACAAGCTGCTGGAACTATTCTACAGCCGCCAGTTTGAGTCTTATAGCCGCCATCCTTTGTATAACAGATATACAAGCTGCTGGAACCATTCTACAGCTGGCATTTTGAGTCTTATAGCCGCCATTCTTTATATGGTAGCTCTACAAGCTGCTGGAACCTTTGTAAAGCCGCCAATTTTTATATAACAGCTATACAAGCTGATGGAACCATTCTACAGCCTTCATTTTGAGTCATATAGCCGCCATCCGTTATATAACAGCTATACAAGCAGCTGGAACCATTTTACAGCCGCCAATTTGGGGTTTATAGCCGCCATTTTTTATATAACAGCTATACAAGTTGCTGGAACCATTCTATATCCTTTACATAATATCTATACAAGCTGCTGGAACTATTCTACAGCCGCCAGTTTGAGTCTTATAGCCGCCATCCTTTGTATAACAGATATACAAGCTGCTGGAACCATTCTACAGCTGGCATTTTGAGTCTTATAGCCGCCATTCTTTATATGGTAGCTCTACAAGCTGCTGGAACCTTTGTACAGCCGCCAATTTTTATATAACAGCTATACAAGTTGCTGGAACCATTCTACAGCCGCCAGTTTGAGTCTTATAGCCGCCATCTTTATATAACAGTTATACAAGCTGCTGGAACCAATCAACAGCCTCCATTTTCAGTGTTATAACAGCCATTCTTTATATAACAGCTGTACAAGCTGCTGGAACCATTCTACAGTTGCCAGTTTGAGTCTTATAGACGTAATCCTTTGTATAACAGATATACAAGCTGCTGGAACCATTCTACAGCTGGCATTTTGAGTCTTATAGCCGCCATTCTTTATATGGTAGCTCTACAAGCTGCTGGAACCTTTGTACAGCCGCCAATTTTTATATAACAGCTATACAAGCTGATGGAACCATTCGAAATATATCGGAACGAAATTAAGAACAAACTGTGTTTTTTATTTTTGTTTTTATTCCCACAACATCTGACCTCGAGCCGGCAAATTCAACTTTAAACAACAAAAAGGTCGCAAAAATCAACATATAATAAAATAAATAAATATAATACTCAAAATGGCGGTTGTAGAATGGTTCCAGCAGCTTGTATAGCTGATATATAAAGGATGGCACCAGCTTGTTAAGCTCTTATATAAAGGATGGTGGCTATAAGAACGAAAATGGCGGCTGTATTATGGTTCCAGCAGCTTGTATATCTTATATATAAAGGATGGCGGATATAAGATTCAAAATGGCGGTTGTATTATGGTTCCAGCAGCTTGTATATCTTATATATAAAGGATGGCGGGTATAAGTCTCAAAATGGCGGTTGTAGAATGGTTCCAGCAGCTTGTATAGCTGTTATATAAAGGATGGCACCAGCTTGTTAAGCTCGTGTATAAAAGATGGCGGCGATAAGACTCAAAATGGCGTCTGTGAAATGGTCTCAGCAGCTTGTATAGCTGTTACATAAAGGATGGTGGCTATAAGAGTCAAAACAGAGGCCCGATTATGGTTCCACCAACTTGTTTAGCTGTTATTTAAAGGATGGCGGCTATACCACTCAAAATGGCGGCAGTATTACGGATCCAGCAGCTTGTATAGCAATGATGTAAAGGATGGCGGCTATAAGACTCAAAATGGCGCTTGTAGAATGGTTCCAGCAGCTTGTATAGCTGTTATATAAAGGATGGCACCAGCTTGTTAAGCTCTTACATAAAAGATGGCAGCTCTTATAGCTGGCGTCTGTGAAATGGTCCCAGCAGCTTGTATAGCTGTTATATAAAGGATGGTGGCTATAAGAGTCAAAACGGAGGCCCGATTATGGTTCTATCAACTTGTATAGCTGTTATGTAAAGGATGGCGGCTATAAGACTCAAAAAGGCGGCTGTTGAACGGTTCCAGCAGCTTCTATAGCTTCGATTCCAGCATGTTGTACAGCTGTTATAAAAAATATGGCGGCTTTAAGTCTCAAAATCGCGGCAGTAGAACGGTTCCACCAGCTTGTATAGATGTTATATAAAGGATAACGGCTATACGAGTCTAAATGGCGGCTGTAGAATGCTTCCAGCAGCTTCTACAGCTGTTATATAAAAGATGGCGACTATAAGACTCAAAATGGCGGCTGTATTATTGTTCCAGCAGGTTGTATAGCTGTTATAAAAAGGATGGCGGCTATAAGTCTCAAAATCGCGGCAGTAGAACAGTTCCAGCAGCTTCTATAGCTGTTATCTAAAGGATTCCGGCTATAAGAGTTAAAATGTCGGCTGTGGAATGGTTCCAGCAGCTTCTATAGCTGTTATATAGAAGATGTCGGCTATAAGACTCAAAATGGCGGCTCTATTGTGGTTCCAGCAGCTTGTATAGCTGTTATATAAAGGATAGCGGCTACAATACTCAAAATGGCGGCTGTATTATAGTTCCAGCAGAATGTATATCTTATATATAAAGGATGGCGGCTATAAGACTCAAAATGGCGCTTGTAGAATGGTTCCAGCAGCTTGTAAAAGGATGGCGGCTTATGTCTCAAAATAACGGCAGTAGAACGGATCCAGCAGCTTGTATAGCTGTTATATAAAAGATGGCACCAGCTTGTTAAGCTCTTATATAAAAATGGCGGCTATAAGACTCAAAATGGCGTGTGTGAAATGGTTCCAGCGGCTTGAATAGCTGTTATGTAAAAGATGGCTGCTATAATTTGGGGTTTATAGCCGCCATTTTTTATATAACAGCTATACAAGTTGCTGGAACCATTCTACATCCTTTACATAAAATCTATACAAGCTGCTGAAACTATTCTACAGCCGCCAGTTTGAGTCTTATAGCCGCCATCCTTTGTATAACAGCTATACAAGTTGCTGGAACCATTCTACAGCTGGCATTTTGAGTCTTATAGCCGCCATTCTTTATATGGTAGCTCTACAAGCTGCTGGAACCTTTGTACAGCCGCCAATTTTTATATAACAGCTATACAAGTTGCTGGAACCATTCTACAGCCGCCAGTTTGAGTCTTATAGCCGCCATCTTTATATAACAGTTATACAAGCTGCTGGAACCAATCAACAGCCTCCATTTTCAGTGTTATAGCAGCCATTCTTTATATAACAGCTGTACAAGCTGCTGGAACCATTCTACAGTTGCCAGTTTGAGTCTTATAGACGTAATCCTTTGTATAACAGATATACAAGCTGCTGGAACCATTCTACAGCTGGCATTTTGAGTCTTATAGCCGCCATTCTTTATATGGTAGCTCTACAAGCTGCTGGAACCTTTGTACAGCCGCCAATTTTTATATAACAGCTATACAAGTTGCTGGAACCATTCTACAGCCGCCAGTTTGAGTCTTATAGCCGCCATCTTTATTTAACAGTTATACAAGCTGCTGGAACCAATCAACAGCCTCCATTTTCAGTGTTATAACAGCCATTCTTTATATAACAGCTGTACAAGCTGCTGGAACCATTCTACAGTTGCCAGTTTGAGTCTTATAGACGTAATCCTTTGTATAACAGATATACAAGCTGCTGGAACCATTCTACAGCTGGCATTTTGAGTCTTATAGCCGCCATTCTTTATTTGGTAGCTCTACAAGCTGCTGGAACCTTTGTACAGCCGCCAATTTTTATATAAGAGCTATACAAGCTGATGGAACCATTCTACAGCCTTCATTTTGAGTCTTATAGCCGCCATCCGTTATATAACAGCTATACAAGCTGCTGGAACCATTTACCAGCCGCCAATTTGGGGTTTATAGCCGCCATTTTTTATATAACAGCTATACAAGTTGCTGGAACCATTCTACATCCTTTACATAAAATCTATACAAGCTGCTGAAACTATTCTACAGCCGCCAGTTTGAGTCTTATAGCCGCCATCCTTTGTATAACAGATATACAAGCTGCTGGAACCATTCTACAGCTGGCATTTTGAGTCTTATAGCCGCCATTCTTTATATGGTAGCTCTACAAGCTGCTGGAACCTTTGTACAGCCGCCAATTTTTATATAACAGCTATACAAGCTGATGGAACCATTCTACAGCTGCCATTTTGAGTGTTATAGCCGCCATTCCTTATATAACAGCTACACAAGCTGCTGGAACCATTCTACAGCCGCCAGTTGGAGTTTTTTAGCCGCCATCTTTAATATATTTTTCATATAGTAGCTGTACAAGCTGCTGGAACCATTCTACAGCCTCTATTTTGAGTGTTATAGCCGCCATTCTTTATATAACAGATATACAAGCTGCTGGAACCAATCAACAGACTCCATTTTGAGTCTTATAGCCGCCATCCCTTATTTACGAGCTCTACAAGCTGCTGGAACCAATCAACAGACTCCATTTTCAGTGTTATAGCCGCCATTCTTTATATAACAGCTATACAAGCTGCTGGAACCATTCTACAGCTGCCAGTTTGAGTCTTATAGACGTCATCCTTTGTATAACAGATATACAAGCTGCTGGAACCGTTCGACAGCCTTCATTTTGAGTCTTATAGCCGCCATCCCTTATTTACGAGCTCTACAAGCTGCTGGAACCAATCAACAGACTCCATTTTCAGTGTTATAGCCGCCATCCGTTATATAACAGCTATACAAGCAGCTGGAACCATTTTACAGCCGCCAATTTGGGGTTTATAGCCGCCATTTTTTATATAACAGCTATACAAGTTGCTGGAACCATTCTACATCCTTTACATAATATCTATACAAGCTGCTGGAACTATTCTACAGCCGCCAGTTTGAGTCTTATAGCCGCCATCCTTTGTATAACAGATATACAAGCTGCTGGAACCATTCTACAGCTGGCATTTTGAGTCTTATAGCCGCCATTCTTTATATGGTAGCTCTACAAGCTGCTGGAACCTTTGTACAGCCGCCAATTTTTATATAACAGCTATACAAGTTGCTGGAACCATTCTACATGCGCCAGTTTGAGTCTTATAGCCGCCATCTTTATATAACAGTTATACAAGCTGCTGGAACCAATCAACAGCCTCCATTTTCAGTGTTATAGCAGCCATTCTTTATATAACAGCTGTACAAGCTGCTGGAACCATTCTACAGTTGCCAGTTTGAGTCTTATAGACGTAATCCTTTGTATAACAGATATACAAGCTGCTGGAACCATTCTACAGCTGGCATTTTGAGTCTTATAGCCGCCATTCTTTATATGGTAGCTCTACAAGCTGCTGGAACCTTTGTACATCCGCCAATTTTTATATAACAGCTATACAAGCTGATGGAACCATTCTACAGCCTTCATTTTGAGTCTTATAGCCGCCATCCGTTATATAACAGCTATACAAGCTGCTGGAACCATTTTACAGCCGCCAATTTGAAGTTTATAGCCGCCATTTTTTATATAACAGCTATACAAGTTGCTGGAACCATTCTACATCCTTTACATAATATCTATACAAGCTGCTGGAACTATTCTACAGCCGCCAGTTTGAGTCTTATAGCCGCCATCCTTTGTATAACAGATATACAAGCTGCTGGAACCATTCTACAGCTGGCATTTTGAGTCTTATAGCCGCCATTCTTTATATGGTAGCTCTACAAGCTGCTGGAACCTTTGTAAAGCCGCCAATTTTTATATAACAGCTATACAAGCTGATGGAACCATTCTACAGCCTTCATTTTGAGTCATATAGCCGCCATCCGTTATATAACAGCTATACAAGCAGCTGGAACCATTTTACAGCCGCCAATTTGGGGTTTATAGCCGCCATTTTTTATATAACAGCTATACAAGTTGCTGGAACCATTCTACATCCTTTACATAATATCTATACAAGCTGCTGGAACTATTCTACAGCCGCCAGTTTGAGTCTTATAGCCGCCATCCTTTGTATAACAGATATACAAGCTGCTGGAACCATTCTACAGCTGGCATTTTGAGTCTTATAGCCGCCATTCTTTATATGGTAGCTCTACAAGCTGCTGGAACCTTTGTAAAGCCGCCAATTTTTATATAACAGCTATACAAGCTGATGGAACCATTCTACAGCCTTCATTTTGAGTCATATAGCCGCCATCCGTTATATAACAGCTATACAAGCAGCTGGAACCATTTTACAGCCGCCAATTTGGGGTTTATAGCCGCCATTTTTTATATAACAGCTATACAAGTTGCTGGAACCATTCTACATCCTTTACATAATATCTATACAAGCTGCTGGAACTATTCTACAGCCGCCAGTTTGAGTCTTATAGCCGCCATCCTTTGTATAACAGATATACAAGCTGCTGGAACCATTCTACAGCTGGCATTTTGAGTCTTATAGCCGCCATTCTTTATATGGTAGCTCTACAAGCTGCTGGAACCTTTGTACAGCCGCCAATTTTTATATAACAGCTATACAAGCTGATGGAACCATTCTACAGCCTTCATTTTGAGTCATATAGCCGCCATCCGTTATATAACAGCTATACAAGCAGCTGGAACCATTTTACAGCCGCCAATTTGGGGTTTATAGCCGCCATTTTTTATATAACAGCTATACAAGTTGCTGGAACCATTCTACATCCTTTACATAATATCTATACAAGCTGCTGGAACTATTCTACAGCCGCCAGTTTGAGTCTTATAGCCGCCATCCTTTGTATAACAGATATACAAGCTGCTGGAACCATTCTACAGCTGGCATTTTGAGTCTTATAGCCGCCATTCTTTATATGGTAGCTCTACAAGCTGCTGGAACCTTTGTAAAGCCGCCAATTTTTATATAACAGCTATACAAGCTGATGGAACCATTCTACAGCCTTCATTTTGAGTCATATAGCCGCCATCCGTTATATAACAGCTATACAAGCAGCTGGAACCATTTTACAGCCGCCAATTTGGGGTTTATAGCCGCCATTTTTTATATAACAGCTATACAAGTTGCTGGAACCATTCTACATCCTTTACATAATATCTATACAAGCTGCTGGAACTATTCTACAGCCGCCAGTTTGAGTCTTATAGCCGCCATCCTTTGTATAACAGATATACAAGCTGCTGGAACCATTCTACAGCTGGCATTTTGAGTCTTATAGCCGCCATTCTTTATATGGTAGCTCTACAAGCTGCTGGAACCTTTGTACAGCCCCCAATTTTTATATAACAGCTATACAAGCTGATGGAACCATTCTACAGCCTTCATTTTGAGTCTTATAGCCGCCATCCGTTATATAACAGCTATACAAGCTGCTGGAACCATTTAACAGCCGCCAATTTGGGGTTTATAGCCGCCATTTTTTATATAACAGCAATACAAGTTGCTGGAACCATTCTACATCCTTTACATAAAATCTATACAAGCTGCTGAAACTATTCTACAGCCGCCAGTTTGAGTCTTATAGCCGCCATCCTTTGTATAACAGATATACAAGCTGCTGGAACCATTCTACAGCTGGCATTTTGAGTCTTATAGCCGCCATTCTTTATATGGTAGCTCTACAAGCTGCTGGAACCTTTGTACAGCCGCCAATTTTTATATAACAGCTATACAAGCTGATGGAACCATTCTACAGCTGCCATTTTGAGTGTTATAGCCGCCATTCCTTATATAACAGCTACACAAGCTGCTGGAACCATTCTACAGCCGCCAGTTGGAGTTTTTTAGCCGCCATCTTTAATATATTTTTCATATAGTAGCTGTACAAGCTGCTGGAACCATTCTACAGCCTCCATTTTGAGTGTTATAGCCGCCATTCTTTATATAACAGATATACAAGCTGCTGGAACCAATCAACAGACTCCATTTTGAGTCTTATAGCCGCCATCCCTTATTTACGAGCTCTACAAGCTGCTGGAACCAATCAACAGACTCCATTTTCAGTGTTATAGCCGCCATCCTTTTTATAACAGCTATACAAGCTGGTGGATCCATTCTACAGCCGCCAGTTTGAGTCTTATAGCCGCCATCCTTTGTATAACAAATATACAAGCTGCTGGAACCATTCTACAGCTGCCATTTTGAGTCTTATAGCCGCCATCCTTTATATGGTAGCTCTACAAGCTGCTGGAACCTTTGTACAGCCGCCAATTTTTATATAATAGATATACAAGCTACTGGAACCATTCTACAGCCGCCAATTTGGGGTTTATAGCCGCCATTCTTTATATAACAGCTATACAAGTTGCTGGAACCATTCTACAGCCGCCATTTTGAGTCCTATAGCCGCCATCCTTTACATAATATCTATACCAGCTGCTGGATCAATTCTACAGCCGCCAGTTTGAGTCTTATAGCCGCCATCCTTTGTATTACAGATAAATATACAAGCTGCTGGAACAATTTTACAGCTGCCATTTTGAGTCTTATAGTCGCCATCCTTTATATGCTAGCTCTACAAGCTGCTGGAACCTTTGTACAGCCGCCAATTTTTATATAACAGCTATACAAGCTGATGGAACCATTCTACAGCCTTCATTTTGAGTCTTATAGCCGCCATCCTTTGTATAACAGATATACAAGCAGCTGGAACCATTTTACAGCCGCCAATTTGGGGTTTATAGCCGCCATTTTTTATATAACAGCTATACAAGTTGCTGGAACCATTCTACATCCTTTACATAATATCTATACAAGCTGCTGGAACTATTCTACAGCCGCCAGTTTGAGTCTTATAGCCGCCATCCTTTGTATAACAGATATACAAGCTGCTGGAACCATTCTACAGCTGGCATTTTGAGTCTTATAGCCGCCATTCTTTATATGGTAGCTTTACAAGCTGCTGGAACCTTTGTACAGCCGCCAATTTTTATATAACAGCTATACAAGTTGCTGGAACCATTCTACAGGCACCAGTTTGAGTCTTATAGCCGCCATCTTTATATAACAGTTATACAAGCTGCTGGAACCAATCAACAGCCTCCATTTTCAGTGTTATAGCAGCCATTCTTTATATAACAGCTGTACAAGCTGCTGGAACCATTCTACAGTTGCCAGTTTGAGTCTTATAGACGTAATCCTTTGTATAACAGATATACAAGCTGCTGGAACCATTCTACAGCTGGCATTTTGAGTCTTATAGCCGCCATTCTTTATATGGTAGCTCTACAAGCTGCTGGAACCTTTGTACATCCGCCATTTTTTATATAACAGCTATACAAGCTGATGGAACCATTCTACAGCCTTCATTTTGAGTCTTATAGCCGCCATCCGTTATATAACAGCTATACAAGCTGCTGGAACCATTTTACAGCCGCCAATTTGAAGTTTATAGCCGCCATTTTTTATATAACAGCTATACAAGTTGCTGGAATCATTCTACATCCTTTACATAATATCTATACAAGCTGCTGGAACTATTCTACAGCCGCCAGTTTGAGTCTTATAGCCGCCATCCTTTGTATAACAGATATACAAGCTGCTGGAACCATTCTACAGCTGGCATTTTGAGTCTTATAGCCGCCATTCTTTATATGGTAGCTCTACAAGCTGCTGGAACCTTTGTACAGCCGCCAATTTTTATATAACAGCTATACAAGCTGATGGAACCATTCTACAGCCTTCATTTTGAGTCATATAGCCGCCATCCGTTATATAACAGCTATACAAGCAGCTGGAACCATTTTACAGCCGCCAATTTGGGGTTTATAGCCGCCATTTTTTATATAACATATAGATATATTTACATAATATCTATACAAGCTGCTGGAACTATTCTACAGCCGCCAGTTTGAGTCTTATAGCCGCCATCCTTTGTATAACAGATATACAAGCTGCTGGAACCATTCTACAGCTGGCATTTTGAGTCTTATAGCCGCCATTCTTTATATGGTAGCTCTACAAGCTGCTGGAACCTTTGTAGAGCCGCCAATTTTTATATAACAGCTATACAAGTTGCTGGAGCCATTCTACAGCCGCCAGTTTGAGTCTTATAGCCGCCATCTTTATATAACAGTTATACAAGCTGCTGGAACCAATCAACAGCCTCCATTTTCAGTGTTATAGCAGCCATTCTTTATATAACAGCTGTACAAGCTGCTAGAACCATTCTACAGTTGCCAGTTTGAGTCTTATAGACGTAATCCTTTGTATAACAGCTATACAAGCTGATGGAACCATTCTACAGCCTTCATTTTGAGCCTTATAGCCGCCATCCGTTATATAACAGCTATACAAGCTGCTGGAACCATTTTACAGCCGCCAATTTGAAGTTTATAGCCGCAATTTTTTATATAACAGCTATACAAGTTGCTGGAACCATTCTACATCCTTTACATAAAATCTATACAAGCTGCTGAAACTATTCTACAGCCGCCAGTTTGAGTCTTATAGCCGCCATCCTTTGTATAACAGATATACAAGCTGCTGGAACCATTCTACAGCTGGCATTTTGAGTCTTATAGCCGCCATTTTTTATATGGTAGCTCTACAAGCTGCTGGAACCTTTGTACAGCCGCCAATTTTTATATAACAGCTATACAAGCTGATGGAACCATTCTACAGCTGCCATTTTGAGTGTTATAGCCGCCATTCCTTATATAAAAGCTACACAAGCTGCTGGAACCATTCTACAGCCGCCAGTTGGAGTTTTTTAGCCGCCATCTTTAATATATTTTTCATATAGTAGCTGTACAAGCTGCTGGAACCATTCTACAGCCTCCATTTTGAGTGTTATAGCCGCCATTCTTTATATAACAGATATACAAGCTGCTGGAACCAATCAACAGACTCCATTTTGAGTCTTATAGCCGCCATCCCTTATTTACGAGCTCTACAAGCTGCTGGAACCAATCAACAGACTCCATTTTCAGTGTTATAGCCGCCATTCTTTATATAACAGCTATACAAGCTGCTGGAACCATTCTACAGCTGCCAGTTTGAGTCTTATAGACGTCATCCTTTGTATAACAGATATACAAGCTGCTGGAACCGTTCGACAGCCTTCATTTTGAGTCTTATAGCCGCCATCCCTTATTTACGAGCTCTACAAGCTGCTGGAACCAATCAACAGACTCCATTTTCAGTGTTATAGCCGCCATTCTTTATATAACAGCTATACAAGCTGCTGGAACCATTCTACAGCTGCCAGTTTGAGTCTTATAGGCGTCATCCTTTTTATAACAGCTATACAAGCTGGTGGATCCATTCTACAGCCGCCAGTTTGAGTCCTTTAGGTGCCATCTTTAATATAGTACCTCTACAAGCTGCTGGAACCATTCTACAGCCGCCAGTTTGAGTCTTATAGCCGCCATTTTTAATATAACATCTATACAAGCTGCTGGAACCATTCTACAGCCGCCATTTTTTATAAAACAGCTATACAAGCTGCTGGAACCATTTTGAGTCTTATAGCCGACATCCTTTATATAGTAGCTCTTCAAGCTGCTGGAACCTTTGTACAGCCGCCAATTTTTATATAATAGCTATACAAGCTACTGGAACCATTCTACAGCCACCATTTTGAGTCTTATAGCCGCCATCCTTTACATAATATCTATACAAGCTGCTGGAACTATTCTACAGCCGCCAGTTTGAGTCTTATAGACGCCATCCTTTGTATAACAGATATACAAGCTGCTGGAACCATTCTACAGCTGCCATTTTGAGTCTTATAGCCGCCTTCCTTTATATGGTAGCTCTACAAGCTGCTGGAACCTTTGTACAGCCGCCAATTTTTATATAACAGCTATACAAGCAGATGGAACCATTCTACAGCCTTCATTTTGAAGTTTATAGCCGCCATTATTTATATAACAGCTGCACAAGTTGCTGGAATAATTCTACAGCCGCCATTTTGAGTCTTATAGCCGCCATCCTTTATATAGTAGCTCTACAAGCTGCTGGAACTTTTGTACAGCCGCTATTCTTTATATAACAGCTATACAAGCTGCTGGAACCATTCTACAGCCGCCATTTTGAGTGTTATAGCCGCCATCCATTATATCACAGATGTACAAGCTGCTGAAACAAATCAACAGACTCCATTTTGAGGGTTATAGCCGCCATTCTTTATACAACAGCTATACGATCTGCTGGAACCATTCTACAGCTGCCAGTTTGAGTCTTTTAGACGCCATCCTTTGTATAACGGATATACAAGCTGCTGGAACCGTTCGACAGCCGCCATTTTGAGTCTTATAGCCGCCATCCTTTATATAGTAGCTCTACAAGCTGCTGGAACCTTTGTTCAGCCGCCAATTTTTATATAACAGCTATACAAGTTGCTGGAACCAATCTACAGGCGCCAGTTTGAGTCTTATAGCCGCCATCTTTATATAACAGTTATACAAGCTGCTGGAACCAATCAACAGCCTCCATTTTCAGTGTTATAGCAACCATTCTTTATATAACAGCTATACAAGCTGCTGGAACCATTATACAGTTGCCAGTTTGAGTCTTATAGACGTAATATTTTGTATAACAGCTATACAAGTTGCTGGAACCATTATACATCCGCCAGTTTGAGTCCTTTAGTTGCCATTTTTAATATAGTACCTCTAAAAGCTGCTGGAACCATTCTACAGCCTCCAGTTTGAGTCTTATAGCCGCCATCTTTAATATAGTACCTCTACAAGCTGCTGGTACCATTCTACAGCCGCCAGTTTGAGTCTTATAGCCGCCATTTTTAATATAACATCTATACAAGCTGCTGGAACCATTCTACAGCCGCCATTTTGAGTCTTATAGCCGCCATCCTTTATATAGTAGCTCTACAAGCTGCTGGAACCTTTGTACAGCCGCTTTTCTTTATATAACAGCTATACAAGCTGCTGGAACCATTCAACAGCCTCGATTTTGAGGGTTATAGCCGCTATCCTTTATATAACAGCGTTACAAACTGCTGGAACCATTCTACAGCTGCCATTTTGAGTGTTATAGCCGCCATCCTTTATATCACAGATATACAAGCTGCTGGAACAAATCAACAGACTCCATTTTGAGGGTTATAGCCGCCATTCTTTATACAACAGCTATACAATCTGCTGGAACCAATCTACAGACGCCAGTTAGAGTTTTTTAGCCGCCATCTTTAATATATTCTTCATATAGTAGCTATACAAGCTGCTGGAACCTTTGTACAGCCGCCAATTTTTATATAACAGCTATACAAGCTGATGGAACCATTCTACAGCCGCCCATTTGGGGTTTATAGCCGCCATTCTTTATATAACAGCTATACAAGTTGCTGGAACCATTCTACAGCCACCATTTTGAGTCCTATAGCTGCCATCCTTTACATAATATCTATACCAGCTGCTGGATCAATTCTACAGCCGCCAGTTTGAGTCTTATAGCCGCCATCCTTTGTATAACAGATAAATATACAAGCTGCTGGAACCATTTTACAGCTGCCATTTTGAGTCTTATAGTCGCCATCCTTTATATGGTAGCTCTACAAGCTGCTGAAACCTTTGTACAGCCGCCAATTTTTATATAGTAGCTATACAAGCTACTGGAACCATTCTACAGCCGCCCATTTGGGGTTTATAGCCGCCATTCTTTATATAACAGCTATACAAGTTGCTGGAACCATTCTACAGCCACCATTTTGAGTCCTATAGCTGCCATCCTTTACATAATATCTATACCAGCTGCTGGATCAATTCTACAGCCGCCAGTTTGAGTCTTATAGCCGCCATCCTTTGTATAACAGATAAATATACAAGCTGCTGGAACCATTTTACAGCTGCCATTTTGAGTCTTATAGTCGCCATCCTTTATATGGTAGCTCTACAAGCTGCTGAAACCTTTGTACAGCCGCCAATTTTTATATAACAGCTATACAAGCTTATGGAACCATTCTATAGCCTTCATTTTGAGTCTTATAGCCGCCATCCTTTATATAACAGCTATACAAGCTGCTGGAACCATTCTATAGCCGCCAATTTGAAGTTTATAGCCGCCATTATTTATATAACAGCTATAAAAATTGCTGGAACCATTCTACAGCCGCCATTTTGAGTCTTATAGCCGCCATCCTTTTAATAGTAGCTCTACAAGCTGCTGGAACCTTTGTACAGCCGCTATTCGTTATATAACAGCTATACAAGCGGCTGGAACCAATCAACAGCCTCCATTTTGAGGGTTATAGCCGCCATCCTTTCTATAACAGCGTTACAAACTGCTGGAACCATTCTACAGCCGCCAGTTGGAGTTTTTTAGCCGCCATCTTTAAAATAGTACCTCTACAAGCTGCTGGTACCATTCTACAGCCGCCAGTTTGAGTCTTATAGCCGCCATCCTTTATATAACAGCTATACAAGCTGCTGGAACCATTCTATAGCCGCCAATTTGAAGTTTATAGCCGCCATTATTTATATAACAGCTATACAAGTTGCTGGAACTATTCTACAGCCGCCATTTTGAGTCTTATAACCGCCATCCTTTATTCTTTATATAACAGCTATACAAGCGGCTGGAACCAATCAACAGCCTCCATTTTGAGGGTTATAGCCGCCATCCTTTCTATAACAGCGTTACAAACTGCTGGAACCATTCTACAGCCGCCAGTTGGAGTTTTTTAGCCGCCATCTTTAAAATAGTACCTCTACAAGCTGCTGGTACCATTCTACAGCCGCCATTTTGAGTCTTATAGCCGCCATCCTTTATATAGTAGCTCTACAAGCTGCTGGAACCTTTGTACAGCCGCTATTCTATATATAACATATATATATATATATATTCTATCTATAACAGCTATACAAGCTGCTGGAACAAATCAACAGACTCCATTTTGAGTCTTATAGCCGCCATCCTTTATATAACAGTTTACCAAAGTGCTGGAACCATTCTACAGCCACCACTTTGAGTTCTTTAGCCGCCATTCTTAATATAGCTATACAAGCTATCATCAAGCATATCATCAACGCTCTCGAGGAAGACGGACGTGTTTTTTTTCAAGCTCCCGCGTTTTTAACGGATTTACATTTATTCTATTTTGTTTTATCGGCATCGCGATCGAAATATTAATTAATTAGTAAATCTAACTTGCACCATATCACTCGTTGCGTTTTTGTGTGTTTGTGTTAATAATTTTTAACAACTTTAATTTCTGCTTATAACCTTTGTTGGTTTTTTCTTTTTCCTTCCTCTCTCTCCCACTTTAATCTCATTTTTTCTGCCTTGCAAATCACAAGCAACGCTCTGTTGTTGTTGTCTTGCAATTTCATAGTGTTCTTGTTGCAGTGTTTTGTTATTGTGATTTCTAACTCCCGCGCTCGCGCTCTTTGACTTTTTTTTTTTCTCTCGCTTTCGTTTCACTCGTCGCCGTTATTTGCGCTCATATTGCAGTCTGTTGTGTGTCTGTAATTTAGAGTCTATATTCTCTTAGTCAGTGCTCTTTTCTTTTAACCCTTGTGCACCCTCAAAATCTCTATTTTCTTATTATTTCTGGACCTCAGAGTGAGTTATATATTTTAATACCAAACATTTCTCATTTTTCAGTTTTATTTGTTGGATTACCAATTTTTTCTTATTACCTCATAATGAATGTTTGTTCGATTAAAAATTGTTTGCATCCCGCCCCACCCTTGAATAGTTTTATGTACTGTTGGTTGTGTAAAACTACAGTACATGTTAAGTGTGCCGGCTTTACATGCAGGGTGAAGGATCTTTTAGATCAAAAAAAGGGTTTCAAATGGGGATGTGAGTCATGCCGGATCGTGGAAGATGAAATGGAACTTTTCATGCGGCAAACAAAGGATAACCTGATGAGTCTGTCTGCCAGTTTTCTTAAACTCTCGCAAGAGTTTAAAGCTGTTGAGTCTCAGTTTAGTAGTTTAACGCTACTGACTGAGTCTCGAAAGCGTAAGAAGGCGGGAGAACAGACTCCTGATTTGTCCTTGCGTTTGCCGGTCTCCACATCTATTTCGGTTCCGACCCCTTCTCAACCAATGCAAACTCCAACTCCACAGACGATGTCTGTAGTGTCCGTTTTGTCTGGGCAAGAATCTACACCCATGGATATTGCCGACAGGGATCCTAATGTTAGTAATACCGGAGTGCCACTTGTTGCAACTGATGCTACAATTAATGCGGTAGCTGATGCAATACCTGGAATGCCGAAACCATTGGTGGGAGTGCCTCCTAAAAAACACATTTTTGTTTCGAGACTTCTCCCTGATGCTACATCGGATGATGTCATGGCCCACATTCGGGCTAAACTGAATGTCTCTAATATATCCATAGAAAAGTTTAAATTTTCATATTCTAGAGAAATTTCATCTTTTAAAATCAGTGTTCCAATTGAATTCTTTGACTGTATCTGCAGTTCTAGCTTCTGGCCGAAAAGCTTAATTGTGAAGGAGTTTACATCCAGAAAAAGGAAGACACGGGGTCCAACAAGGATTCCTTCACCATCTATTCCTCTTCCTTCTTCATCTATTCCCAATCCTTCCTTATCTATTCCTTCTTCTACTCTATCAAAAAACTAACAACTTCCTTCTCTGTCGGCTATCAGAATGTCAGAGGCCTTAATACTAAACTTACTAAACTCTTTGTAGATAGTCTGTCATTTGATTTTGACCTAATTGTCTTTACTGAGACTTGGTTAAAACCTGACGTTTTTGACGCCACAGTTTTACCCTCTAATTTCAATATTTTTAGACGTGATCGTACTGATCGTAGGGGTGGTGGAGTTCTTACTGCCGTAGATTCCGCCCTATCATCGGGTCTGATAACAATACCTGTCTCAAGTAGTATCGAATTTATATGCGTTAAGGTATCTTTTACTCGTTTTTCCATTTTTGTTACCTGTTCTTACATTCCGCCCCAATCGGAATGGCCAACCTACTTACTACACTTAGAATCTATTAAATTTATACTTGAACTACTTTCTGACAGAGACTCATTAATTGTCCTTGGGGACTTTAACCTGCCCACTATAACTTGGTCAACAAAACGTTGCTGCCCTCTGGGTGTCACGATTTTATTGATGGTCTGCTTGAGCTTTCGTTGGCCCAGCTGAATTCGATTCCTAATACGTCTGGCAGATTTCTGGATCTGATTTTTACTTCTGATCCCAGTTTTTGTGAAGTATCTAGAACTAGTCCAATGGTGTTACCAGAGGATAGTTTTCATCCAACTTTAGAGTTATCTATTGAGTTTCCCAGCCGCGAGCCCATGTCCGAGTGTGATCCTACGGTACGTACCCGATGTTTTCGGAAGACTGACTTTGTCGCACTAAACAATGCCTTTCTTAATACCGATTGGACTAATTTATACACCTGTACGGATATGAACTCCGCCATTTCTTTATTTTATACCACTGTTGACTCAATCTTTAATGACTGTGTACCCCTAGTGTCTCCTGTGGTGACGCAAAAATCACCATGGTTTACGCGGGGGCTGTCAAAACTGAAGAATCTTAAGTCTAGGTATTACAAAAAGTATAAAGTCACGGGTCTATCATCGGATCTTTCTCGTTACTTGGTTGCTAAATCGAATTTTATTGTTTCTAATTCTAATTGCTATAATAATTATTTACAACGTTGCAAGTTGCAGTTCTCTGAAAATCCTAAAGAGTTCTATAGTTTCGTTAACTCAAAGCGACATTCTATCTCCCTTCCATCATTTGCAGTTTTTAATAATGTTTCGGCCTCTTCTGATCAATCTATTTCTAATTTATTTGCTAACTTCTTCTCGACTACGTACACATCCACTAAGTACAACTCTAGTCAGATATATCCATATCCTATAACGAAATCCAACTGCATTCTTAATCCTATTATAACGGAAAGTTCGGTAGCTAAGGAACTAATGACGATTAAGCCGGTATACTCACCGGGTCCAGACGGTATTCCCGCTTGTGTCCTGAGGTTCTGTGCGGAGTCATTGTGCTCGCCTTTACTTAAGCTTTTTGAGTTGTCCGTTACACTGTCCGAGTTTCCAACTATATGGAAGGATTCGTTTATTTTACCTCTTCACAAATGTGGCAATAAATCCGACGTCACTAATTACAGAGGAATTTCTAAATTGTCAGCAATACCTAAACTCTTTGAGAAAATTATGACGTCTCAAATACAACATTTATGTAAATCTATTTTTTCGCCATACCAGCATGGGTTTGTCAAGAATAGGTCTACCACAACTAACCTTCTACAGTTTACATCTTTTGTAATCCAAGGTTTTAAGAAACAAAAGCAAACTGATGTTATATATACGGATTTCAGTAAGGCTTTCGATTCGGTAAACCATGCCTTACTATTACATAAGCTGAATTTAGTTGGCTTTCCGGATGCTCTGCTTGCTTGGATATCACAATATCTAAGCAATAGGAGGCAGAGGGTTCTTTTTAAGTCCTCTCTTTCTAAGATCATTTGTGTGGAATCGGGAGTCCCACAGGGCAGTCACCTTGGCCCATTACTATTCACCATTTTTATTAATGATCTCCCCACCGTTCTTTTAAATTCTAGAGTTCTTATGTATGCCGATGATGTAAAAATTGCTAATCGCATCGTAGACTCTCTCTCATGTCATACCTTGCAAGCTGACCTGAATGCTTTTCAGGGGTGGTGTAGGGCTAACTTGTTATCGTTAAACTGTTCTAAGTGCAAAATTATGTCTTTTTATAGAGGTTCTCCCCAATTAACGAGTTACTTTTTAAATAATTTCCCGTTAGAAAGAATTAATAATACTTCTTTGGTTGTAAAAGATTTGGGGATCTTAATAGACCACAAACTTAGTTTTAATCAGCATATATCGACTACTGTTAGTAGGGCAAAAAGTGTTCTTGGCTTTATAAAGCGCTGGTCTAAGGAGTTCAAGGATCCATATACTACCAAAATACTTTATACTTCTTTAGTCCGTCCCATATTGGAGTATGGATCTTGTGTTTGGTCTCCTCAATATGAGTTTTATCAAAACAAATTAGAATCTGTACAAAAACAGTTTTTACTCTTTGCCTTTCGTGATTTGCGCTGGGATCCAACTGTACAACTTCCATCTTATTCTAGTCGACTTCAGTTAATTAACCTTCCTTCTTTAGCTAATCGTAGAACTATGCTTGGTGTAACTTTTCTTTACAAACTTTTGAATGGTGAGATTGACTCTTCCGAGCTGTTGAGCCAAATTAACATTTCTGTTCCATCTAGAAGGACCCGCAATTTCACACCGCTTTTACTTCCCACTTGCACAACTAACTTTTCTCTGCATGAACCTTTTCGTATACTATGTAGTGACTACAACAGACTTTGGCACGTTATCGGTTCCGAAACATCGCTTCCCGGTATAAAAACTGCGATCTTGTCCTTCCTCGCTCGTAACTAGTTGTAATCATCTTTATTTTAACCTATCCTGTTTTCTTTTTATATTACATTTAATATTTTCTATTTCTTTAGTTTAATTTTATGTTTATATATGTATTACGCCTATGCCCTTAGGTCGGAGTGGGTAGAGGTTGTAACATTAATTTTACTTAGGGTCATTCGTAACAGGCCCGGGCCTGGTGTCATATGGGCCACTTGTTCGTACTGAGCGTTGTACGACTACGTCTATAAAAAAAAAAAAAAAAGCTGCTGGAACCATTCTGCAGCCTCCATTTTGAGGGTTATAGCCGCCATCCTTTATATAACAGTTTAACAAACTGCTGGAACCATTCTACAGCCTCCATTTTGAGGGTTATAGCCACCATCCTTTATATAGTAGCTTTACAAGCTGCTGGAACCTTTGTACAGCCGCTATTCTTTATATAACAGCTATACAAGCTGCTGGAACCATTCTACAGCCTCTATTTTGAGTCTTATAGCCGCCATCCTTTATATAACAGCTATACAAGCTGCTGGAACCATTCTACAGCTGCCAGTTTGAGTCTTAAAGACGTCATCCTTTGTATAACAGATATACAAGCTGCTGGAACCGTTCAACAGCCGCCATTTTGAGTCTTATAGCCGCCATACCTTATTTAGTAGCTCTACAAGCTGCTGGAACCATTCTACAGCCGCCAGTTGGAGTTTTTTAGCCGCCATCTTTAATATAGTACCTCTACAAGCTGCTGGAACCATTCTACAGCCGCCAGTTTGAGTCTTATAGCCGCCATCTTTAATATAGTATCTCTACAAGCTGCTGGTACCATTCTACAGCCGCCAGTTTGAGTCTTATAGCCGCCATTTTTAATATAGTACCTCTACAAGCTGCTGGTACCATTCTACAGCCGCCAGTTTGAGTCTTATAGCCGCCATCCTTTATATAACAGCTATACAAGCTGCTGGAACCATTCTATAGCCGCCAATTTGAAGTTTATAGCCGCCATCCTTTGTATAACAGATATACAAGCTGCTGGAACCATTCTACAGCCTTCATTTTGAGTCTTATAGCCGCCATTCTTTATATAACAGCTATACAAGCTGCTGGAACCATTCCATAGCCGCCATTTTGAGTCTTATAGCCGACATCCTTTATGTAACAGCTTTGCAAGCTGCTGGAACCATTCTACGGTCGCCATTTTGACGTCTTTAGCCGGCATCTTTAACATAGTAGCTGTACAAGCTGCTGGAACCATTCTACAGCCTTCATTTTGAGTCTTATAGATGCCATACTTTATATAGTAGCTTTATAAGCTGCTGGAACCTTTGTACAGCCGCTATTCTTTATATAACAGCTATACAAGCTGCTGGAACCAATCAACAGACTCCATTTTCAGTGTTATAGCCGCCATCCTTTGTATAACAGATATACAAGCTGCTGGAACCATTCTACAGCCTTCATTTTGAGTCTTATAGCCGCCATTCTTTATATAACAGCTATACAAGCTGCTGGAACCTTTCCATAGCCGCCATTTTGAGTCTTATAGCCGACATCCTTTATGTAACAGCTTTGCAAGCTGCTGGAACCATTCTACGGTCGCCATTTTGACGTCTTTAGCCGGCATCTTTAACATAGTAGCTGTACAAGCTGCTGGAACCATTCTACAGCCTTCATTTTGAGTCTTATAGATGCCATACTTTATATAGTAGCTTTATAAGCTGCTGGAACCTTTGTACAGCCGCTATTCTTTATATAACAGCTATACAAGCTGCTGGAACCAATCAACAGACTCCATTTTCAGTGTTATAGCCGCCATCCTTTGTATAACAGATATACAAGCTGCTGGAACCATTCTACAGCCTTCATTTTGAGTCTTATAGCCGCCATTTTTTATAAAACAGCTATATAAGCTGCTGGAACCATTCTACAGCCTTCATTTTGAGTCTTATAGATGCCATACTTTATATAGTAGCTTTATAAGCTGCTGGAACCTTTGTACAGCCGCTATTCTTTATATAACAGCTATACAAGCTGCTGGAACCAATCAACAGACTCCATTTTCAGTGTTATAGCCGCCATCCTTTGTATAACAGATATACAAGCTGCTGGTACCATTCTACAGCCGCCAGTTTGAGTCTTATAGCCGCCATCCTTTATATAACAGCTATACAAGCTGCTGGAACCATTCTATAGCCGCCAATTTGAAGTTTATAGCCGCAATTATTTATATAACAGCTATACAAGTTGCTGGAACCATTCTACGGCCGCCATTTTGAGTCTTATAGCCGCCATCCTTTATATAACAGCTAAACAATCTGCTGGAACCATTCTATAGCCGCCATTTTGAGTCTTATAGCCGACATCCTTTATGTAATAGCTTTGCAAGCTGCTGGAACCATTCTACGGCAGCCATTTTGAGTCCTTTAGCCGCCATCCTTTATATAACAGCTATACAAGCTGCTGGAACCATTCTACAGCCGCCATTTTGAGTCTTATACCCGCCATCCTTTATATAGTAGCTTTACAAGCTGCTGGAACCTTTGTACAGCCGCTATTCTTTATATAACAGCTATAAAAGCTGCTGGACCTATCCGACACCCGCCAGTTTGAGTCTTATAGCCGCCATCCTTTGTATAACAGATATACAAGCTGCTGGAACCATTCTACAGCCTTCATTTTGAGTCTTATAGCCGCCATCCTTTATATAACAGCTATACAAGCTGCTGGAACCATTCTACAGCCGCCATTTTGAGTCTTATAGCCGCCATCCTTTATATAGTAGCTCTACAAGCTGCTGGAACCTTTGTACAGCCGCCAATTTTTATATAACAGCTATACAAGCTGCTGGAACCAATCAACAGACTCCATTTTCAGTGTTATAGCCTCCATCCGTTATATAACAGCTATACAAGCTGCTGGAACCATTCTACAGCTGCCAGTTTGAGTCTTAAAGACGTCATCCTATGTATAACAGATATACAAGCTGCTGGCACCGTTCGACAGCCGCCATTTTGAGTCTTATAGCCGCCATACCTTATTTAGTAGCTCTACAAGCTGCTGGAACCATTCTACAGCCTCCACTTTGCGTTCTTTAGCCCCCATTCTTAATATAACAGCTTTACAAACTGCTGGAACCATTATACCAGCTGCTGGAACCATTTGGAGTCTAATAGCCGCCATCCTTTATATAGTAGCTCTACAAGCTGCTGGAACCTTTGTACAGCCGCCAATTTTTATATAACAGCTATACAAGCTGCTGGAACCAATCAACAGACTCCATTTTCAGTGTTATAGCCTCCATCCGTTATATAACAGCTATACAAGCTGCTGGAACCATTCTACAGCTGCCAGTTTGAGTCTTAAAGACGTCATCCTTTGTATAACAGATATACAAGCTGCTGGCACCGTTCGACAGCCGCCATTTTGAGTCTTATAGCCGCCATACCTTATTTAGTAGCTCTACAAGCTGCTGGAACCATTCTACAGCCTCCACTTTGCGTTCTTTAGCCCCCATTCTTAATATAACAGCTTTACAAACTGCTGGAACCATTATACCAGCTGCTGGAACCATTTGGAGTCTAATAGCCGCCATCCTTTATATAGTAGCTCTACAAGCTGCTGGAACCTTTGTACAGCCGCTATTCTTTATATAACAGCTATACAAGCTGCTGGAACCAATCAACAGACTCCATTTTCAGTGTTAAAGCCGCCATCCTTTGTATAACAGATATACAAGCTGCTGGTACCATTCTACAGCCGCCAGTTTGAGTCTTATAGCCGCCATCCTTTATATAACAGCGTTACAAACTGCTGGAACCATTCTACAGCTGCCATTTTGAGTGTTATAGCCGCCATTCCTTATATAACAGCTACACAAGCTGCTGGAACCATTCTACAGCCGCCAGTTGGAGTTTTTTAGCCGCCATCTTTAATATAGTACCTCTACAAGCTGCTGGAACCATTCTAAAGCCGCCAGTTTGAGTCTTATAGCCGCCATCTTTAATATAGTACCTCTACAAGCTGCTGGTACCATTCTACAGCCGCCAGTTTGAGTCTTATAGCCGCCATTTTTAATATAGTACCTCTACAAGCTGCTGGTACCATTCTACAGCCGCCAGTTTGAGTCTTATAGCCGCCATCCTTTATATAACAGCTATACAAGCTGCTGGAACCATTCTATAGCCGCCAATTTGAAGTTTATAGCCGCCATTATTTATATAACAGCTATACAAGTTGCTGGAACCATTCTACGGCCGCCATTTTGAGTCTTTTAGCCGCCATCCTTTATATAACAGCTATACAAGCTGCTGGAAGCATTCTATAGCCGCCAATTTGAAGTTTATAGCCGCCATTATTTATATAACAGCTATACAAGTTGCTGGAACCATTCTACGGCCGCCATTTTGAGTCTTATAGCCGCCATTCTTTATATAACAGTTATACAAGCTGCTGGAACCATTTCATAGCCGCCATTTTGAGTCTTATAGCCGACATCCTTTATGTAACAGCTTTGCAAGCTGCTGTAACCATTCTACGGTCGCCATTTTGACGTCTTTAGCCGGCATCTTTAACATAGTAGCTGTACAAGCTGCTGGAACCATTCTACAGCCTTAATTTTGAGTCTTATAGATGCCATACTTTATATAGTAGCTTTACAAGCTGCTGGAACCTTTTTGTACAGCCGCTATTCTTTATATAACAGCTATACAAGCTGCTGGAACCTATCAACAGACTCCATTTTCAGTGTTATAGCCGCCATCCTTTGTATAACAGATATACAAGCTGCTGGAACCATTCTACAGCCTTCATTTTGAGTCTTATAGCCGCCATTTTTTATAAAACAGCTATATAAGCTGCTGGAACCATTCTACAGCCGCCAGTTTGAGTCTTATAGCCTCCATTTTTAATATAGTACCTCTACAAGCTGCTGGTACCATTCTACAGCCGCCAGTTTGAGTCTTATAGCCGCCATCCTTCATATAACAGCTATACAAGCTGCTGGAACCATACTATAGCCGCCAATTTGAAGTTTATAGCCGCCATTATTTATATAAGAGCTATACAAGTTGCTGGAACCATTCTACGGCCGCCATTTTGAGTCTTATAGCCGCCATCCTTTATATAACAGCTATACAAGCTGCTGCAACCATTCTATAGCCGCCAATTTGAAGTTTATAGCCGCCATTATTTATAAAACAGCTATACAAGTTGCTGGAACCATTCTACGGCCGCCATTTTGAGTCTTATAGCCGCCATCCTTTATATAACAGCTATACAATCTGCTGGAACCATTCTATAGCCGCCATTTTGAGTCTTATAGCCGCCATCCTTTATGCAATAGCCTTGCAAGCTGCTGGAACCGTTCTACGGCCGCCATTTTGAGTCTTATAGCCGGCATCCTTTATATAACAGATATACAAGCTGCTGGAACCATTCTACAGCCGCCATTTTGAGTCTTATAACCGCCATCCTTTATATAGTAGCTTTACAAGCTGCTGGAACCTTTGTACAGCCGCTATTCTTTATATAACAGCTATACAAGCTGCTGGACCTATCCGACAGCCGCCAGTTTGAGTCTTATAGCCGCCATCCTTTGTATAACAGATATACATGCTGCTGGAACCATTCTACAGCCTTCATTTTGAGTCTTATAGCCGCCATCCTTTATATAACAGATATACAAGCTGCTGGAACCATTCTACAGCCGCCATTTTGAGTCTTATAGCCACCATCCTTTATATAGTAGCTTTACAAGCTGCTGGAACCTTTGTACAGCCGCTATTCTTTATATAACAGCTATACAAGCTGCTGGAACCATTCTACAGCCGCCATTTTCAGTGTTATAGCCTCCATCCGTTACATAACAGCTATACAAGCTGCTGGAACCATTCTACAGCCGCCAGTTTGAGTCTTATAGCCGCCATTTTTAATATAGTACCTCTACAAGCTGCTGGTACCATTCTACAGCCGCCAGTTTGAGTCTTATAGCCGCCATCCTTCATATAACAGCTATACAATCTGCTGGAACCATTCTATAGCCGCCAATTTGAAGTTTATAGCCGCCATTATTTATATAACGCTATACAAGTTGCTGGAACCATTCTACAGCCGCCATTTTGAGTCTTATAGCCGCCATCCTTTATATAACAGCTATACAAGCTGCTGGAACCATTCTATAGCCGCCAATTTGAAGTTTATAGCCGCCATTATTTATAAAACAGCTATACAAGTTGCTGGAACCATTCTACGGCCGCCATTTTGAGTCTTATAGCCGCCATCCTTTATATAACAGCTATACAATCTGCTGGAACCATTCTATAGCCGCCATTTTGAGTCTTATAGCCGCCATCCTTTATGTAATAGCCTTGCAAGCTGCTGGAACCATTCTACGGCCGCCATTTTGAGTCTTATAGCCGCCATCCTTTATATAACAGCTATACAAGCTGCTGGAACCATTCTACAGCCGCCATTTTGAGTCTTATAACCGCCATCCTTTATATAGTAGCTTTACAAGCTGCTGGAACCTTTGTACAGCCGCTATTCTTTATATAACAGCTATACAAGCTGCTGGACCTATCCGACAGCCGCCAGTTTGAGTCTTATAGCCGCCATCCTTTGTATAACAGATATACATGCTGCTGGAACCATTCTACAGCCTTCATTTTGAGTCTTATAGCCGCCATCCTTTATATAACAGCTATACAAGCTGCTGGAACCATTCTACAGCCGCCATTTTGAGTCTTATAGCCACCATCCTTTATATAGTAGCTTTACAAGCTGCTGGAACCTTTGTACAGCCGCTATTCTTTATATAACAGCTATACAAGCTGCTGGAACCATTCTACAGCCTCTATTTTGAGTCTTATAGCCGCCATCCTTTATATAACAGCTATACAAGCTGCTGGAACCAATCTACAGCTGCCAGTTTAAGTCTTAAAGACGTCATCCTTTGTATAACAGATATACAAGCTGCTGGAACCGTTCAACAGCCGCCATTTTGAGTCTTATAGCCGCCATACCTTATTTAGTAGCTCTACAAGCTGCTGGAACCATTCTACAGCCGCCAGTTGGAGTTTTTTAGCCGCCATCTTTAATATAGTACCTCTACAAGCTGCTGGAACCATTCTACAGCCGCCAGTTTGAGTCTTATAGCCGCCATCTTTAATATAGTACCTCTACAAGCTGCTGGTACCATTCTACAGCCGCCAGTTTGTGTCTTATAGCCGCCATTTTTAATATAGTACCTCTACAAGCTGCTGGTACCATTCTACAGCCACCAATTTGAAGTTTATAGCCGCCATTATTTTTATAACAGCTATACAAGTTGCTGGAACCATTCTACGGCCGCCATTTTGAGTCTTATAGCCGCCATTCTTTATATAACAGCTATACAAGCTGCTGGAACCATTCCATAGCCGCCATTTTGAGTCTTATAGCCGACATCCTTTATGTAACAGCTTTGCAAGCTGCTGGAACCATTCTACGGTCGCCATTTTGACGTCTTTAGCCGGCATCTTTAACATAGTAGCTGTACAAGCTGCTGGAACCATTCTACAGCCTTCATTTTGAGTCTTATAGATGCCATACTTTATATAGTAGCTTTATAAGCTGCTGGAACCTTTGTACAGCCGCTATTCTTTATATTACAGCTATACAAGCTGCTGGAACCAATCAACAGACTCCATTTTCAGTGTTATAGCCGCCATCCTTTGTATAACAGATATACAAGCTGCTGGAACCATTCTACAGCCTTCATTTTGAGTCTTATAGCCGCCATCCTTTATATAACAGCTATACAAGCTGCTGGAACCATTCTATAGCCACCAATTTGAAGTTTATAGCCGCCATTATTTATATAACGCTATACAAGTTGCTGGAACCATTCTACGGCCGCCATTTTGAGTCTTATAGCCGCCATCCTTTATATAACAGCTATACAAGCTGCTGGAACCATTCTTCAGCCGCCAATTTGAAGTTTATAGCCGCCATTATTTTTATAACAGCTATACAAGTTGCTGGAACCATTCTACGGCCGCCATTTTGAGTCTTATAGCCGCCATTCTTTATATAACAGCTATACAAGCTGCTGGAACCATTCCATAGCCGCCATTTTGAGTCTTATAGCCGAAATCCTTTATGTAACAGCTTTGCAAGCTGCTGGAACCATTCTACGGTCGCCATTTTGACGTCTTTAGCCGGCATCTTTAACATAGTAGCTGTACAAGCTGCTGGAACCATTCTACAGCCTTCATTTTGAGTCTTATAGATGCCATACTTTATATAGTAGCTTTATAAGCTGCTGGAACCTTTGTACAGCCGCTATTCTTTATATAACAGCTATACAAGCTGCTGGAACCAATCAACAGACTCCATTTTCAGTGTTATAGCCGCCATCCTTTGTATAACAGATATACAAGCTGCTGGAACCATTCTACAGCCTTCATTTTGAGTCTTATAGCCGCCATTTTTTATAAAACAGCTATATAAGCTGCTGGAACCATTCTACAGCCGCCAGTTTGAGTCTTATAGCCGCCATTTTTAATATAGTACCTCTACAAGCTGCTGGTACCATTCTACAGCCGCCAGTTTGAGTCTTATAGCCTCCATCCTTTATATAACAGCTATACAAGCTGCTGGAACTATTCTATAGCCGCCAATTTGAAGTTTATAGCCGCAATTATTTATATAACAGCTATACAAGTTGCTGGAACCATTCTACGGCCGCCGTTTTGAGTCTTATAGCCGCCATCCTTTATATAACAGCTAAACAATCTGCTGGAACCATTCTATAGCCGCCATTTTGAGTCTTATAGCCGACATCCTTTATGTAATAGCTTTGCAAGCTGCTGGAACCATTCTACGGCCGCCATTTTGAGTCCTTTAGCCGCCATCCTTTATATAACAGCTATACAAGCTGTTGGAACCATTCTACAGCCGCCATTTTGTGTCTTATACCCGCCATCCTTTATATAGTAGCTTTACAAGCTGCTGGAACCTTTGTACAGCCGCTATTCTTTATATAACAGCTATAAAAGCTGCTGGACCTATCCGACAGCCGCCAGTTTGAGTCTTATAGCCGCCATCGTTTGTATAACAGATATACAAGCTGCTGGAACCATTCTACAGCCTTCATTTTGAGTCTTATAGCCGCCATCCTTTATATAACAGCTATACAAGCTGCTGGAACCATTCTACAGCCGCCATTTTGAGTCTTATAGCCGCCATCCTTTATATAGTAGCTCTACAAGCTGCTGGAACCTTTGTACAGCCGCCAATTTTTATATAACAGCTATACAAGCTGCTGGAACCAATCAACAGACTCCATTTTCAGTGTTATAGCCTCCATCCGTTATATAACAGCTATACAAGCTGCTGGAACCATTCTACAGCTGCCAGTTTGAGTCTTAAAGACGTCATCCTTTGTATAACAGATATACAAGCTGCTGGAACCGTTCGACAGCCGCCATTTTGAGTCTTATAGCCGCCATACCTTATTTAGTAGCTCTACAAGCTGCTGGAACCATTCTACAGCCTCCACTTTGCGTTCTTTAGCCCCCATTCTTAATATAACAGCTTTACAAACTACTGGAACCATTATACCAGCTGCTGGAACCATTTTGAGTCTAATAGCCGCCATCCTTTATATAGTAGCTCTACAAGCTGCTGGAACCTTTGTACAGCCGCCAATTTTTATATAATAGCTATACAAGCTACTGGAACCATTCTACAGCCGCCAATTTGGGGTTTATAGCCGCCATTCTTTATATAACAGCTATACAAGTTGCTGGAACCATTCTACAGCCGCCATTTTAAATCCTATAGCCGCCATCCTTTACATAATATCTATACCAGCTGCTGGATCTATTCTACTGCCGCCAGTTTAACAGCTATACAAGCTGATGGAACCATTCTACAGCCTTCATTTTGAGTTTTATAGCCGCCGTCCTTTATATAACAGCTATACAAGCTGCTGGAACCATTCTATAGCCGCCAATTTGAAGTTTATAGCCGCCATTATTTATATAGTAGCTCTACTAGCTGCTGGAACCTTTGTACAGCCGCTATTCTTTATATAACAGCTATACAAGCGGCTGGAACCAATCAACAGCCTCCATTTTGAGGGTTATAGCCGCCATTTTTTATATAACAGCGTTACAAACTGCTGGAACCATTCTACAGCTGCCATTTTGAGTGTTATAGCCGCCATTCCTTATATAACAGCTACACAAGCTGCTGGAACCATTCTACAGCCGCCAGTTGGAGTTTTTTAGCCGCCATCTTTAATATAGTACCTCTACAAGCTGCTGGAACCATTCTAAAGCCGCCAGTTTGAGTCTTATAGCCGCCATCTTTAATATAGTACCTCTACAAGCTGCTGGTACCATTCTACAGCCGCCAGTTTGAGTCTTATAGCCGCCATTTTTAATATAGTACCTCTACAAGCTGCTGGTACCATTCTACAACCGCCAGTTTGAGTCTTATAGCCGCCATCCTTTATATATCAGCTATACAAGCTGCTGGAACCATTCTATAGCCGCCAATTTGAAGTTTATAGCCGCCATTATTTATATAACAGCTATACAAGTTGCTGGAACCATTCTACGGCCGCCATTTTGAGTCTTTTAGCCGCCATCCTTTATATAACAGCTATACAAGCTGCTGGAACCATTCTATAGCCGCCAATTTGAAGTTTATAGCCGCCATTATTTTTATAACAGCTATACAAGTTGCTGGAACCATTCTACGGCCGCCATTTTGAGTCTTATAGCCGCCATTCTTTATATAACAGCTATACAAGCTGCTGGAACCATTCCATAGCCGCCATTTTGAGTCTTATAGCCGACATCCTTTATGTAACAGCTTTGCAAGCTGCTGGAACCATTCTACGGTCGCCATTTTGACGTCTTTAGCCGGCATCTTTAACATAGTAGCTGTACAAGCTGCTGGAACCATTCTACAGCCTTCATTTTGAGTCTTATAGATGCCATACTTTATATAGTAGCTTTATAAGCTGCTGGAACCTTTGTACAGCCGCTATTCTTTATATAACAGCTATACAAGCTGCTGGAACCAATCAACAGACTCCATTTTCAGTGTTATAGCCGCCATCCTTTGTATAACAGATATACAAGCTGCTGGAACCATTCTACAGCCTTCATTTTGAGTCTTATAGCCGCCATTTTTTATAAAACAGCTATATAAGCTGCTGGAACCATTCTACAGCCGCCAGTTTGAGTCTTATAGCCGCCATTTTTAATATAGTACCTCTACAAGCTGCTGGTACCATTCTACAGCCGCCAGTTTGAGTCTTATAGCCGCCATCCTTTATATAGTAGCTTTACAAGCTGCTGGAACCTTTGTACAGCCGCTATTCTTTATATAACAGCTATAAAAGCTGCTGGACCTATCCGACAGCCGCCAGTTTGAGTCTTATAGCCGCCATCGTTTGTATAACAGATATACAAGCTGCTGGAACCATTCTACAGCCTTCATTTTGAGTCTTATAGCCGCCATTTTTTATAAAACAGCTATATAAGCTGCTGGAACCATTCTACAGCCGCCAGTTTGAGTCTTATAGCCGCCATTTTTAATATAGTACCTCTACAAGCTGCTGGTACCATTCTACAGCCTTCATTTTGAGTCTTATAGATGCCATACTTTATATAGTAGCTTTATAAGCTGCTGGAACCTTTGTACAGCCGCTATTCTTTATATAACAGCTATACAAGCTGCTGGAACCAATCAACAGACTCCATTTTCAGTGTTATAGCCGCCATCCTTTGTATAACAGATATACAAGCTGCTGGAACCATTCTACAGCCTTCATTTTGAGTCTTATAGCCGCCATTTTTTATAAAACAGCTATATAAGCTGCTGGAACCATTCTACAGCCGCCAGTTTGAGTCTTATAGCCGCCATTTTTAATATAGTACCTCTACAAGCTGCTGGAACTATTCTATAGCCGCCAATTTGAAGTATATAGCCGCAATTATTTATATAACAGCTATACAAGTTGCTGGAACCATTCTACGGCCGCCGTTTTGAGTCTTATAGCCGCCATCCTTTATATAACAGCTAAACAATCTGCTGGAACCATTCTACGGCCGCCATTTTGAGTCCTTTAGCCGCCATCCTTTATATAACAGCTATACAAGCTGTTGGAACCATTCTACAGCCGCCATTTTGAGTCCTTTAGCCGCCATCCTTTATATAACAGCTATACAAGCTGTTGGAACCATTCTACAGCCGCCATTTTGTGTCTTATACCCGCCATCCTTTATATAGTAGCTTTACAAGCTGCTGGAACCTTTGTACAGCCGCTATTCTTTATATAACAGCTATAAAAGCTGCTGGACCTATCCGACAGCCGCCAGTTTGAGTCTTATAGCCGCCATCGTTTGTATAACAGATATACAAGCTGCTGGAACCATTCTACAGCCTTCATTTTGAGTCTTATAGCCGCCATCCTTTATATAACAGCTATACAAGCTGCTGGAACCATTCTACAGCCGCCATTTTGAGTCTTATAGCCGCCATCCTTTATATAGTAGCTCTACAAGCTGCTGGAACCTTTGTACAGCCGCCAATTTTTATATAACAGCTATACAAGCTGCTGGAACCAATCAACAGACTCCATTTTCAGTGTTATAGCCTCCATCCGTTATATAACAGCTATACAAGCTGCTGGAACCAATCAACAGACTCCATTTTCAGTGTTATAGCCTCCATCCGTTATATAACAGCTATACAAGCTGCTGGAACCATTCTACAGCTGCCAGTTTGAGTCTTAAAGACGTCATCCTTTGTATAACAGATATACAAGCTGCTGGAACCGTTCGACAGCCGCCATTTTGAGTCTTATAGCCGCCATATCTTATTTAGTAGCTCTACAAGCTGCTGGAACCATTCTACAGCCTCCACTTTGCGTTCTTTAGCCCCCATTCTTAATATAACAGCTTTACAAACTGCTGGAACCATTATACCAGCTGCTGGAACCATTTTGAGTCTAATAGCCGCCATCCTTTATATAGTAGCTCTACAAGCTGCTGGAACCTTTGTACAGCCGCCAATTTTTATATAATAGCTATACAAGCTACTGGAACCATTCTACAGCCGCCAATTTGGGGTTTATAGCCGCCATTCTTTATATAACAGCTATACAAGTTGCTGGAACCATTCTACAGCCGCCATTTTAAATCCTATAGCCGCCATCCTTTACATAATATCTATACCAGCTGCTGGATCTATTCTACTGCCGCCAGTTTAACAGCTATACAAGCTGATGGAACCATTCTACAGCCTTCATTTTGAGTTTTATAGCCGCCATCCTTTATATAACAGCTATACAAGCTGCTGGAACCATTCTATAGCCGCCAATTTGAAGTTTATAGCCGCCATTATTTATATAGTAGCTCTACAAGCTGCTGGAACCTTTGTACAGCCGCTATTCTTTATATAACAGCTATACAAGCGGCTGGAACCAATCAACAGCCTCCATTTTGAGGGTTATAGCTGCCATTTTTTATATAACAGCGTTACAAACTGCTGGAACCATTCTACAGCTGCCATTTTGAGTGTTATAGCCGCCATTCCTTATATAACAGCTACACAAGCTGCTGGAACCATTCTACAGCCGCCAGTTGGAGTTTTTTAGCCGCCATCTTTAATATAGTACCTCTACAAGCTGCTGGAACCATTCTAAAGCCGCCAGTTTGAGTCTTATAGCCGCCATCTTTAATATAGTACCTCTACAAGCTGCTGGTACCATTCTACAGCCGCCAGTTTGAGTCTTATAGCCGCCATTTTTAATATAGTACCTCTACAAGCTGCTGGTACCATTCTACAGCCGCCAGTTTGAGTCTTATAGCCGCCATCCTTTATATATCAGCTATACAAGCTGCTGGAACCATTCTATAGCCGCCAATTTGAAGTTTATAGCCGCCATTATTTATATAACAGCTATACAAGTTGCTGGAACCATTCTACGGCCGCCATTTTGAGTCTTTTAGCCGCCATCCTTTATATAACAGCTATACAAGCTGCTGGAACCATTCTATAGCCGCCAATTTGAAGTTTATAGCCGCCATTATTTATATAACAGCTATACACGTTGCTGGAACCATTCTACGGCCGCCATTTTGAGTCTTATAGCCGCCATTCTTTATATAACAGTTATACAAGCTGCTGGAACCATTCCATAGCCGCCATTTTGAGTCTTATAGCCGACATCTTTTATGTAACAGCTTTGCAAGCTGCTGTAACCATTCTACGGTCGCCATTTTGACGTCTTTAGCCGGCATCTTTAACATAGTAGCTGTACAAGCTGCTGGAACCATTCTACAGCCTTAATTTTGAGTCTTATAGATGCCATACTTTATATAGTAGCTTTACAAGCTGCTGGAACCTTTGTACAGCCGCTATTCTTTATATAACAGCTATACAAGCTGCTGGAACCAATCAACAGACTCCATTTTCAGTGTTATAGCCGCCATCCTTTGTATAACAGATATACAAGCTGCTGGAACCATTCTACAGCCTTCATTTTGAGTCTTATAGCCGCCATTTTTTATAAAACAGCTATATAAGCTGCTGGAACCATTCTACAGCCGCCAGTTTGAGTCTTATAGCCGCCATTTTTAATATAGTACCTCTACAAGCTGCTGGTACCATTCTACAGCCGCCAGTTTGAGTCTTATAGCCGCCATCCTTCATATAACAGCTATACAAGCTGCTGGAACCATTCTATAGCCGCCAATTTGAAGTTTATAGCCGCCATTATTTATATAACAGCTATACAAGTTGCTGGAACTATTCTACGGCCGCCATTTTGAGTCTTATAGCCGCCATCCTTTATATAACAGCTATACAAGCTGCTGCAACCATTCTATAGCCGCCAATTTGAAGTTTATAGCCGCCATTATTTATAAAACAGCTATACAAGTTGCTGGAACCATTCTACGGCCGCCATTTTGAGTCTTATAGCCGCCATCCTTTATATAACAGCTATACAATCTGCTGGAACCATTCTATAGCCGCCATTTTGAGTCTTATAGCCGCCATCCTTTATGTAATAGCCTTGCAAGCTGCTGGAACCATTCTACGGCCGCCATTTTGAGTCTTATAGCCGCCATCCTTTATATAACAGCTATACAAGCTGCTGGAACCATTCTACAGCCGCCATTTTGAGTCTTATAACCGCCATCCTTTATATAGTAGCTTTACAAGCTGCTGGAACCTTTGTACAGCCGCTATTCTTTATATAACAGCTATACAAGCTGCTGGACCTATCCGACAGCCGCCAGTTTGAGTCTTATAGCCGCCATCCTTTGTATAACAGATATACATGCTGCTGGAACCATTCTACAGCCTTCATTTTGAGTCTTATAGCCGCCATCCTTTATATAACAGCTATACAAGCTGCTGGAACCATTCTACAGCCGCCATTTTGAGTCTTATAGCCACCATCCTTTATATAGTAGCTTTACAAGCTGCTGGAACCTTTGTACAGCCGCTATTCTTTATATAACAGCTATACAAGCTGCTGGAACCAATCAACAGACTCCATTTTCAGTGTTATAGCCTCCATCCGTTATATAACAGCTATACAAGCTGCTGGAACTATTCTGCAGCTGCCAGTTTGAGTCTTAAAGACGTCATCCTTTGCATAACAGATATACAAGCTGCTGGAACCGTTCGACAGCCGCCATTTTGAGTCTTATAGCCGCCATACCTTATTTAGTAGCTCCACAAGCTGCTGGAACCATTCTACAGCCACCACTTTGCGTTCTTTAGCCCCCATTCTTAATATAACAGCTTTACAAACTGCTGGAACCATTATACAGCCGTCAATTTGAGTGTTATAGCCGCTATTTTTTATAAAACAGCTATACAAGCTGCTGGAACCATTCTACAGCTGCCAGTTTGAGTCTTAAAGACGTCATCCTTTGTATAACAGATAAACAAGCTGCTGGAACCGTTCGACAGCCGCCAGTTTGAGTCTTATAGCCGCCATCTTTAATATAGTACTTCTACAAGCTGCTGGTACCATTCTACAGCCGCCAGTTTGAGTCTTATGGCCGCCATTTTTAATATAGTACCTCTACAAGCTGCTGGTACCATTCTATAGCCGCCAGTTTGAGTCTTATAGCCGCCATCTTTAATATAGTACCTCTACAAGCTGCTGGTACCATTCTACAGCCGCCAGTTTGAGTCTTATAGCCGCCATTTTTAATATAACATCTATACAAGCTGTTGGAACCATTATACAGCCGCCAATTTGAGTGTTATAGCCGCCATTTTTTTACCTTTATATAACAGCTATACAAGCTGCTGGAACCATTCCACAGCCGCCAATTTGAAGTTTATAGCCGCCATTATTTATATAACAGCTATACAAGTTGCTGGAACCATTCTACAGCCGCCATTTTGAGTCTTATAGCCGCCATCCTTTATATGGTAGCTCTACAAGCTGCTGGAACCTTTGTACAGCCGTCAATTTTTATATAACAGCTATACAAGCTGATGGAACCATTCTACAGCCTTAATTTTGAGTCTTATAGCCGCCATCCTTTATATAACAGCTATACAAGCTGCTGGAACCATTCTATAGCCGCCAATTTGAAGTTTATAGCCGCCATTATTTATAAAACAGCTATTCAAGTTGCTGGAACCATTCTACAGCCGCCATTTTGAGTCTTAAGCCGCCATCCTTTATATTGTAGCTCTACAAGCTGCTGGAACCTTTGTACAGCAGCTCTTCTTTATATAACAGCTATACAAGCTGATGGAACCATTCTACAGCCTTAATTTTGAGTCTTATAGCCGCCATCCTTTATATAGTAGCTATACAAGCTGCTGGTACCATTCTACAGCTGCCATTTTGAATGTTATAGCCGCCATTCCTTATATAACAGCTTCATAAGCTGATGGAACCATTCTACAGCCGCCAGTTGGAGTTTTTTAGCCGCCATCTTTAATATAGTACCTCTACAAGCTGCTGGAACCATTCTACAGCCGCCAGTTTGAGTCTTATAGCCGCCATCTTTAATATAGTACCTCTACAAGCTGCTGGTACCATTCTACAGCCGCCAGTTTGAGTCTTATAGCCGCCATTTTTAATATAGTACCTCTACAAGCTGCTGGTACCATTCTACAGCCGCCAGTTTGAGTCTTATAGCCGCCATCTTTAATATAGTACCTCTACAAGCTGCTGGTACCATTCTACAGCCGCCAGTTTGAGTCTTATAGCCGCCATTTTTAATATAACATCTATACAAGCTGCTGGAACCATTCTACGGCCGCCATTTTGAGTCTTATAGCCGCCATTTTTTATAAAACAGCTATACAAGCTGCTGGAACCATTTTGAGTCTTATAGCCGCCATCCTTTATATAGTAGCTCTACAAGCTGCTGGAACCTTTGTACAGCCGCCAATTTTTATATAATAGCTATACAAGGTACTGGAACCATTCTACAGCCGCCAATTTGGGGTTTATAGCCCCCATTCTTTATATAACAGCTATACAAGTTGCTGGAACCAATCTACAGCCGCCATTTTAAGTCCTACAGCCGCCATCCTTTACATAATATCTATACCAGCTGCTGGATCTATTCTACAGCCGCCAGTTTGAGTCTTATAGACGCCATCCTTTGTATAACAGATATACAAGCTACTGGAACCATTTTACAGCGGCCATTTTGAGTCTTATAGCCGCCATCCTTTATATGGTAGCTCTACAAGCTGCTGGAACCTTTGTACAGCCGCCAATTTTTATATAACAGCTATACAAGCTGATGGAACTATTCTACAGCCTTCATTTTGAGTCTTATAGCCGCCATCCTTTATATAATAGCTATACAAGCTACTGGAACCATTCTACAGCCGCCAATTTTCGGTTTATAGCCGCCATTCTTTATATAACAGCTAAACAAGTTGCTGGAACCATTCTACAGCCGCCATTTTGAGTCCTATAGCCGCCATCCTTTATATGGTAGCTCTACAAGCTGCTGGAACCTTTGTACAGCCGCCAATTTTTATATAACAGCTATACAAGCTGATGGAACCATTCTACAGCCTTCATTTTGAGTCTTATAGCCGCCATCCTTTGTATAACAGATATACAAGCTGCTGGAACCATTTTACAGCTGCCATTTTGAGTCTTATAGCCGCCATCCTTTATATGGTAGCTCTACAAGCTGCTGGAACCTTTGTACAGCCGCCAATTTTTATATAACAGCTATACAAGTTGCTGGAACCATTCTACAGCCGCCATTTTGAGTCTTATAGCCGCCATCCTTTACCTAACATCTATACCAGCTGCTGGATCTATTCTACAGCCGCCAGTTTGAGTCTTATAGCCGCCATCCTTTGTATAACAGATATACAAGCTGCTGGAACCATTTTACAGCTGCCATTGTGAGTCTTATAGCCGCCATCCTTTATATGGTAGCTCTACAAGCTGCTGGAACCTTTGTACAGCCGCCAATTTTTATATAACAGCTATACAAGCTGATGGAACTATTCTACAGCCTTCATTTTTAGTCTTATAGCCGCCATCCTTTATATAACAGCTATACAAGCTGCTGGAACCATTCTATAGCCGCCAATTTGAAGTTTATAACCGCCATTATTTATAAAACATTCTACAGCCGCCATTTTGAGTCTTATAGCCGCCATCCTTTATATAGTCGCTCTACAAGCTGCTGGAACCTTTGTACAGCCGCTATTCTTTATATAACAGCTATACAAGCGGCTGGAACCAATCAACAGCCTCCATTTTGAGGGTTATAACCGCCATCCTTTATATAACAGCGTTACAAACTGCTGGAACCATTCTAAAGCTGCCATTTTGAGTGTTATAGCCGCCATTCCTTATATAACAGCTACACAAGCTGCTGGAACCATTCTACAGCCGCCAGTTGGAGTTTTTTTGCCGCCATCTTTAATATAGTACCTCTACAAGTTGCTGAAACCATTTTACAGCCGCCATTTTGAGTCTTATAGTCGCCATCCTTTATATGGTAGCTCTACAAGCTGCTGGAACCTTTGTACTGCCGCCAATTTTTATATAACAGCTATACAAGCTGATGGAACCATCCTACAGCCATCATGTTGAGTCTTATAGCCGCCATCTTTTATATAACAGCTATACAAGCTGCTGGAACCATTCTATAGCCGCCAATTTGAAGTTTATTGCCGCCATTATTTATATAACAGCTATACAAGTTGCTGGAACCATTCTACATCCGCCATTTTGAGTCTTAAGCCGCCATCCTTTATATAGTAGCTCTACAAGCTGCTGGAACCTTTGTACAGCCGCTTTTCTTTATATAACAGCTATACAAGCGGCTGGAACCAATCAACAGCCTCCATTTTGAGGGTTATAGCCGCCATCCTTTATATAACAGCTACACAAGCTGCTGGAACCATTCTACAGCCGCCAGTTGGAGTTTTTTAGCCGCCATCTTTAATATAGTACCTCTACAAGCTGCTGGTACCATTCTACAGCCGCCAGTTTGAGTCTTATAGCCGCCATCCTTTATATAACAGCTATACAAGCTGCTGGAACCATTCTATAGCCGCCAATTTTAAGTTTATAGCCGCCATTATTTATATAAAAGCTATACAAGTTGCTGGAACCATTCTACGGCCGCCATTTTGAGTCTTATAGCCGCCATCCTTTATATAACAGCTATACAAGCTGCTGGAACCATTCTATAGCCGCCAATTTTAAGTTTATAGCCGCCATTATTTATATAACAGCTAAACAAGTTGCTGGAACAATTCTACGGCCGCCATTTTGAGTCTTATAGCCGCCATCCTTTATATAACAGCTATACAAGCTGCTGGAACCATTCTACAGCCTTCATTTTGAGTGTTAAAGCCGCCATTTTTAATATAACATTTATACAAGCTGCTTTGTACAGCCGCTATTCTTTATTTAACAGCTATACAAGCTGCTGGAACCATTCTACAGCTGCCAGTGTGAGTCTTAAAGACGTCATCCTTTGAATAACAGATATACAAGCTGCTGGAACCGTTCGACAGCCGCCATTTTGAGTCTTATAGCCGCCATACCTTATTTAGTAGCTCTACAAGCTGCTGGAACCATTCTACAGCCACCACTTTGCGTTCCTTAGCCCCCATTCTTAATATAACAGCTTTACAAACTGCTGGAACCATTATACAGCCGCCAATTTGAGTGTTATAGCCGCCATTTTTTATAAATCAGCTATACCAGCTGCTGGAACCATTTTGAGTCTTATAGCCGCCATCCTTTATATAGTAGCTCTACAAGCTGCTGGAACCATTCTACAGCCGCCAATTTGGGGTTTATAGCCGCCATTCTTTATATAACAGCTATACAAAATGCTGGAACCTTTGTACAGCCGCCAATTTTTATATAATAGCTATACAAGCTACTGGAACCATTCTACAGCCGCCAATTTGGGGTTTATAGCCGCTTTTCTTTATATAACAGCTATACAAGCGGCTGGAACCAATCAACAGCCTCCATTTTGAGGGTTATAGCCGCCATCCTTTATATAACAGCGTAACAAACTGCTGGAACCATTCTACAGCTGTCATTTTGAGTGTTATAGCCGCCATTCCTTATATAACAGCTAAACAAGCTGCTGGAACCATTCTACAGCCGCCAGTTGGAGTTTTTTAGCCGCCATCTTTAATATAGTACCTCTACAAGCTGCTGGAACCATTCTACAGCCGCCAGTTTGAGTCTTATAGCCGCCATCTTTAATATAGTACCTCTACAAGCTGCTGGTACCATTCTACAGCCGCCAGTTTGAGTCTTATAGCCGCCATTTTTAATATAGTACCTCTACAAGCTGCTGGTACCATTCTACAGCCGCCAGTTTGAGTCTTATAGCCGCCATCTTTAATATAGTACCTCTACAAGCTGCTGGTACCATTCTACAGCCGCCAGTTTGAGTCTTATAGCCGCCATTTTTAATATAGTACCTCTACAAGCTGCTGGTACCATTCTACAGCCGCCAGTTTGAGTCTTATAGCCGCCATCTTTAATATAGTACCTCTACAAGCTGCTGGTACCATTCTACAGCCGCCAGTTTGAGTCTTATAGCCGCCATTTTTAATATAGTACCTCTACAAGCTGCTGGTACCATTCTACAGCCACCAGTTTGAGTCTTATAGCCGCTATTTTTAATATAACATCTATACAAGCTGCTGGAACCAATATACAGCCGCCAATTTGAGTGTTATAGCCGCCATTTTTTATAAAACAGCTATACAAGCGGCTGGAACCAATCAACAGCCTCCATTTTGAGGGTTATAGCCGCCATCCTTTATATAACAGCGTTACAAACTGCTGGAACCATTCTACAGCCGCCAATTTGGGGTTTATAGCCGCCATTCTTTATATAACAGCTATACAAGTTGCTGGAACCATTCTACAGCCTTCATATTGAGTCTTATAGCCGCCATCCTTTATATAACAACTATACAAACTGCTGGAACCATTCTATAGCCGCAAATTTGAAGTTTATAGCCGCCATCCTTTATATAATAGCTATACAAGCTACTGGAACCATTCTACAGCCGCCAATTTGAGGTTTATAGCCGCCATCCTTTATATAATAGCTATACAAGCTACTGGAACCATTCTACAGCCGCCAATTTGGGGTTTATAGCCGCCATTTTTTTTACACAAGTCTACAAGCTGCTGAAACCTTTGTACAGCCGCCAATTTTTATATAATAGCTATACAAGCTACTGGAACCATTCTACAGCCGCCAATTTGGGGTTTATAGCCCCCATTCTTTATATAACAGCTATACAAGTTGCTGGAACCATTCTACAGCCGCCATTTTGAGTCCTATAGCCGCCATTCTTTACATAATATCTATACCAGCTGCTGGATCTATTCTACAGCCGCCAGTTTGAGTCTTATAGCCGCCATCCTTTATATAGTAGCTTGACAAGCTGCTGAAACCTTTGTACAGCCGCCATCCTTTGTATAACAGATATACAAGCTGCTGGAACCATTTTACAGCTGCCATTTTGAGTCTTATAGCCGCCATCCTTTATATAGTAGCTCTACAAGCTGCTGGAACTTTTGTACAGCCGCCAATTTTTATATAACAGCTATACAAGCTGATGGAACCATTCTACAGCCTTCATTTTGAGTCTTATAGCCGCCATCCTTTATATAATAGCTATACAAGCTACTGGAACCATTCTACAGCCGCCAATTTGGGGTTTATAGCCGCCATTCTTTATATAACAGCTATACAAGTTGCTGGAACCATTCTACAGGCGCCATTTTGAGTCCTATAGCCGCCATCCTTTACCTAATATCTATACCAGCTGCTGGATCTATTCTACAGCCGCCAGTTTGAGTCTTATAGCCGCCATCCTTTGTATAACATATATACAAGCCGCCATTCCTTATATAACAGCTACACAATCTGCTGGAACCATTCTACAGCCGCCAGTTGGAGTTTTTTTTGCCGCCATCTTTAATATAGTACCTCTACAAGCTGCCAGTTTGAGTCTTATAGCCGCCGTCTTTAATATAGTACCTCTACAAGCTGCTGGTACCATTCTACAGCCGCCAGTTTGAGTCTTATAGCCGCCATTTTTAATATAGTACCTCTACAAGCTGCTGTTACCATTCTACAGCCGCCAGTTTGAGTCTTATAGCCGCCATCCTTTATATAACAGCTATACAAGCTGCTGGAACCATTCTATAGCCGCCATTTTGAGTCTTATAGCCGCCATCCTTTATATAGTAGCTTGACAAGCTGCTGAAACCTTTGTACAGCCGCTATTCTTTATATGACAGCTATACAAGCTGCTGGAACCAACCAACAGCCGCCATTTTGAGTCTTATAGCCGCCTTCCTTTATTCTTTATATAACAGCTATACAAGCGGCTGGAACCAATCAACAGCCTCCATTTTGAAGGTTATAGCCGCCATCCTTTATATACAGTTTGAGTCTTATAGCCGCCATATTTAATATAACATCTATACAAGCTGCTGGAACCATTCTACGGCCGCCATTTTGAGTCTTATAGCCGCCATTTTTTATAAAACAGCTATACAAGCTGCTGGAACCATTTTGAGTCTTATAGCCGCCATCCTTTTTATAGTAGCTCTACAAGCTGCTGGAACCTTTGTACAGCCGCCAATTTGTATATAATAGCTATACAAGGTACTGGAACCATTCTACAGCCGCCAATTTGGGGTTTATAGCCCCCATTCTTTATATAACAGCTATACAAGTTGCTGGAACCAATCTACAGCCGCCATTTTGAGTCCTACAGCCGCCATCCTTTACATAATATCTATACCAGCTGCTGGATCTATTCTACAGCCGCCAGTTTGAGTCTTATAGACGCCATCCTTTGTATAACAGATATACAAGCTACTGGAACCATTTTACAGCGGCCATTTTGAGTCTTATAGCCGCCATCCTTTATATGGTAGCTCTACAAGCTGCTGGAACCTTTGTACAGCCGCCAATTTTTATATAACAGCTATACAAGCTGATGGAACTATTCTACAGCCTTCATTTTGAGTCTTATAGCCGCCATCCTTTATATAATAGCTATACAAGCTACTGGAACCATTCTACAGCCGCCAATTTGCGGTTTATAGCCGCCATTCTTTATATAACAGCTAAACAAGTTGCTGGAACCATTCTACAGCCGCCATTTTGAGTCCTATAGCCGCCATCCTTTATATGGTAGCTCTACAAGCTGCTGGAACCTTTGTACAGCCGCCAATTTTTATATAACAGCTATACAAGCTGATGGAACCATTCTACAGCCTTCATTTTGAGTCTTATAGCCGCCATCCTTTGTATAACAGATATACAAGCTGCTGGAACCATTTTACAGCTGCCATTTTGAGTCTTATAGCCGCCATCCTTTATATAACAGCTATACAAGCTGCTGGAACCATTCTATAGCCGCCAATTTGAAGTTTATAACCGCCATTATTTATAAAACAGCTATAAAAGTTGCTGGAACCATTCTACAGCCGCCATTTTGAGTCTTATAGCCGCCATCCTTTATATAGTCGCTCTACAAGCTGCTGGAACCTTTGTACAGCCGCTATTCTTTATATAACAGCTATACAAGCGGCTGGAACCAATCAACAGCCTCCATTTTGAGGGTTATAGCCGCTATCCTTTATATAACAGCGTTACAAACTGCTGGAACCATTCTACAGCTGCCATTTTGAGTGTTATAGCCGCCATTCCTTATATAACAGCTACACAAGCTGCTTGAACCATTCTACAGCCGCCAGTTGGAGTTTTTTTGCCGCCATCTTTAATATAGTACCTCTACAAGTTGCTGAAACCATTTTACAGCCGCCATTTTGAGTCTTATAGTCGCCATCCTTTATATGGTAGCTCTACAAGCTGCTGGAACCTTTGTACTGCCGCCAATTTTTATATAACAGCTATACAAGCTGATGGAACCATTCTACAGCCATCATGTTGAGTCTTATAGCCGCCATCCTTTATATAACAGCTATACAAGCTGCTGGAACCATTCTATAGCCGCCAATTTGAAGTTTATTGCCGCCATTATTTATATAACAGCTATACAAGTTGCTGGAACCATTCTACATCCGCCATTTTGAGTCTTAAGCCGCCATCCTTTGTATAGTAGCTCTACAAGCTGCTGGAACCTTTGTACAGCCGCTTTTCTTTATATAACAGCTATACAAGCGGCTGGAACCAATCAACAGCCTCCATTTTGAGGGTTATAGCCGCCATCCTTTATATAACAGCGTTACAAACTGCTGGAACCATTCTACAGCTGCCATTTTGAGTGTTATAGCCGCCATTCCTTATATAAGAGCTACACAAGCTGCTGGAACCATTCACCAGCCGCCAGTTGGAGTCTTATAGCCGCCATCTTTAATATAGTACCTCTACAAGCTGCTGGTACCATTCTACAGCCGCCAGTTTGAGTCTTATAGCCGCCATCCTTTATATAACAGCTATACAAGCTGCTGGAATCATTCTATAGCCGCCAATTTTAAGTTTATAGCCGCCATTATTTATATAAAAGCTATACAAGTTGCTGGAACCATTCTACGGCCGCCATTTTGAGTCTTATAGCCGCCATCCTTTATATAACAGCTATACAAGCTGCTGGAACCATTCTATAGCCGCCAATTTTAAGTTTATAGCCGCCATTATTTATATAACAGCTAAACAAGTTGCCATTCTTTATATAACGCCATCCTTTATATAACAGCTATACAAGCTGCTGGAACCATTCTACAGCCTTCATTTTGAGTGTTAAAGCCGCCATTTTTAATATAACATTTATACAAGCTGCTTTGTACAGCAGCTATTCTTTATATAACAGCTATACAAGCTGCTGGAACCAATCAACAGACTCCATTTTCAGTGTTATAGCCGCCATCCGTTATATAACAGCTATACAAGCTGCTGGAACCATTCTACAGCTGCCAGTGTGAGTCTTAAAGACGTCATCCTTTGAATAACAGATATACAAGCTGCTGGAACCGTTCGACAGCCGCCATTTTGAGTCTTATAGCCGCCATACCTTATTTAGTAGCTCTACAAGCTGCTGGAACCATTCTACAGCCACCACTTTGCGTTCTTTAGCCCCCATTCTTAATATAACAGCTTTACAAACTGCTGGAACCATTATACAGCCGCCAATTTGAGTGTTATAGCCGCCATTTTTTATAAAACAGCTATACAAGCTGCTGGAACCATTCTACAGCTGCCAGTTTGAGTCTTAAAGTCGTCATCCTTTGTATAACAGATATACAAGCTGCTGGATCCGTTCGACAGCCGCCATTTTGAGTCTTATAGCCGCCATACCTTATTTAGTAGCTCTACAAGCTGCTGGTACCATTCTACAGCCGCCAGTTTGAGTCATATAGCCGCCATTTTTAATATAACAGCTTTACAAACTGCTGGAACCATTATACAGCCGCCAATTTGAGTGTTATAGCCGCCATTTTTTATAAAACAGCTATACAAGCTGCTGGAACCATTCTACAGCTGCCAGTTTGAGTCTTAAAGTCGTCATCCTTTGTATAACAGATATACAAGCTGCTGGATCCGTTCGACAGCCGCCATTTTGAGTCTTATAGCCGCCATACCTTATTTAGTAGCTCTACAAGCTGCTGGTACCATTCTACAGCCGCCAGTTTGAGTCATATAGCCGCCATTTTTAATATAACATCTATACAGCTGCTAGAACCATTATACAGCCGCCAATTTGAGTGTTATAGCCGCCATTTTTTATAAAACAGCTCTACAAGCTGCTGGAACCTTTGTACAGCCGCCAATTTTTATATAATAGCTATACAAGCTACTGGAACCATTCTACAGCCGCCAATTTGGGGTTTATAGCCGCCATTCTTTATATAACAGCTATACAAGTTGCTGGAACCTTTGTACAGCCGCCAATTTTTATATAATAGCTATACAAGCTACTGGAACCATTCTACAGCCGCCAATTTGGGGTTTATAGCCGCTTTTCTTTATATAACAGCTGTACAAGCGGCTGGAACCAATCAACAGCCTCCATTTTGAGGGTTATAGCCGCCATCCTTTATATAACAGCGTAACAAACTGCTGGAACCATTCTACAGCTGTCATTTTGAGTGTTATAGCCGCCATTCCTTATATAACAGCTAAACAAGCTGCTGGAACCATTCTATAGCCGCCAGTTGGAGTTTTTTAGCCGCCATCTTTAATATAGTACCTCTACAAGCTGCTGTTACCATTCTACAGCCGCCATTTTGAGTCTTATAGCCGCCATCCTTTATATAGTAGCTTGACAAGCTGCTGAAACCTTTGTACAGCCGCTATTCTTTATATGACAGCTATACAAGCTGCTGGAACCAACCAACAGCCGCCATTTTGAGTCTTATAGCCGCCTTCCTTTATTCTTTATATAACAGCTATACAAGCGGCTGGAACCAATCAACAGCCTCCATTTTGAAGGTTATAGCCGCCATCCTTTATATAACAGCGTTACAAACTGCTGGAACCATTCTACAGCTGCCACTTTGAGTCTTATTGCCGCCATCTTTAATATAGTACCTCTACTAGCTGCTGGTACCATTCTACAGCCGGCAGTTTGAGTCTTATAGCCGCCATTTTTAATATAGTACCTCTACAAGCTGCTGTTACCATTCTACAGCCGCCAGTTTGAGTCTTATAGCCGCCATCCTTTATATAACAGCTATACAAGCGGCTGGAACCAATCAACAGCCTCCATTTTGAGGGTTATAGCCGCCATCCTTTATATAACAGCGTTACAAACTGCTGGAACCATTCTACAGCTGCCACTTTGAGTCTTATTCCCGCCATCTTTAATATAGTACATCTACAAGCTGCTGGTACCATTCTACAGAAGCCAGTTTGAGTCTTATAGCCGCCATTTTTAATATAGTACCTCTACAAACTGCTGGAACCATTCTACAGCTGCCATTTTGAGTGTTATAGCCGCCATTCCTTATATAACAGCTACACAAGCTGCTGGAACCATTCTACAGCCGCCAGTTGGAGTTTTTTTGCCGCCATCTTTAATATAGTACCTCTACAAGCTGCTGGAACCATTCTACAGCCGCCAGTTTGAGTCTTATAGCCGCCATCTTTAATATAGTACCTCTACAAGCTGCTGGTACCATTCTACAGCCGCCAGTTTGAGTCTTATAGCCGCCATTTTTAATATAGTACCTCTACAAGCTGCTGGAACCATTCTACGGCCGCCATTTTGTGTCTTATAGCCGCCATCCTTTATATAACAGCTATACAAGCTGCTGGAACCATTCTATAGCCGCCATTTTGAGTCTTATAGCCGCCATCCTTTATATAGTAGCTTTACAAGCTGCTGAAACCTTTGTACAGCCGCCATTATATATATAACAGCTATACAAGTTGCTGGAACCATTCTACAGCCGCCATTTTGAGTCTTATAGCCGCCATCCTTTATTCTTTATATAACAGCTATACAAGCGGCTGGAACCAATCAACAGCCTCCATTTTGAAGGTTATAGCCGCCGTCCTTTATATAACAGCGTTACAAACTGCTGGAACCATTCTACAGCTGCCACTTTGAGTCTTATTGCCGCCATCTTTAATATAGTACCTCTACAAGCTGCTGGAACCATTCTACAGCCGCCAGTTTGAGTCATATAGCCGCCATTTTTAATATAACAGCTTTACAAACTGCTGGAACCATTATACAGCTCTACAAGCTGCTGGAACCTTTGTACAGCCGCCAATTTTTATATAATAGCTATACAAGCTACTGGAACCATTCTACAGCCGCCAATTTGGGGTTTATAGCCGCCATTCTTTATATAACAGCTATACAAGTTGCTGGAACCTTTGTACAGCCGCCAATTTTTATATAATAGCTATACAAGCTACTGGAACCATTCTACAGCCGCCAATTTGGGGTTTATAGCCGCTTTTCTTTATATAACAGCTATACAAGCGGCTGGAACCAATCAACAGCCTCCATTTTGAGGGTTATAGCCGCCATCCTTTATATAACAGCGTAACAAACTGCTGGAACCATTCTACAGCTGTCATTTTGAGTGTTATAGCCGCCATTCCTTATATAACAGCTAAACAAGCTGCTGGAACCATTCTATAGCCGCCAGTTGGAGTTTTTTAGCCGCCATCTTTAATATAGTACCTCTACAAGCTGCTGTTACCATTCTACAGCCGCCATTTTGAGTCTTATAGCCGCCATCCTTTATATAGTAGCTTGACAAGCTGCTGAAACCTTTGTACAGCCGCTATTCTTTATATGACAGCTATACAAGCTGCTGGAACCAACCAACAGCCGCCATTTTGAGTCTTATAGCCGCCTTCCTTTATTCTTTATATAACAGCTATACAAGCGGCTGGAACCAATCAACAGCCTCCATTTTGAAGGTTATAGCCGCCGTCCTTTATATAACAGCGTTACAAACTGCTGGAACCATTCTACAGCTGCCACTTTGAGTCTTATTGCCGCCATCTTTAATATAGTACCTCTACAAGCTGCTGGAACCATTCTACGGCCGCCATTTTGAGTCTTATAGCCGCCATCCTTTATATAGTAGCTTGACAAGCTGCTGAAACCTTTGTACAGCCGCTATTCTTTATATGACAGCTATACAAGCGGCTGGAACCAATCAACAGCCTCCATTTTGAAGGTTATAGCCGCCATCCTTTATATAACAGCGTTACAAACTGCTGGAACCATTCTACAGCTGCCACTTTGAGTCTTATTGCCGCCATCTTTAATATAGTACCTCTACTAGCTGCTGGTACCATTCTACAGCCGGCAGTTTGAGTCTTATAGCCGCCATTTTTAATATAGTACCTCTACAAGCTGCTGTTACCATTCTACAGCCGCCAGTTTGAGTCTTATAGCCGCCATCCTTTATATAACAGCTATACAAGCGGCTGGAACCAATCAACAGCCTCCATTTTGAGGGTTATAGCCGCCATCCTTTATATAACAGCGTTACAAACTGCTGGAACCATTCTACAGCTGCCACTTTGAGTCTTATTCCCGCCATCTTTAATATAGTACCTCTACAAGCTGCTGGTACCATTCTACAGAAGCCAGTTTGAGTCTTATAGCCGCCATTTTTAATATAGTACCTCTACAAACTGCTGGAACCATTCTACAGCTGCCATTTTGAGTGTTATAGCCGCCATTCCTTATATAACAGCTACACAAGCTGCTGGAACCATTCTACAGCCGCCAGTTGGAGTTTTTTTGCCGCCATCTTTAATATAGTACCTCTACAAGCTGCTGGAACCATTCTACAGCCGCCAGTTTGAGTCTTATAGCCGCCATCTTTAATATAGTACCTCTACAAGCTGCTGGTACCATTCTACAGCCGCCAGTTTGAGTCTTATAGCCGCCATTTTTAATATAGTACCTCTACAAGCTGCTGGAACCATTCTACGGCCGCCATTTTGAGTCTTATAGCCGCCATCCTTTATATAACAGCTATACAAGCTGCTGGAACCATTCTATAGCCGCCATTTTGAGTCTTATAGCCGCCATCCTTTATATAGTAGCTTTACAAGCTGCTGAAACCTTTGTACAGCCGCCATTATATATATAACAGCTATACAAGTTGCTGGAACCATTCTACAGCCGCCATTTTGAGTCTTATAGCCGCCATCCTTTATTCTTTATATAACAGCTATACAAGCGGCTGGAACCAATCAACAGCCTCCATTTTGAAGGTTATAGCCGCCGTCCTTTATATAACAGCGTTACAAACTGCTGGAACCATTCTACAGCTGCCACTTTGAGTCTTATTGCCGCCATCTTTAATATAGTACCTCTACAAGCTGCTGGAACCATTCTACAGCCGCCACTTTGAGTCTTATAACCGCCATCTTTAATATAGTACCTCTACAAGCTGCTGGAACCATTCTACAGCCGCCAGTTTGAGTCTTATAGCCGCCATCTTTAATATAGTACCTCTACAAGCTGCTGGTACCATTCTACAGCCGCCAGTTTGAGTCTTATAGCCGCCATTTTTAATATAGTACCTCTACAAGCTGCTGTTACCATTCTACAGCCGCCAGTTTGAGTCTTATAGCCGCCATCCTTTATATAGTAGCTTTACAAGCTGCTGAAACCTTTGTACAGCCGCTATTCTTTATATGACAGCTAAACAAGCTGCTGGAACCAACCAACAGCCTCCATTTTCAATGTTATAGCCGCCATCCGTTATATAACAGCTATACAAGCTGCTGGAACCATTCTACAGCTGCCAGTTTGAGTCTCTAAGACGTCATCCTTTGTATAACAGATATACAAGCTGCTGGAACCATTCTACAGCCTTCATTTTGAGTCTTGTAGCCGCCATCCTTTATATAACAGCTATGCAAGCTGCTGGAACCATTCTACAGCCGCCAGTTTGAGTCCTTTAGCTGCCATCTTTAATATAGTACCTCTACAAGCTGCTGGTACCATTCTACAGCCGCCAGTTTGAGTCTTATATCCGCCATTTTTAATATAGTACCTCTACAAGCTGCTGGTACCATTCTACAGCCGCCAGTTTTAGTCTTATAGCCGCCATCCTTTATATAACAGCTATACAAGCTGCTGGAACCATTCTACAGCCGCCAGTTTGAGTCCTTTAGCTGCCATCTTTAATATAGTACCTCTACAAGCTGCTGGTACCATTCTACAGCCGCCAGTTTGAGTCTTTTAGCCGCCATTTTTAATATAGTACCTCTACAAGCTGCTGGTACCATTCTACAGCCGCCAGTTTTAGTCTTATAGCCGCCATCCTTTATATAACAGCTATACAAGCGGCTGGAACCAATCAACAGCCTCCATTTTGAGGGTTATAGCCGCCATCCTTTATATAACAGCGTTACAAACTGCTGGAACCATTCTATAGCTGCCATTTTGAGTCTTATAGCCGCCATCCTTTATATAACAGCTATACAAGCTGCTAGAACCATTCTACAGCTGCCAGTTTGAGTCTTAAAGACGTCATCCTTTGTATAACAGATATACAAGCTGCTGGAACCATTCTACAGCCTTCATTTTGAGTCTTATAGCCGCCATCCTTTGTATAACAGATATACAAGCTGCTGGAACCATTCTACAGCCTTCATTTTGAGTCTTATAGCCGCCATCCTTTATATAACAGCTATACAAGCTGCTGGAACCATTCTACAGCCGCCATTTTGAGTCTTATAGCCGCCGTCCTTTATATAACAGCTATACAAGCTGCTGGAACCATTCTACAGCTGCCAGTTTGAGTCTTAAAGACGTCATCCTTTGTATAACAGATATACAAGCTGCTGGAACGATTCTACAGCCTTCATTTTGAGTCTTATAGCCGCCATCCTTTATATAACAGCTGCACAAGCTGCTGGAACCAATCAACAGCCTCCATTTTCAATGTTATAGCCGCCATCCGTTATATAATAGCTATACAAGCTACTTGAACCATTCTACAGCCGCCATTTTGGGGTTTATAGCCGCAATCCTTTATATAATAGCTATACAAGCTACTGGAACCATTCTACAGCCGCCAATTTGGGGTTTATAGCCGCCATCCTTTATATAACACCTCTACAAGCTGCTTGAACCTTCGTACAGCCGCCAATTTTTATATAAAAGCTATACAAGCTACTGGAACCATTCTACAGCCGCCAATTTGAGTCCTATAGCCGCCATCCTTTACATAATATCTATACCAGCTGCTGGATCTATTCTACAGCCGCCAGTTTGAGTCTTATAGCCGCCATCCTTTGTATAAGATATAAGATATACAACAGCTATACAATCTGCTGGAACCATTCTATAGCCGCCAATTTGAAGTTTATAGCCGCCATTATTTATATAACAGCTATACAAGTTGCTGGAACCATTCTACAGCCGCCTTTTTGAGTCGTATAGCCGCCATCCTTTATATAGTCGCTTTACAAGCTGCTGGAACCTTTGTATAGCCGCTATTCTTTATATAACAGCTATACAAGCGGCTGGAACCAATCAACAGCCTCCATTTTGATGGTTATAGCCGCCATCCTTTATATAACAGCGTTACAAACTGCTGGAACCATTCTACAGCTGCCATTTTGAGTGTTATAGCCGCCATTTTTTAAATAACAGCTACACAAGCTGCTGGAACCATTCTACAGCCGCTGGAACCATTCTACAGCTGCCAGTTTGAGTCTTAAAGACGTCATTCTTTGTATAACAGATATACAAGCTGCTGGAACCGTTCGACAGCCGCCATTTTGAGTCTTATAGCAGCCAATTTTTATATAACAGCTTTACAAGTTGCTGGAACCATTCTACAGCCGCCAGTTTGAGTCCTTTAGCTGCCATCTTTAATATAGTACCTCTACAAGCTGCTGGAACCATTCTACAGCCGCCAGTTTGAGTCTCATAGCCGCCATCTTTAATATAGTACCTCTTCAAGCTGCTGGAACCATTCTACAGCCGCCAGTTTGAGTTTTATAGCCGCCATCTTTAATATAGTACCTCTACATGCTGCTGGTACCATTCTACAGCCGCCAGTTTGAGTCTTATAGCCGCCATTTTTAATATAACATCTATACAAGCTGCTGGAACCATTTTGAGTCTTATAGCCGACATCCTTTATATAGTAGCTCTACAAGCTGCTGGAACCTTTGTACAGCCGCCAATTTTTATATAAAAGCTATACAAGCTACTGGAACCATTCTACAGCCTCTATTTTGAGTCTTATAGCCGCCATCCTTTACATAATCTCAATTTTTATATAAAAGCTATACAAGCTACTGGAACCATTCTACAGCCAATTTGAGTCCTATAGCCGCCATCCTTTACATAATATCTATACCAGCTGCTGGATCTATTCTACAGCCGCCAGTTTGAGTCTTATAGCCGCCATCCTTTGTATAACAGATATACAAGCTGCTGGAACCATTTTACATCTGCCATTTTGAGTCTTATAGCCGCCATCCTTTATATGGTGGCTCTTCAAGCTGCTGGAACCTTTGTACAGCCGCCAATTTTTATATAACAGCTATACAAGCTGATGGAACCATTCTACAGCCTTCATTTTGAGTCTTATAGCCGCCATCCTTTATATAACAGCTATACAATCTGCTGGAACCATTCTATAGCCGCCAATTTGAAGTTTATAGCCGCCATTATTTATATAACAGCTATACAAGTTGCTACAAGCTGCTGGAACCTTTGTATAGCCGCTATTCTTTATATAACAGCTATACAAGCGGCTGGAACCAATCAACAGCCTCCATTTTGATGGTTATAGCCGCCATCCTTTACAGCTTTACAAACTGCTGGAACCATTCTACAGCTGCCATTTTGAGTGTTATAGCCGCCATTCCTTAAATAACAGCTACACAAGCTGCTGGAACCATTCTACAGCCGCTGGAACCATTCTACAGCTGCCAGTTTGAGTCTTAAAGACGTCATTCTATGTATAACAGATATACAAGCTGCTGGAACCGTTCTACAGCCGCCATTTTGAGTCTTATAGCCGCCAATTTTTATATAACAGCTATACAAGTTGCTGGAACCATTCTAGAGCCGCCAGTTTGAGTCCTTTAGCTGCCATCTTTAATATAGTACCTCTACAAGCTGCTGGAAGCATTCTACAGCCGCCAGTTTGAGTTTTATAGCCGCCATCTTTAATATAGTACCTCTACATGCTGCTGGTACCATTCTACAGCCGCCAGTTTGAGTCTTATAGCCGCCATTTTTAATATAACATCTATACAAGCTGCTGGAACCATTTTGAGTCTTATAGCCGACATCCTTTATATAGTAGCTCTACAAGCTGCTGGAACCTTTGCACAGCCGCCAATTTTTATATAAAAGCTATACAAGCTACTGGAACCATTCTACAGCCTCTATTTTGAGTCTTATAGCCGCCATCCTTTAGATAATCTCAATTTTTATATAACAGCTATACAAGCTGATGGAACCATTCTACAGCCTTCATTTTGAGTCTTATAGCCGCCATCCTTTATATAACAGCTATACAAGCTGCTGGAACCATTCTATAGCCGCCAATTTGAAGTTTATAGCCGCCATTATTTATAAAACAGCTATAAAAGTTGCTGGAACCATTCTACAGCCGCCTTTTTGAGTCTTATAGCCGCCATCCTTTATATAACAGCTATACAAGCTGCTGGAACCATTCTATAGCCTCTATTTTGAGGGTTATAGCCGCCATCCTTTATATAACAGCGTTACAAGTTGCTGGAACCATTCTACAGCCGCCAGTTTGAGTCCTTTAGCCGCCATCTTTAATATAGTACCTCTACAAGCTGCTGGTACCATTCTACAGCCGCCAGTTTGAGTCTTATAGCCGCCATTTTTAATATAGTACCTCAACAAGCTGCTGGTACATTTTTCAGCCGCCAGTTTGAGTCTTATATCCGCCATCCTTTATATAACAGCTATACAAGCTGCTGGAACCATTCTATAGCCTCTATTTTGAGGGTTATAGCCGCCATCCTTTATATAACAGCGTTAGAAGTTGCTGGAACCATTCTACAGCCGCCAGTTGGAGTTTTTTAGCCGCCATCTTTAATATAGTACCTCTACAAGCTGCTGGTACCATTCTACAGCCGCCAGTTTGAGTCTTATAGCCGCCATTTTTAATATAGTACCTCTACAAGCTGCTGGTACATTCTACAGCCGCCAGTTTGAGTCTTATATCCGCCATCCTTTATATAACAGCTATACAAGCTGCTGGAACCATTCTATAGCCTCTATTTTGAGGGTTATAGCCGCCATCCTTTATATAACAGCGTTACAAACTGCTGGAACCATTCTACAGCTGCCATTTTGAGTGTTATAGACGCCATTCCTTATATAACAGCTACACAAGCTGCTGGAACCATTCTACAGCCGCCAGTTGGAGTTTTTTAGCAGCCATCTTTAATAAAGTACCTCTACAAGCTGCTGGCACCATTCTACAGCCAGCAGTTTGAGTCTTATAGCCGCAATCTTTAATATAGTACCTCTACAAGCTGCTGGTACCATTCTACAGCCGCCATTTTGAGTCTTATAGCCGCCATCCTTTATAGAGTAGCTCTACAAGCTGCTGGAACCTTTGTACAGCCGCTATTCTTTATATAACAGCTATACAAGCTGCTGGAACAAATCAACAGACTCCATTTTGAGGGTTATAGCCGCCATCCTTTATATAACAGTTTAACAAACTGCTGGAACTATTTTACAGCCTTCATTTTGAGTCTTATAGCCGCCATCCCTTATTTAGTAGCTCTTCAAGCTGCTGGAACCATTCTACAGCCACCACTTTGAGTTCTTTAGCCGCCATTCTTAATATAGTAGCTATACAAGCTGCTGGAACCATTCTACAGCCTCCATTTTGAGTGTTATAGCCGCCATTCTTTATATAACAAATATACAAGCTGCTGGAACCAATCAACAGACTCCATTTTGAGGGTTATAGCCGCCATTCTTTATATCACAGTTTAACAAACTGCTGGAGCCATTCTACAGCCTCCATTTTGAGTCTTATAGCCGCCAACCCTTATTTACGAGCTCTACAAGCTGCTGGAACCAATCAACTGACTCCATTTTGAGTGTTATAGCCGTCATTCTTTATATAACAGCTATACAAGCTGCTGGAACCATTCTACAGCTGCCAGTTTGAGTCTTAAAGACGTCATCCTTTGTATAACAGATATACAAGCTGCTGGAACCGTTCGACAGCCGCCATTTTGAGTCTTATAGCCGCCAATTTTTATATAACAGCTATACAAGTTGCTGGAACCATTCTACAGCCGCCAGTTTGAGTCCTTTAGCTGCCATCTTTAATATAGTACCTCTACAAGCTGCTGGAACCATTCTACAGCCGCCAGTTTGAGTCTTATAGCCGCCATCTTTAATATAGTACCTCTACAAGCTGCTGGAACCATTCTACAGCCGCCAGTTTGAGTCTTATAGCCGCCATCTTTAATATAGTACCTCTACAAGCTGCTGGTACCATTCTACAACCGCCAGTTTGAGTCTTATAGCCGCCATTTTTAATATAACATCTATACAAGCTGCTGGAACCGTTCGACAGCCGCCATTTTGAGTCTTATAGCCGCCAATTTTTATATAACAGCTATACAAGTTGCTGGAACCATTCTACAGCCGCCAGTTTGAGTCCTTTAGCTGCCATCTTTAATATAGTACCTCTACAAGCTGCTGGAACCATTCTACAGCCGCCAGTTTGAGTCTTATAGCCGCCATCTTTAATATAGTACCTCTACAAGCTGCTGGAACCATTCTACAGCCGCCAGTTTGAGTCTTATAGCCGCCATCTTTAATATAGTACCTCTACAAGCTGCTGGAACCATTCTACAGCTGCCAGTTTGAGTCTTAAAGACGTCATCCTTTGTATAACAGATATACAAGCTGCTGGAACCGTTCGACAGCCGCCATTTTAAGTCTTATAGCCGCCAATTTTTATATGACAGCTATACAAGTTGCTGGAACCATTCTACAGCCGCCAGTTTGAGTCCTTTAGCTGCCATCTTTAATATAGTACCTCTACAAGCTGCTGGAACCATTCTACAGCCGCCAGTTTGAGTCTTATAGCCGCCATCTTTAATATAGTACCTCTACAAGCTGCTGGAACCATTCTACAGCCGCCAGTTTGAGTCCTTTAGCTGCCATCTTTAATATAGTACCTCTACAAGCTGCTGGAACCATTCTACAGCCGCCAGTTTGAGTCTTATAGCCGCCAACTTTAATATAGTACCTCTACAAGCTGCTGGAACCATTCTACAGCCGCCAGTTTGAGTCTTATAGCCGCCATCTTTAATATAGTACCTCTACAAGCTGCTGGTACCATTCTACAGCCTCTATTTTGAGTCTTATAGCCGCCATCCTTTACATAATATCTATACAAGGTGCTGGACCTATTCTACAGCCGCCAGTTTGAGACTTATATATATATACAAGGTGCTGGAACCATTCTACAGCCTTCATTTTGAGTGTTATAGCCGCCATCCTTTATATAACAGCTATACAAGCTGCTGGAATCATTCTACAGCTGCCAGTTTGAGTCTTAAAGACGTCATCCTTTGTATAACAGATATACAAGCTGCTGGAACCGTTCGACAGCCGCCATTTTGAGTCTTATAGCCGCCAATTTTTATTTAACAGCTATACAAGTTGCTGGAACCATTCTACAGCCGCCAGTTTGAGTCCTTTAGCTGCCATCTTTAATATAGTACCTCTACAAGCTGCTGGAACCATTCTACAGCCGCTATTTTGAGTCTTATAGCCGCCATCCTTTATATAGTAGCTTTACAAGCTGCTGAAACCTTTGTACAGCCGCTATTCTGTATATAACAGCTATACAAGCTGCTGGAACCAATCAACAGCCTCCATTTTCAATGTTATAGCCGCCATCCGTTATATAACAGCTATACAAGCTGCTGGAACCATTCTACAGCTGCCAGTTTGAGTCTTAAAGACGTCATCCTTTGTATAACAGATATACAAGCTGCTGGAACCATTCTACAGCCGCCAGTTTGAGTCCTTTATCTGCCATCTTTAATATAGTACCTCTACAAGCTGCTGTAAAAGCTGCTGGAACCATTCTACAGCTGCCAGTTTGAGTCTTAAAGACGTCATCCTTTGTATAACAGATATACAAGCTGCTGGATCCATTCTACAGCCGCCAGTTTGAGTCCTTTAGCTGCCATCTTTAATATAGTACCTTTACAAGCTGCTGGTACCATTCTACAGCCGCCAGTTTGAGTCTTATAGCCGCCATTATTTATTAAACAGCTATAAAAGTTGCTGGAACCATTCTACAGCCGCCATTTTGAGTCTTATAGCCGCCATCCTTTATATAGTCGCTCTACAAGCTGCTGGAACCTTTGTACAGCCGCTATTCTTTATATAACAGCTATACAAGCGGCTGGAACCAATCAACAGCCTCCATTTTGAGGGTTATAGCCGCCATCCTTTATATAACAGCGTTACAAACTGCTGGAACCATTCTACAGCTGCCATTTTGAGTGTTATAGCCGCCATTCCTTATATAACAGCTACACAAGCTGCTGTAACCATTCTACAGCCGCCAGTTGGAGTTTTTTAGCCGCCATCTTTAATATAGTACCTCTACAAGCTGCTGGAACCATTCTACAGCGGCCAGTTTGAGTCTTATAGCCGCCATCTTTAATATAGTACCTCTACAAGCTGCTGGTACCATTCTACAGCCGCCAGTTTGAGTCTTATAGCCGCCATCCTTTATATAGTCGCTTTACAAGCTGCTGGAACCTTTGTAGAGCCGCTATTCTTTATATAACAGCTATACAAGCTGCTGGAACCATTCTACAGCCGCCAGTTTGAGTCTTATATCCGCCATCCTTTATATAACAGCTATACAAGCTGCTGGAACCATTCTATAGCCTCTATTTTGAGGGTTATAGCCGCCATCCTTTATATAACAGCGTTACAAGCTGCTGGTACCATTCTACAGCCGCCAGTTTGAGTCTTATAGCCGCCATTTTTAATATAGTACCTCTACAAGCTGCTGGTACATTCTACAGCCGCCAGTTTGAGTCTTATATCCGCCATCCTTTATATAACAGCTATACAAGCTGCTGGAACCATTCTATAGCCTCTATTTTGAGGGTTATAGCCGCCATCCTTTATATAACAGCGTTACAAACTGCTGGAACCATTCTACAGCTGCCATTTTGAGTGTTATAGACGCCATTCCTTATATAACAGCTACACAAGCTGCTGGAACCATTCTACAGCCGCCAGTTGGAGTTTTTTAGCAACCATCTTTAATATAGTACCTCTACAAGCTGCTGGAACCATTCTACAGCCGGCAGTTTGAGTCCTATAGCCGCCATCTTTAATATAGTACCTCTACAAGCTGCTGGTACCATTCTACAGCCGCCATTTTGAGTCTTATAGCCGCCATCCTTTATAGAGTAGCTCTACAAGCTGCTGGAACCTTTGTACAGCCGCTATTCTTTATATAACAGCTATACAAGCTGCTGGAACAAATCAACAGACTCCATTTTGAGGGTTATAGCCGCCATCCTTTATATAACAGTTTAACAAACTGCTGGAACTATTTTACAGCCACCACTTTGAGTTCTTTAGCCGCCATTCTTAATATAGTAGCTATACAAGCTGCTGGAACCATTCTACAGCCTCCATTTTGAGTGTTATAGCCGCCATTCTTTATATAACAAATATACAAGCTGCTGGAACCAATCAACAGACTCCATTTTGAGGGTTATAGCCGCCATCCCTTATTTAGTAGCTCTACAAGCTGCTGGAACCATTCTACAGCCACCACTTTGAGTTCTTTAGCCGCCATTCTTAATATAGTAGCTATACAAGCTGCTGGAACCATTCTACAGCCTCCATTTTGAGTGTTATAGCCGCCATTCTTTATATAACAAATATACAAGCTGCTGGAACCAATCAACAGACTCCATTTTGAGGGTTATAGCCGCCATCCTTTATATAACAGTTTAACAAACTGCTGGAGCCATTCTACAGCCTCCATTTTGAGTCTTGTAGCCGCCAACCCTTATTTACGAGCTCTACAAGCTGCTGGAACCAATCAACTGACTCCATTTTGAGTGTTATAGCCGTCATTCTTTATATAACAGCTATAAAAGCTGCTGGAACCATTCTACAGCTGCCAGTTTGAGTCTTAAAGACGTCATCCTTTGTATAACAGATATACAAGCTGCTGGAACCGTTCGACAGCCGCCATTTTGAGTCTTATAGCCGCCAATTTTTATATAACAGCTATACAAGTTGCTGGAACCATTCTACAGCCGCCAGTTTGAGTCCTTTAGCTGCCATCTTTAATATAGTACCTCTACAAGCTGCTGGAACCATTCTACAGCCGCCAGTTTGAGTCTTATAGCCGCCATCTTTAATATAGTACCTCTACAAGCTGCTGGAACCATTCTACAGCCGCCAGTTTGAGTCTTATAGCCGCCATCTTTAATATAGTACCTCTACAAGCTGCTGGTACCATTCTACAGCCGCCAGTTTGAGTCTTATAGCCGCCATTTTTAATATAACATCTATACAAGCTGCTGGAACCATTTTGAGTCTTATAGCCGACATCCTTTATAAAGTAGCTCTACAAGCTGCTGGAACCTTTGTACAGCCGCCAATTTTTATATAAAAGCTATACAAGCTACTGGAACCATTCTACAGCCTCTATTTTGAGTCTTATAGCCGCCATCCTTTACATAATATCTATACAAGGTGCTGGACCTATTCTACAGCCGCCAGTTTGAGACTTATATATATATACAAGCTGCTGGAACCATTCTACAGCCGCCAGTTTGAGTGTTATAGCCGCCATCCTTTATATAACAGCTATACAAGCTGCTGGAACCATTCTACAGCTGCCAGTTTGAGTCTTAAAGACGTCATCCTTTGTATAACAGATATACAAGCTGCTGGAACCGTTCGACAGCCGCCATTTTGAGTCTTATAGCCGCCAATTTTTATATAACAGCTATACAAGTTGCTGGAACCATTCTACAGCCGCCAGTTTGAGTCCTTTAGCGGCCAGTCTTTAATATAGTACCTCTATAAGCTGCTGGAACCATTCTACAGCCGCCATTTTGAGTCTTATAGCCGCCATCCTTTATATAGTAGCTTTACAAGCTGCTGAAACCTTTGTACAGCCGCCATTTTGAGTCTTATAGCCGCCATCCTTTATATAGTAGATTTACAAGCTGCTGAAACCTTTGTACAGCCGCTATTCTTTATATAACAGCTATACAAGCTGCTGGAACCAATCAACAGCCTCCATTTTCAATGTTATAGCCGCCATCCGTTATATAACAGCTATACAAGCGGCTGGAACCATTCTACAGCTGCCAGTTTGAGTCTTAAAGACGTCATCCTTTGTATAACAGATATACAAGCTGCTGGAACCATTCTACAGCCGCCAGTTTGAGTCCTTTAGCTGCCATCTTTAATATAGTACCTCTACAAGCTGCTGTAAAGGCTGCTGGAACCATTCTACAGCTGCCAGTTTGAGTCTTAAAGACGTCATCCTTTGTATAACAGATATACAAGCTGCTGGATCCATTCTACAGCCGCCAGTTTGAGTCCTTTAGCTGCCATCTTTAATATAGTACCTCTACAAGCTGCTGGTACCATTCTACAGCCGCCAGTTTGAGTCTTATAGCCGCCATTTTTAATATAGTACCTCTACAAGCCATTTTGAGTCTTATAGCCGCCATCCTTTATATAGTCGCTCTACAAGCTGCTGGAACCTTTGTACAGCCGCTATTCTTTATATAACAGCTATACAAGCTGCTGGAACCAATCAACAGCCTCCATTTGCAATGTTATAGCCGCCATCCGTTATATAACAGCTATACAAGCTGCTGGAACCATTCTACAGCTGCCAGTTTGAGTCTTAAAGACGTCATGCTTTGTATAACAGATATACAAGCTGCTGGAACCATTCTACAGCCGCCAGTTTGAGTCCTTTAGCTGCCATCTTTAATATAGTACCTCTACAAGCTGCTGTAAAAGCTGCTGGAACCATTCTACAGCTGCCAGTTTGAGTCTTAAAGACGTCATCCTTTGTATAACAGATAAACAAGCTGCTGGATCCATTCGACAGCCGCCAGTTTGAGTCCTTAAGCTGCCATCTTTAATATAGTACCTCTACAAGCTGCTGGAACCATGCTTCAGCGGCCAGTTTGAGTCTTATAGCCGCCATCTTTAATATAGTACCTCTACAAGCTGCTGGTACCATTCTACAGCCGCCAGTTTGAGTCTTAAAGACGTCATCCTTTGTATAACAGATAAACAAGCTGCTGGAACCATTCTACAGCTGCCATTATGAGTGTTATAGCCGCCATTCCTTATATAACAGCTACACAAGCTGCTGGAACCATTCTACAGCCGCCAGTTGGAGTTTTTTAGCCGCCATCTTTAATATAGTACCTCTACAAGCTGCTGGAACCATTCTACAGCGGCCAGTTTGAGTCTTATAGCCGCCATCTTTAATATAGTACCTCTACAAGCTGCTGGAACCATTCTACAGCGGCCAGTTTGAGTCTTATAGCCGCCATCTTTAATATAGTACCTCTACAAGCTGCTGGTACCATTCTACAGCTGCCAGTTTGAGTCTTAAAGACGTCATCCTTTGTATAACAGATAAACAAGCTGCTGGAACCATTCTACAGCTGCCATTTTGAGTGTTATAGCCGCCATTCCTTATATAACAGCTACACAAGCTGCTGGAACCATTCTACAGCGGCCAGTTTGAGTCTTATAGCCGCCATCTTTAATATAGTACCTCTACAAGCTGCTGGAACCATTCTACAGCGGCCAGTTTGAGTCTTATAGCCGCCATCTTTAATATAGTACCTCTACAAGCTGCTGGAACCATTCTACAGCGGCCAGTTTGAGTCTTATAGCCGCCATCTTTAATATAGTACCTCTACAAGCTGCTGGTACCATTCTACAGCGGCCAGTTTGAGTCTTATAGCCGCCATCTTTAATATAGTACCTCTACAAGCTGCTGGTACCATTCTACAGCCGCCAGTTTGAGTCTTATAGCCGCCATTTTTAATATAGTACCTCTACAAGCTGCTGGTACCATTCTACAGCCGCCAGTTTGAGTCTTATAGCCGCCATCCTTTATATAACAGCTATACAAGCTGCTGGAAACATTCTACAGCTGCCAGTTTGAGTCTTAAAGACGTCATCCTTTGTATAACAGATAAACAAGCTGCTGGAACCATTCTACAGCCTTCATTTTGAGTCTTATAGCCGCCATCCTTTGTATAACAGATATACAAGCTGCTGGAACCATTCTACAGCCTTCATTTTGAGTCTTATAGCCGCCATCCTTTATATAACAGCTATACAAGCTGCTGGAACCATTCTACAGCTGCCAGTTTGAGTCTTAAAGACGTCATCCTTTGTATAACAGATATACAAGCTGCTGGAACCATTCTACAGCCTTAATTTTGAGTCTTTTAGCCGCCATCGTTTGTATAACAGATATACAAGCTGCTGGAACCATTCTACAGCCTTCATTTTGAGTCTTATAGCCGCCATCCTTTATATAACAGCTATACAAGCTGCTGGAACCATTCTACAGCCGCCATTTTGAGTCTTATAGCCGCCATCCTTTATATAGTAGCTTTACAAGCTGCGGAAACCTTTGTACAGCCGCTATTCTTTATATAACAGCTATACAAGCTGATAACCAATCAACAGCCTCCATTTTCAATGTTATAGCCGCCATCCGTTATATAACAGCTATACAAGCTGCTGGAACCATTCTACAGCCGCCAGTTTGAGTCCTTTAGCTGCCATCTTTAATATAGTACCTCTACAAGCTGCTGGTACCATTCTACAGCCGCCAGTTTGAGTCTTATAGCCGCCATCCTTTATATAACAGCTATACAAGCTGCTGGAACCATTCTATAGCCGCCAATTTGAATTTTATAGCCGCCATCCTTTATTCTTTATATAACAGCATTTTGAGGGTTATAGCCGCCATCCTTTATATAACAGCTATACAAGCTGCTGGAACCATTCTACAGCCTTCATTTTGAGTCTTATAGCCGCCATCCTTTATATAACAGCTATACAAGCTGCTGGAACCATTCTACAGCTGCCAGTTTGAGTCTTAAAGACGTCATCCTTTGTATAACAGATATACAAGCTGCTGGAACCATTCTACAGCCTTAATTTTGAGTCTTCTAGCCGCCATCCTTTGTATAACAGCTATACAAGCTGCTGGAACCATTCTACAGCCGCCATTTTGAGTCTTATAGCCGCCATCCTTTATATAGTAGCTTTACAAGCTGCTGAAACCTTTGTACAGCCGCTATTCTTTATATAACAGCTATACAAGCTGATAACCAATCAACAGCCTCCATTTTCAATGTTATAGCCGCCATCCGTTATATAACAGCTATACAAGCTGCTGGAACCATTCTACAGCCGCCAGTTTGAGTCCTTTAGCTGCCATCTTTAATATAGTACCTCTACAAGCTGCTGGTACCATTCTACAGCCGCCAGTTTGAGTCTTATAGCCGCCATCCTATTCTTTATATAACAGCTATACAAGCTGATAACCAATCAACAGCCTCCATTTTCAATGTTATAGCCGCCATCCGTTATATAACAGCTACAGAAGCTGCTGGAACCATTCTACAGCCGCCAGTTGGAGTTTTTTAGCCGCCATCTTTAATATAGTACCTCTACAAGCTGCTGAAACCATTCTACAGCCGCCAGTTTGAGTCTTATAGCCGCCATCTTTAATATAGTACCTCTACAAGCTGCTGGTACCATTCTACAGCCTCCAGTTTGAGTCTTATAGCCGCCATTTTTAATATAACATCTACACAAGCTGCTGGAACCATTTTGAGTCTTATAGCCGACATCCTTTATATAGTAGCTCTACAAGCTGCTGGAACCTTTGTACAGCCGCCAATTTTTATATAAAAGCTATACAAGCTACTGGAACCATTCTACAGCCTCTATTTTGAGTCTTATAGCCGCCATCCTTTACATAATATCTATACAAGGTGCTGGACCTATTCTACAGCCGCCAGTTTGAGACTTATATATATATACAAGCTGCTGGAACCATTCTACAGCCTTCATTTTGAGTCTTATAGCCGCCATCCTTTATATAACAGCTATACAAGCTGCTGGAACCATTCTACAGCCGCCATTTTGAGTCTTATAGCCGCCATCCCTTGTATAACAGATATACAAGCTGCTGGAACCATTCTACAGCCGCCAGTTTAAGTCCTTTAGCTACCATCTTTAATATAGTACCTCTACAAGCTGTTGTAAAAGCTGCTGGAACCATTCTACAGCTGCCAGTTTGAGTCTTAAAGACGTCATCCTTTGTATAACAGATATACAAGCTGCTGGATCCATTCTACAGCCGCCAGTTTGAGTCCTTTAGCTGCCATCTTTAATATAGTACCTCTACAAGCTGCTGGTACCATTCTACAGCCGCCAGTTTGAGTCTTATAGCCGCCATTTTTAATATAGTACCTCTACAAGCTGCTGGTACCATTCTACAGCCGCAAGTTTGAGTCTTATAGCCGCCATCCTTTATATAACAGCTATACAAGCTGCTGGAACCATTCTATAGCCGCCAATTTGAAGTTTATAGTCGCCATTATTTATATAATAGCTATAAAAGTTGCTAGAACCATTCTACAGCCGCCATTTTGAGTCTTATAGCCGCCATCCTTTATATAGTCGCTCTACAAGCTGCTGGAACCTTTGTACAGCCGCTATTCTTTATATAACAGCTATACAAGCGGCTGGAACCAATCAACAGCCTCCATTTTGAGGGTTATAGCCGCCATCCTTTATATAACAGCTATACAAACTGCTGGAACCATTCTACAGCTGCCATTTTGAGTGTTATAGCCGCCATTTTTATATATAGCAGCTATACAAGCTGCTGGAACCAATCAACAGCCTCCATTTGGCTGTTATAGCCGCCATTCTTTATATAATAGCCGACATTCTTTATATATAGCAGAAATACCAGCTGCTGGAACCAATCAACAGCCTCCAATTTAATTGTTATAGCCGCCATCCTTTATATAACAGCTTTACAACCTGCTGGAACCATTCTACAGCTGCCATTTTGAGTGTTATAGCCGCTATTCTTTATATATAGCAGCTATACAAGCTGCTGGAACCAATCAACAGCCTCCATTTTGATGGTTATAGCCGCCAATCTTTATATAACAGCTATACAAGTTGCTGGAACCATTTAACAGCCGCCAGTTTGAGTTCTTTAGCCGCCATCTTTAATATAGTAGCTATACAAGCTGCTGGAACCATTCTACAGCCGCCAGTTTGAGTCCTTTAGCTGCCATCTTTAATATAGTACCTCTACAAGCTGCTGGTACCATTCTACAGCCGCCAGTTTGAGTCTTATAGCCGCCATCCTTTATATAACAGCTATACAAGCTGCTGGAACCATTCTATAGCCGCCAATTTGAATTTTATAGCCGCCAACCTTTATTTTTTATATAACAGCATTTTGAGGGTTATAGCCGCCATCCTTTATATAACAGCTATACAAGCTGGTGGAACCATTCTACAGCCTTCATTTTGAGTCTTATAGCCGCCATCCTTTATATAACAGCTATACAAGCTGCTGGAACCATTCTACAGCTGCCAGTTTGAGTCTTAAAGACGTCATCCTTTGTATAACAGATATACAAGCTGCTGGAACCATTCTACAGACTCAATTTTGAGCCTTCTAGCCGCCATCCTTTGTATAACAGATATACAAGCTGCTGGAACCATTCTACAGCCTTCATTTTGAGTCTTATAGCCGCCATCCTTTATATAACAGCAATACAAGCTGCTGGAACCATTCTACAGCCGCCATTTTGAGTCTTATAGCCGCCATCCTTTATATAGTAGCTTTACAAGCTGCTGAAACCTTTGTACAGCCGCTATTCTTTATATAACAGCTATACAAGCTGATAACCAATCAACAGCCTCCATTTTCAATGTTATAGCCGCCATCCGTTATATAACAGCTATACAAGCTGCTGGAACCATTCTACAGCCGCCAGTTTGAGTCCTTTAGCTGCCATCTTTAATATAGTACCTCTACAAGCTGCTGGTACCATTCTACAGCCGCCAGTTTGAGTCTTATAGCCGCCATCCTTTATATAACAGCTATACAAGCTGCTGGAACCATTCTATAGCAGCCAATTTGAATTTTATAGCCGCCATCCTTTATTCTTTATATAACAGCATTTTGAGGGTTATAGCCGCCATCCTTTATATAACAGCGTTACAAACTGCTGGAACCATTCTACAGCTGCCATTTTGAGTGTTATAGCCGCCATTCCTTATATAACAGCTACAGAAGCTGCTGGAACCATTCTACAGGCGCCAGTTGGAGTTTTTTAGCCGCCATCTTTAATATAGTACCTCTACAAGCTGCTGAAACCATTCTACAGCCGCCAGTTTGAGTCTTATAGCCGCCATCTTTAATATAGTACCTCTACAAGCTGCTGGTACCATTCTACAGCCTCCAGTTTGAGTCTTATAGCCGCCATTTTTAATATAACATCTACACAAGCTGCTGGAACCATTTTGAGTCTTATAGCCGACATCCTTTATATAGTAGCTCTACAAGCTGCTGGAACCTTTGTACAGCCGCCAATTTTTATATAAAAGCTATACAAGCTACTGGAACCATTCTACAGCCTCTATTTTGAGTCTTATAGCCGCCATCCTTTACATAATATCTATACAAGGTGCTGGACCTATTCTACAGCTGCCAGTTTGAGTCTTAAAGACGTCATCCTTTGTATAACAGATATACAAGCTGCTGGAACCATTCTACAGCCGCCAGTTTAAGTCCTTTAGCTACCATCTTTAATATAGTACCTCTACAAGCTGTTGTAAAAGCTGCTGGAACCATTCTACAGCTGCCAGTTTGAGTCTTAAAGACGTCATCCTTTGTATAACAGATATACAAGCTGCTGGATCCATTCTACAGCCGCCAGTTTGAGTCCTTTAGCTGCCATCTTTAATATAGTACCTCTACAAGCTGCTGGTACCATTCTACAGCCGCCAGTTTGAGTCTTATAGCCGCCATTTTTAATATAGTACCTCTACAAGCTGTTGGTACCATTCTACAGCCGCAAGTTTGAGTCTTATAGCCGCCATCCGTTATATAACAGCTATACAAGCTGCTGGAACCATTCTATAGCCGCCAATTTGAAGTTTATAGTCGCCATTATTTATATAATAGCTATAAAAGTTGCTAGAACCATTCTACAGCCGCCATTTTGAGTCTTATAGCCGCCATCCTTTATATAGTCGCTCTACAAGCTGCTGGAACCTTTGTACAGCCGCTATTCTTTATATAACAGCTATACAAGCGGCTGGAACCAATCAACAGCCTCCATTTTGAGGGTTATATCCGCCATCCTTTATATAACAGCGTTACAAACTGCTGGAACCATTCTACAGCTGCCATTTTGAGTGTTATAGCCGCCATTTTTTATATATAGCAGCTATACAAGCTGCTGGAACCAATCAACAGTTTTGAGTCTTCTAGCCGCCATCCTTTGTATAACAGCTATACAAGCTGCTGGAACCATTCTACAGCCGCCATTTTGAGTCTTATAGCCGCCATCCTTTATATAGTAGCTTTACAAGCTGCTGAAACCTTTGTACAGCCGCTATTCTTTATATAACAGCTATACAAGCTGATAACCAATCAACAGCCTCCATTTTCAATGTTATAGCCGCCATCCGTTATATAACAGCTATACAAGCTGCTGGAACCATTCTACAGCCGCCAGTTTGAGTCCTTTAGCTGCCATCTTTAATATAGTACCTCTACAAGCTGCTGGTACCATTCTACAGCCGCCAGTTTGAGTCTTATAGCCGCCATCCTATTCTTTATATAACAGCTATACAAGCTGATAACCAATCAACAGCCTCCATTTTCAATGTTATAGCCGCCATCCGTTATATAACAGCTACAGAAGCTGCTGGAACCATTCTACAGCCGCCAGTTGGAGTTTTTTAGCCGCCATCTTTAATATAGTACCTCTACAAGCTGCTGAAACCATTCTACAGCCGCCAGTTTGAGTCTTATAGCCGCCATCTTTAATATAGTACCTCTACAAGCTGCTGGTACCATTCTACAGCCTCCAGTTTGAGTCTTATAGCCGCCATTTTTAATATAACATCTACACAAGCTGCTGGAACCATTTTGAGTCTTATAGCCGACATCCTTTATATAGTAGCTCTACAAGCTGCTGGAACCTTTGTACAGCCGCCAATTTTTATATAAAAGCTATACAAGCTACTGGAACCATTCTACAGCCTCTATTTTGAGTCTTATAGCCGCCATCCTTTACATAATATCTATACAAGGTGCTGGACCTATTCTACAGCCGCCAGTTTGAGACTTATATATATATACAAGCTGCTGGAACCATTCTACAGCCTTCATTTTGAGTCTTATAGCCGCCATCCTTTATATAACAGCTATACAAGCTGCTGGAACCATTCTACAGCCGCCATTTTGAGTCTTATAGCCGCCATCCTTTGTATAACAGATATACAAGCTGCTGGAACCATTCTACAGCCGCCAGTTTAAGTCCTTTAGCTACCATCTTTAATATAGTACCTCTACAAGCTGTTGTAAAAGCTGCTGGAACCATTCTACAGCTGCCAGTTTGAGTCTTAAAGACGTCATCCTTTGTATAACAGATATACAAGCTGCTGGATCCATTCTACAGCCGCCAGTTTGAGTCCTTTAGCTGCCATCTTTAATATAGTACCTCTACAAGCTGCTGGTACCATTCTACAGCCGCCAGTTTGAGTCTTATAGCCGCCATTTTTAATATAGTACCTCTACAAGCTGCTGGTACCATTCTACAGCCGCAAGTTTGAGTCTTATAGCCGCCATCCTTTATATAACAGCTATACAAGCTGCTGGAACCATTCTATAGCCGCCAATTTGAAGTTTATAGTCGCCATTATTTATATAATAGCTATAAAAGTTGCTAGAACCATTCTACAGCCGCCATTTTGAGTCTTATAGCCGCCATCCTTTATATAGTCGCTCTACAAGCTGCTGGAACCTTTGTACAGCCGCTATTCTTTATATAACAGCTATACAAGCGGCTGGAACCAATCAACAGCCTCCATTTTGAGGGTTATAGCCGCCATCCTTTATATAACAGCTATACAAACTGCTGGAACCATTCTACAGCTGCCATTTTGAGTGTTATAGCCGCCATTTTTTATATATAGCAGCTATACAAGCTGCTGGAACCAATCAACAGCCTCCATTTGGCTGTTATAGCCGCCATTCTTTATATAATAGCCGACATTCTTTATATATAGCAGAAATACCAGCTGCTGGAACCAATCAACAGCCTCCAATTTAATTGTTATAGCCGCCATCCTTTATATAACAGCTTTACAACCTGCTGGAACCATTCTACAGCTGCCATTTTGAGTGTTATAGCCGCTATTCTTTATATATAGCAGCTATACAAGCTGCTGGAACCAATCAACAGCCTCCATTTTGATGGTTATAGCCGCCAATCTTTATATAACAGCTATACAAGTTGCTGGAACCATTTAACAGCCGCCAGTTTGAGTTCTTTAGCCGCCATCTTTAATATAGTAGCTATACAAGCTGCTGGAACCATTCTACAGCCGCCAGTTTGAGTCCTTTAGCTGCCATCTTTAATATAGTACCTCTACAAGCTGCTGGTACCATTCTACAGCCGCCAGTTTGAGTCTTATAGCCGCCATCCTTTATATAACAGCTATACAAGCTGCTGGAACCATTCTATAGCCGCCAATTTGAATTTTATAGCCGCCAACCTTTATTTTTTATATAACAGCATTTTGAGGGTTATAGCCGCCATCCTTTATATAACAGCTATACAAGCTGGTGGAACCATTCTACAGCCTTCATTTTGAGTCTTATAGCCGCCATCCTTTATATAACAGCTATACAAGCTGCTGGAACCATTCTACAGCTGCCAGTTTGAGTCTTAAAGACGTCATCCTTTGTATAACAGATATACAAGCTGCTGGAACCATTCTACAGACTCAATTTTGAGCCTTCTAGCCGCCATCCTTTGTATAACAGATATACAAGCTGCTGGAACCATTCTACAGCCTTCATTTTGAGTCTTATAGCCGCCATCCTTTATATAACAGCAATACAAGCTGCTGGAACCATTCTACAGCCGCCATTTTGAGTCTTATAGCCGCCATCCTTTATATAGTAGCTTTACAAGCTGCTGAAACCTTTGTACAGCCGCTATTCTTTATATAACAGCTATACAAGCTGATAACCAATCAACAGCCTCCATTTTCAATGTTATAGCCGCCATCCGTTATATAACAGCTATACAAGCTGCTGGAACCATTCTACAGCCGCCAGTTTGAGTCCTTTAGCTGCCATCTTTAATATAGTACCTCTACAAGCTGCTGGTACCATTCTACAGCCGCCAGTTTGAGTCTTATAGCCGCCATCCTTTATATAACAGCTATACAAGCTGCTGGAACCATTCTATAGCAGCCAATTTGAATTTTATAGCCGCCATCCTTTATTCTTTATATAACAGCATTTTGAGGGTTATAGCCGCCATCCTTTATATAACAGCGTTACAAACTGCTGGAACCATTCTACAGCTGCCATTTTGAGTGTTATAGCCGCCATTCCTTATATAACAGCTACAGAAGCTGCTGGAACCATTCTACAGGCGCCAGTTGGAGTTTTTTAGCCGCCATCTTTAATATAGTACCTCTACAAGCTGCTGAAACCATTCTACAGCCGCCAGTTTGAGTCTTATAGCCGCCATCTTTAATATAGTACCTCTACAAGCTGCTGGTACCATTCTACAGCCTCCAGTTTGAGTCTTATAGCCGCCATTTTTAATATAACATCTACACAAGCTGCTGGAACCATTTTGAGTCTTATAGCCGACATCCTTTATATAGTAGCTCTACAAGCTGCTGGAACCTTTGTACAGCCGCCAATTTTTATATAAAAGCTATACAAGCTACTGGAACCATTCTACAGCCTCTATTTTGAGTCTTATAGCCGCCATCCTTTACATAATATCTATACAAGGTGCTGGACCTATTCTACAGCTGCCAGTTTGAGTCTTAAAGACGTCATCCTTTGTATAACAGATATACAAGCTGCTGGAACCATTCTACAGCCGCCAGTTTAAGTCCTTTAGCTACCATCTTTAATATAGTACCTCTACAAGCTGTTGTAAAAGCTGCTGGAACCATTCTACAGCTGCCAGTTTGAGTCTTAAAGACGTCATCCTTTGTATAACAGATATACAAGCTGCTGGATCCATTCTACAGCCGCCAGTTTGAGTCCTTTAGCTGCCATCTTTAATATAGTACCTCTACAAGCTGCTGGTACCATTCTACAGCCGCCAGTTTGAGTCTTATAGCCGCCATTTTTAATATAGTACCTCTACAAGCTGTTGGTACCATTCTACAGCCGCAAGTTTGAGTCTTATAGCCGCCATCCTTTATATAACAGCTATACAAGCTGCTGGAACCATTCTATAGCCGCCAATTTGAAGTTTATAGTCGCCATTATTTATATAATAGCTATAAAAGTTGCTAGAACCATTCTACAGCCGCCATTTTGAGTCTTATAGCCGCCATCCTTTATATAGTCGCTCTACAAGCTGCTGGAACCTTTGTACAGCCGCTATTCTTTATATAACAGCTATACAAGCGGCTGGAACCAATCAACAGCCTCCATTTTGAGGGTTATAGCCGCCATCCTTTATATAACAGCGTTACAAACTGCTGGAACCATTCTACAGCTGCCATTTTGAGTGTTATAGCCGCCATTTTTTATATATAGCAGCTATACAAGCTGCTGGAACCAATCAACAGCCTCCATTTGGCTGTTATAGCCGCCATTCTTTATATAATAGCCGACATTCTTTATATATAGCAGAAATACCAGCTGCTGGAACCAATCAACAGCCTCCAATTTAATTGTTATAGCCGCCATCCTTTATATAACAGCTTTACAACCTGCTGGAACCATTCTACAGCTGCCATTTTGAGTGTTATAGCCGCTATTCTTTATATATAGCAGCTATACAAGCTGCTGGAACCAATCAACAGCCTCCATTTTGATGGTTATAGCCGCCAATCTTTATATAACAGCTATACAAGTTGCTGGAACCATTTAACAGCCGCCAGTTTGAGTTCTTTAGCCGCCATCTTTAATATAGTAGCTATACAAGCTGCTGGAACCATTCTACAGCCGCCAGTTTGAGTCCTTTAGCTGCCATCTTTAATATAGTACCTCTACAAGCTGCTGGTACCATTCTACAGCCGCCAGTTTGAGTCTTATAGCCGCCATCCTTTATATAACAGCTATACAAGCTGCTGGAACCATTCTATAGCCGCCAATTTGAATTTTATAGCCGCCATCCTTTATTCTTTATATAACAGCATTTTGAGGGTTATAGCCGCCATCCTTTATATAACAGCTATACAAGCTGCTGGAACCATTCTACTGCTGCTGGAACCATTCTACAGCCTTCATTTTGAGTCTTATAGCCGCCATCCTTTATATAACAGCAATACAAGCTGCTGGAACCATTCTACAGCCGCCATTTTGAGTCTTATAGCCGCCATCCTTTATATAGTAGCTTTACAAGCTGCTGAAACCTTTGTACAGCCGCTATTCTTTATATAACAGCTATACAAGCTGATAACCAATCAACAGCCTCCATTTTCAATGTTATAGCCGCCATCCGTTATATAACAGCTATACAAGCTGCTGGAACCATTCTACAGCCGCCAGTTTGAGTCCTTTAGCTGCCATCTTTAATATAGTACCTCTACAAGCTGCTGGTACCATTCTACAGCCGCCAGTTTGAGTCTTATAGCCGCCATCCTTTATATAACAGCTATACAAGCTGCTGGAACCATTCTATAGCAGCCAATTTGAATTTTATAGCCGCCATCCTTTATTCTTTATATAACAGCATTTTGAGGGTTATAGCCGCCATCCTTTATATAACAGCGTTACAAACTGCTGGAACCATTCTACAGCTGCCATTTTGAGTGTTATAGCCGCCATTCCTTATATAACAGCTACAGAAGCTGCTGGAACCATTCTACAGGCGCCAGTTGGAGTTTTTTAGCCGCCATCTTTAATATAGTACCTCTACAAGCTGCTGAAACCATTCTACAGCCGCCAGTTTGAGTCTTATAGCCGCCATCTTTAATATAGTACCTCTACAAGCTGCTGGTACCATTCTACAGCCTCCAGTTTGAGTCTTATAGCCGCCATTTTTAATATAACATCTACACAAGCTGCTGGAACCATTTTGAGTCTTATAGCCGACATCCTTTATATAGTAGCTCTACAAGCTGCTGGAACCTTTGTACAGCCGCCAATTTTTATATAAAAGCTATACAAGCTACTGGAACCATTCTACAGCCTCTATTTTGAGTCTTATAGCCGCCATCCTTTACATAATATCTATACAAGGTGCTGGACCTATTCTACAGCTGCCAGTTTGAGACTTATATATATATACAAGCTGCTGGAACCATTCTACAGCCTTCATTTTGAGTCTTATAGCCGCCATCCTTTATATAACAGCTATACAAGCTGCTGGAACCATTCTACAGCCGCCATTTTGAGTCTTATAGCCGCCATCCTTTGTATAACAGATATACAAGCTGCTGGAACCATTCTACAGCCGCCAGTTTAAGTCCTTTAGCTACCATCTTTAATATAGTACCTCTACAAGCTGTTGTAAAAGCTGCTGGAACCATTCTACAGCTGCCAGTTTGAGTCTTAAAGACGTCATCCTTTGTATAACAGATATACAAGCTGCTGGATCCATTCTACAGCCGCCAGTTTGAGTCCTTTAGCTGCCATCTTTAATATAGTACCTCTACAAGCTGCTGGTACCATTCTACAACCGCCAGTTTGAGTCTTATAGCCGCCATCCTTTATATAACAGCTATACAAGCTGCTGGAACCATTCTATAGCCGCCAATTTGAAGTTTATAGCCGCCATTATTTATATAATAGCTATAAAAGTTGCTGGAACCATTCTACAGCCGCCATTTTGAGTCTTATAGCCGCCATCCTTTATATAGTCGCTCTACAAGCTGCTGGAACCTTTGTACAGCCGCTATTCTTTATATAACAGCTATACAAGCGGCTGGAACCAATCAACAGCCTCCATTTTGAGGGTTATAGCCGCCATCCTTTATATAACAGCGTTACAAACTGCTGGAACCATTCTACAGCTGCCATTTTGAGTGTTATAGCCGCCATTCCTTATATAACAGCTACACAAGCTGCTGGAACCATTCTACAGCCGCCAGTTGGAGTTTTTTAGCCGCCATCTTTAATATAGTACCTCTATAAGCTGGTGGAACCATTCTACAGCGGCCAGTTTGAGTCTTATAGCCGCCATCTTTAATATAGTACCTCTACAAGCTGCTGGTACCATTCTACAGCCGCCAGTTTGAGTCTTATAGCCGCCATTTTTAATATAGTACCTCTACAAGCTGCTGGTACCATTCTACAGCCGCCAGTTTGAGTCTTATAGCCGCCATCCTTTATATAACAGCTATACAAGCTGCTGGAACCATTCTATAGCCGCCAATTTGAAGTTTATAGCCGCCATTATTTATATAACAGCTATACAAGCTGCTGGAACCATTCTACAGCTGCCAGTTTGAGTCTTATAGCCGCCATCTTTAATATAGTACCTCTATAAGCTGCTGGTACCATTCTACAGCCTTCAGTTTGAGTCTTATAGCCGCCATTTTTAATATAACATCTATACAAGCTGCTGGAACCATTTTGAGTCTTATAGCCGACATCCTTTATATAGTAGCTCTACAAGCTGCTGGAACCTTTGTACAGCCGCCAATTTTTATATAAAAGCTACACAAGCTACTGGAACCATTCTACAGCCGCCAGTTGGAGTCTTTTAGCCGCCATCTTTAATATAGTACATCTACAAGCTGCTGGAACCATTCAACAGCCGCCAGTTTTAGTCTTATAGCCTCCATCTTTAATATAGTACCTCTACAAGCTGCTGGTACCATTCTGCAGCCGCCATTTTGAGTCTTATATCCTTTATATAGTAGCTCTACAAGCTGCTGGAACCTTTGTGCAGCCGCTATTTTTTATATCAACAGACTCCATTTTGAGGGTTATAGCCGCCATTATTTATATAACAGCTATACAAGTTGCTGGAACCATTCTACAGCCGCCGTTTTGAGTCTTATAGCCGCCATCCTTTATATAACAGCGTTACAAACTGCTATAACAGCTACACAAGCTGCTGGAACCATTCTACAGCCGCCAGTTGGATGCTTTTAGCCGCCATCTTTAATATAGTACCTCTACAAGCTGCTGGAACCATTCAACAGCCGCCAGTTTGAGTCTTATAGCCTCCATCTTTAATATAGTACCTCTACAAGCTGCTGGTACCATTCTACAGCCGCCATTTTGAGTCTTACAGCCGCCATCCTTTATATAGTAGCTCTACAAGCTGCTGGAACCTTTGTGCAGCCGCTATTCTTTATATCAACAGACTCCATTTTGAGGGTTATAGCCGCCATCCTTTATATAACAGTTTAACAAACTGCTGGAACTATTTTACAGCCTTCATTTTGAGTCTTATAGCCGCCATCCCATATTTAGTAGCTCTACAAGCTGCTGGAACCATTCTACAGCCACCACTTTGAGTTCTTTAGCCGCCATTCTTAATATAGTAGCTATACAAGCTGCTGGAACCATTCTACAGCCTCCATTTTGAGTGTTATAGCCGCCATTTTTTATATAACAAATATACAAGCTGCTGGAACCAATCAACAGACTCCATTTTGAGGGTTATAGCCGCCATCCTTTATATAACAGTTTAACAAACTGCTGGAACCATTCCACAGCCTCCATTTTGAGTCTTATAGGCGCCATCCCTTATTTACGAGCTCTACAAGCTGCTGGAACCAATCAACTGACTCTCTTTTGAGTGTTATAGCCGCCATTCTTTATATAACAGCTATACAAGCTGCTGGAACCATTCTACAGCGCCAGTTTGAGTCTTAAAGACGTCATCCTTTGTATAACAGCTATACAAGCTGCTGGAACCTTTGTACAGCCGCTATTCTTTATATCAACAGACTCCATTTTGAGGGTTATAGCCGTTATATAACAGTTTAACAAACTGCTGGAACTATTTTACAGCCGCCATTTTGAGTCTTATAGCCGCCATCCTTTATATAGTAGCTCTACAAGCTGCTGGAACCTTTGTACAGCCGCTATTCTTTATATCAACAGACTCCATTTTGAGGGTTATAGCCGCCACCCTTTATATAACAGTTTAACAAACTGCTGGAACTATTTTACAGCCTTCATTTTGAGTCTTATAGGCGCCATCCCTTATTTAGTAGCTCTACAAGCTGCTGGAACCATTCTACAGCCACCACTTTGAGTTCTTTAGCCGCCATTATTAATATAGTAGCTATACAAGCTGCTGGAACCATTCTACAGTACCATTCTACAGCCACCACTTTGAGTTCTTTAGCCGCCATTCTTAATATAGTAGCTATACAAGCTGCTGGAACCATTCTACAGCCTCCATTTTGAGTGTTATAGCCGCCATTCTTTATATAACAAATATACAAGCTGCTGGAACCATTCTACAGCCTTCATTTTGAGTCTTAAAGCCGCCATCCTTTTTATAACAGCTATACAAGCTGCTGGAACCATTCTACAGCCGCCCCTTTGAGTCTTATAGCCGCCATCCTTTATATAGTAGCTTTACAAGCTGCTGAAACCTTTGTACAGCCGCTATTCTTTATATAACAGCTATACAAGCTGCTGGAACCAATCAACAGCCTCCATTTTCAATGTTATAGCCGCGATCCGTTATATAACAGCTATACAAGCTGCTGGAACCATTCTACAGCTGCCAGTTTGAGTCTTAAAGACGTCATCCTTTGTATAACAGATATACAAGCTGCTGGAACCGTTCGACAGCCGCCATTTTCAGTCTTATAGCCGCCATACCTTATTTAGTAGCTCTACAAGCTGCTGGAACCATTCTACTGCCACCACTTTGCGTTCTTTAGCCCCCATTCTTAATATAACAGCTTTACAAACTGCTGGAACCATTATACAGCCGCCAATTTGAGTGTTTTAGCCGCCATTTTTTATAAAACAGCTATACAAGCTGCTGGAACCAATCAACAGCCTCCATTTTGAGGGTTATAGCCGCCATCCTTTATATAACAGCGTTACAAACTGCTGGAACCATTCTACAGCTGCCATTTTGAGGGTTATAGCCGCCATCCTTTATATAACAGCGTTACAAACTGCTGGAACCATTCTACAGCTGCCATTTTGAGGGTTATAGCCGCCATTCTTGATATAACAGCGTTACAAACTGCTGGAACCATTCTACAGCCGCCATTTTGAGTCTTTTAGCCGACATCCTTTATATAGTAGCTCTACAAGCTGCTGGAACCTTTGTACAGCCGCCAATTTTTATATAAAAGCTATACAAGCTACTGCAACCATTCTACAGCCGCCAGTTGGAGTTTTTTAGCCGCCATCTTTAATATAGTACCTCTACAAGCTGCTGGAACCATTCAACAGCCGCCAGTTTGAGTCTTATAGCCGCCATCTTTAATATAGTACCTCAAAAAGCTGCTGGTACCATTCTACAGCCGCCATTTTGAATCTTATAGCCGCCATCCTTTATATAGTAGCTCTACAAGCTGCTGGAACCTTTGTACAACCGCTATTCTTTATATAACAGATATACAAGCTGCTGGAACCAATCAACAGACTCCATTTTGAGGGTTATAGCCGCCATCCTTTATATAACAGTGTAACAAACTGCTGGAACCATTCTACAGCCTCCATTTTGAGTCTTATAGTCGCCATCCTTTATATAGTAGCTTTACAAGCTGCTGGAACCTTTGTACAGCCGCTATTCTTTATATAACAGCTATACAAGCTGCTGGAACCAATCAACAGCTGCCAGTTTGAGTCTTAAAGACGTCATCCTTTGTATAACAGATATACAAGCTGCTGGAACCGTTCGACAGCTGCCAGTTTGAGTCTTAAAGACGTCATCCTTTGTATAACAGATAGACAAGCTGCTGGAACCGTTCGACAGCCGCCATTTTGAGTCTCATAGCCGCCATACCTTATTTAGTAGCTCTACAAGCTGCTGGAACCTTTGTACAGCCGCAATTCTTTATATAACAGCTATACAAGCTGCTGGAACCAATCAAAAGCCTCCATTTTCAGTGTTATAGCCGCCATTCTTTATATAACAGCTATACAAGCTGCTGGAACCATTCTACAGCTGCCAGTTTGAGTCTTAAAGACGTCATCCTTTGTATAACAGATAGACAAGCTGCTGGAACCGTTCGACAGCCGCCATTTTGAGTCTTATAGCCGCCATACCTTATTTAGTAGCTCTACAAGCTGCTGGAACCATTCTACAGCCACCACTTTGCGTTCTTTAGCCCCCATTCTTAATATAACAGCTTTACAAACTGCTAGACCCATTCTACAGCCACCACTTTGCGTTCTTTAGCCCCCATTCTTAATATAACAGCTTTACAAACTGCTAGAACCATTCTACAGCCTCCATTTTGAGTCTTATAGCCGCCTATTTTTATATAACAGCTATACAAGTTGCTGGAACCATTCTACAGCCGCCAGTTTGAGTCCTTTAGCTGCCATCTTTAATATAGTACCTCTACAAGCTGCTGGAACAATTCTACAGCCGCCAGTTTGAGTCTTATAGCCGCCATCATTAATATAGTACCTCTACAAGCTGCTGGTACCTTTCAACAGCCGCCAGTTTGAGTCTTATGGCAGCCATTTTTAATAGAACATCTATACAAGCTGCTGGAACCATTCTACAGCCGCCAATTTGAGTGTTATAGTCGCCATTTTTTATAAAACAGCTATACAAGCTGCTGGAACCATTTTGAGTCTTTTAGCTGACATCCTTTATATAGTAGCTCTACAAGCTGCTGGAACCTTTGTACAACCGCCAATTTTTATATAAAAGCTATACAAGCTACTGGAACCATTCTACAGCCTCTATTTTGAGTGTTATAGCCGCCATTTTTTATATAACAACTCTACAAGCTGCTGGAACCATTCTACAGCCACCACTTTGCGTTCTTTAGCCACCATTCTTAATATAACAGCTTTACAAACTGCTAGACCCATTCTACAGCCACCACTTTGCGTTCTTTAGCCCCCATTCTTAATATAACGGCTTTACAATCTGCTAGAACCATTCTACAGCCTCCATTTTGAGTCTTATAGCCGCCTATTTTTATATAACAGCTATACAAGTTGCTGGAACCATTCTACAGCCGCCAGTTTGAGTCCTTTAGCTGCCATCTTTAATATAGTACCTCTACAAGCTGCTGGAACAATTCTACAGTCGCCAGTTTGAGTCTTATAGCCGCCATCATTAATATAGTACCTCTACAAGCTGCTGGTACCTTTCAACAGCCGCCAGTTTGAGTCTTATGGCAGCCATTTTTAATATAACATCTATACAAGCTGCTGGAACCATTCTACAGCCGCCAATTTGAGTGTTATAGCCGCCATTTTTTATAAAACAGCTATACAAGCTGCTGGAACCATTTTGAGTCTTTTAGCCGACATCCTTTATATAGTAGCTCTACAAGCTGCTGGAACCTTTGTACAGCCGCTATTCTTTATATAACAGCTATACAAGCTGCTGGAACCAATCAAAAGCCTCCATTTTCAGTGTTATAGCCGCCATTCTTTATATGACAGCTCTACAAGCTGCTGGAACCATTCTACAGCCACCACTTTGCGTTCTTTAGCCCCCATTCTTAATATAACAGCTTTACAAACTGCTAGACCCATTCTACAGCCACCACTTTGCGTTCTTTAGCCCCCATTCTTAATATAACAGCTTTACAAACTGCTAGAACCATTCTACAGCCTCCATTTTGAGTCTTATAGCCGCCTATTTTTAATATAACATCTATACAAGCTGCTGGAACCATTCTACAGCCGCCAATTTGAGTGTTATAGCCGCCATTTTTTATAAAACAGCTATACAAGCTGCTGGAACCATTTTGAGTCTTTTAGCCGACATCCTTTATATAGTAGCTCTACAAGCTGCTGGAACCTTTGTACAACCGCCAATTTTTATATAAAAGCTATACAAGCTACTGGAACCATTCTACAGCCTCTATTTTGAGTCTTATAGCCGCCACCCTTTATATAGTAGCTTTACAAGCTACTGGAACCTTTGTACAGCCGCTATTCTTTATATAACAGCTATACAAGCTGCTGGAACCAATCAACAGCCTCCATTTTAAGGGTTATAGCCGCCATCCTTTATATAACAGCGTTACAAACTGCTGGAACCATTCTACAGCTGCCAGTTTGAGTCTTATAGCCGCCATCCTTTATATAGTAGCTTTACAAGCTGCTGAAACCTTTGTACAGCCGCTATTCTTTATATAACAGCTATACAAGCTGCTGGAACCAATCAACAGCCTCCATTTTCAATGTTATAGCCGCCATCCGTTATATAACAGCTATACAAGCTGCTGGAACCATTCTACAGCTGCCAGTTTGAGTCTTAAAGACGTCATCCTTTGTATAACAGATATACAAGCTGCTGGAACCGTTCGACAGCCGCCATTTTCAGTCTTATAGCCGCCATACCTTATTTAGTAGCTCTACAAGCTGCTGGAACCATTCTACAGCCACCACTTTGCGTTCTTTAGCCCCCATTCTTAATATAACAGCTTTACAAACTGCTGGAACCATTATACAGCCGCCAGTTTGAGTCTTATAGCCGCCATTTTTAATGTAACATCTATACAAGCTGCTGGAACCATTCTACAGCCGCCAATTTGAGTGTTTTAGCCGTCATTTTTTATAAAACAGCTATACAAGCTGCTGGAACCAATCAACAGCCTCCATTTTGAGGGTTATAGCCGCCATCCTTTATATAACAGCGTTACAAACTGCTGGAACCATTCTACAGCTGCCATTTTGAGGGTTATAGCCGCCATCCTTTATATAACAGCGTTACAAACTGCTGGAACCATTCTACAGCTGCCATTTTGAGGGTTATAGCCGCCATCCTTTATATAACAGCGTTACAAACTGCTGGAACCATTCTACAGCCGCCATTTTGAGTCTTTTAGCCGACATCCTTTATATAGTAGCTCTACAAGCTGCTGGAACCTTTGTACAGCCGCCAATTTTTATATAAAAGCTATACAAGCTACTGCAACCATTCTACAGCCGCCAGTTGGAGTTTTTTAGCCGCCATCTTTAATATAGTACCTCTACAAGCTGCTGGAACCATTCAACAGCCGCCAGTTTGAGTCTTATAGCCGCCATCTTTAATATAGTACCTCAAAAAGCTGCTGGTACCATTCTACAGCCGCCATTTTGAATCTTATAGCCGCCATCCTTTATATAGTAGCTCTACAAGCTGCTGGAACCTTTGTACAGCCACTATTCTTTATATAACAGATATACAAGCTGCTGGAACCAATCAACAGACTCCATTTTGAGGGTTATAGCCGCCATCCTTTATATAACAGTGTAACAAACTGCTGGAACCATTCTACAGCCTCCATTTTGAGTCTTATAGCCGCCATCCCTTAGTTACGAGCTCTACAAGCTGCTGGAACCAATCAACTGACTCCATTTGAGTGTTATAGCCGCCTATTTTTATATAACAGCTATACAAGTTGCTGGAACCATTCTACAGCCGCAGTTTGAGTCCTTTAGCTGCCATCTTTAATATAGTACCTCTACAAGCTGCTGGAACAATTCTACAGCCGCCAGTTTGAGTCTTATAGCCGCCATCATTAATATAGTACCTCTACAAGCTGCTGGTACCTTTCAACAGCCGCCAGTTTGAGTCTTATAGCAGCCATTTTTAATATAACATCTATACAAGCTGCTGGAACCATTCTACAGCCGCCAATTTGAGTGTTATAGCCGCCATTTTTTATAAAACAGCTATACAAGCTGCTGGAACCATTTTGAGTCTTTTAGCCGACATCCCTTATATAGTAGCTCTACAAGCTGCTGGAACCTTTGTACAACCGCCAATTTTTATATAAAAGCTATACAAGCTACTGGAACCATTCTACAGCCTCTATTTTGAGTCTTATAGCCGCCACCCTTTATATAGTAGCTTTACAAGCTACTGGAACCTTTGTGCAGCCGCTATTCTTTATATAACAGCTATACAAGCTGCTGGAACCAATCAACAGCCTCCATTTTAAGGGTTATAGCCGCCATCCTTTATATAACAGCGTTACAAACTGCTGGAACCATTCTACAGCTGCCAGTTTGAGTCTTATAGCCGCCATCCTTTATATAGTAGCTTTACAAGCTGCTGAAACCTTTGTACAGCCGCTATTCTTTATATAACAGCTATACAAGCTGCTGGAACCAATCAACAGCCTCCATTTTCAATGTTATAGCCGCCATCCGTTATATAACAGCTATACAAGCTGCTGGAACCATTCTACAGCTGCCAGTTTGAGTCTTAAAGACGTCATCCTTTGTATAACAGATATACAAGCTGCTGGAACCGTTCGACAGCCGCCATTTTCAGTCTTATAGCCGCCATACCTTATTTAGTAGCTCTACAAGCTGCTGGAACCATTCTACAGCCACCACTTTGCGTTCTTTAGCCCCCATTCTTAATATAACAGCTTTACAAACTGCTGGAACCATTATACAGCCGCCAGTTTGAGTCTTATAGCCGCCATTTTTAATGTAACATCTATACAAGCTGCTGGAACCATTCTACAGCCGCCAATTTGAGTGTTTTAGCCGTCATTTTTTATAAAACAGCTATACAAGCTGCTGGAACCAATCAACAGCCTCCATTTTGAGGGTTATAGCCGCCATCCTTTATATAACAGCGTTACAAACTGCTGGAACCATTCTACAGCTGCCATTTTGAGGGTTATAGCCGCCATCCTTTATATAACAGCGTTACAAACTGCTGGAACCATTCTACAGCTGCCATTTTGAGGGTTATAGCCGCCATCCTTTATATAACAGCGTTACAAACTGCTGGAACCATTCTACAGCCGCCATTTTGAGTCTTTTAGCCGACATCCTTTATATAGTAGCTCTACAAGCTGCTGGAACCTTTGTACAGCTGCCAATTTTTATATAAAAGCTATACAAGCTACTGCAACCATTCTACAGCCGGCAGTTGGAGTTTTTTAGCCGCCATCTTTAATATAGTACCTCTACAAGCTGCTGGAACCATTCAACAGCCGCCAGTTTGAGTCTTATAGCCGCCATCTTTAATATAGTACCTCAAAAAGCTGCTGGTACCATTCTACAGCCGCCATTTTGAATCTTATAGCCGCCATCCTTTATATAGTAGCTCTACAAGCTGCTGGAACCTTTGTACAGCCGCTATTCTTTATATAACAGATATACAAGCTGCTGGAACCAATCAACAGACTCCATTTTGAGGGTTATAGCCGCCATCCTTTATATAACAGTGTAACAAACTGCTGGAACCATTCTACAGCCTCTATTTTGAGTCTTATAGCCGCCATCCCTTATTTACGAGCTCTACAAGCTGCTGGAACCAATCAACTGACTCCATTTGAGTGTTATAGCCGCCATTCTTTATATAACAGCTATACAAGCTGCTGGAACCATTCTACAGCCACCATTTTTAGTCTTATAGCCGCCATCCTTTATATAGTAGCTTTACAAGCTGCTGGAACCTTTGTACAGCCGCTATTCTTTATATAACAGCTACACAAGCTGCTGGAACCAATCAAAAGCCTCCATTTTCAGTGTTATAGCTGCCATCCTTTATATAACAGCGTTACAAACTGCTGGAACCATTCTACAGCCGCCAGTTTGAGTCTTTTAGCCGACATCCTTTATATAGTAGCTCTACAAGCTGCTGGAACCTTTGTACAGCTGCCAATTTTTATATAAAAGCTATACAAGCTACTGCAACCATTCTACAGCCGGCAGTTGGAGTTTTTTAGCCGCCATCTTTAATATAGTACCTCTACAAGCTGCTGGAACCATTCAACAGCCGCCAGTTTGAGTCTTATAGCCGCCATCTTTAATATAGTACCTCAAAAAGCTGCTGGTACCATTCTACAGCCGCCATTTTGAATCTTATAGCCGCCATCCTTTATATAGTAGCTCTACAAGCTGCTGGAACCTTTGTACAGCCGCTATTCTTTATATAACAGATATACAAGCTGCTGGAACCAATCAACAGACTCCATTTTGAGGGTTATAGCCGCCATCCTTTATATAACAGTGTAACAAACTGCTGGAACCATTCTACAGCCTCCATTTTGAGTCTTATAGCCGCCATCCCTTATTTACGAGCTCTACAAGCTGCTGGAACCAATCAACTGACTCCATTTGAGTGTTATAGCCGCCATTCTTTATATAACAGCTATACAAGCTGCTGGAACCATTCTACAGCCACCATTTTTAGTCTTATAGCCGCCATCCTTTATATAGTAGCTTTACAAGCTGCTGGAACCTTTGTACAGCCGCTATTCTTTATATAACAGCTACACAAGCTGCTGGAACCAATCAAAAGCCTCCATTTTCAGTGTTATAGCCGCCATTCTTTATATAACAGCTATACAAGCTGCTGGAACCATTCCACAGCTGCCAGTTTGAGTCTTAAAGACGTCATCCTTTGTATAACAGATAGACAAGCTGCTGGAACCGTTCGACAGCCGCCATTTTGAGTCTTATAGCCGCCATACCTTATTTAGTAGCTCTACAAGCTGCTGGAACCATTCTACAGCCACCACTTTGCGTTCTTTAGCCCCCATTCTTAATATAACAGCTTTACAAACTGCTAGACCCATTCTACAGCCTCCACTTTGCGTTCTTTAGCCCCCATTCTTAATATAACAGCTTTACAAACTGCTAGAACCATTCTACAGCCTCCATTTTGAGTCTTATAGCCGCCTATTTTTAATATAACATCTATACAAGCTGCTGGAACCATTCTACAGCCGCCAATTTGAGTGTTTTAGCCGTCATTTTTTATAAAACAGCTATACAAGCTGCTGGAACCAATCAACAGCCTCCATTTTGAGGGTTATAGCCGCCATCCTTTATATAACAGCGTTACAAACTGCTGGAACCATTCTACAGCTGCCATTTTGAGGGTTATAGCCGCCATCCTTTATATAACAGCGTTACAAACTGCTGGAACCATTCTACAGCTGCCAGTTTGAGTCTTATAGCCGCCATCCTTTATATAGTAGCTTTACAAGCTGCTGAAACCTTTGTACAGCCGCTATTCTTTATATAACAGCTATACAAGCTGCTGGAACCAATCAACAGCCTCCATTTTCAATGTTATAGCCGCCATCCGTTATATAACAGCTATACAAGCTGCTGGAACCATTCTACAGCTGCCAGTTTGAGTCTTAAAGACGTCATCCTTTGTATAACAGATATACAAGCTGCTGGAACCGTTCGACAGCCGCCATTTTCAGTCTTATAGCCGCCATACCTTATTTAGTAGCTCTACAAGCTGCTGGAACCATTCTACAGCCACCACTTTGCGTTCTTTAGCCCCCATTCTTAATATAACAGCTTTACAAACTGCTGGAACCATTATACAGCCGCCAGTTTGAGTCTTATAGCCGCCATTTTTAATGTAACATCTATACAAGCTGCTGGAACCATTCTACAGCCGCCAATTTGAGTGTTTTAGCCGTCATTTTTTATAAAACAGCTATACAAGCTGCTGGAACCAATCAACAGCCTCCATTTTGAGGGTTATAGCCGCCATCCTTTATATAACAGCGTTACAAACTGCTGGAACCATTCTACAGCTGCCATTTTGAGGGTTATAGCCGCCATCCTTTATATAACAGCGTTACAAACTGCTGGAACCATTCTACAGCTGCCATTTTGAGGGTTATAGCCGCCATCCTTTATATAACAGCGTTACAAACTGCTGGAACCATTCTACAGCCGCCATTTTGAGTCTTTTAGCCGACATCCTTTATATAGTAGCTCTACAAGCTGCTGGAACCTTTGTACAGCCGCCAATTTTTATATAAAAGCTATACAAGTTACTGCAACCATTCTACAGCCGCCAGTTGCAGTTTTTTAGCCGCCATCTTTAATATAGTACCTCTACAAGCTGCTGGAACCATTCAACAGCCGCCAGTTTGAGTCTTATAGCCGCCATCTTTAATATAGTACCTCAAAAAGCTGCTGGTACCATTCTACAGCCGCCATTTTGAATCTTATAGCCGCCATCCTTTATATAGTAGCTCTACAAGCTGCTGGAACCTTTGTACAGCCGCTATTCTTTATATAACAGATATACAAGCTGCTGGAACCAATCAACAGACTCCATTTTGAGGGTTATAGCCGCCATCCTTTATATAACAGTGTAACAAACTGCTGGAACCATTCTACAGCCTCCATTTTGAGTCTTATAGCCGCCATCCCTTATTTACGAGCTCTACAAGCTGCTGGAACCAATCAACTGACTCCATTTGAGTGTTATAGCCGCCATTCTTTATATAACAGCTATACAAGCTGCTGGAACCATTCTACAGCCACCATTTTTAGTCTTATAGCCGCCATCCTTTATATAGTAGCTTTACAAGCTGCTGGAACCTTTGTACAGCCGCTATTCTTTATATAACAGCTATACAAGCTGCTGGAACCAATCAAAAGCCTCCATTTTCAGTGTTATAGCCGCCATTCTTTATATAACAGCTATACAAGCTGCTGGAACCATTCTACAGCTGCCAGTTTGAGTCTTAAAGACGTCATCCTTTGTATAACAGATAGACAAGCTGCTGGAACCGTTCGACAGCCGCCATTTTGAGTCTTATAGCCGCCATACCTTATTTAGTAGCTCTACAAGCTGCTGGAACCATTCTACAGCCACCACTTTGCGTTCTTTAGCCCCCATTCTTAATATAACAGCTTTACAAACTGCTAGACCCATTCTACAGCCACCACTTTGCGTTCTTTAGCCCCCATTCTTAATATAACAGCTTTACAAACTGCTAGAACCATTCTACAGCCTCCATTTTGAGTCTTATAGCCGCCTATTTTTATATAACAGCTATACAAGTTGCTGGAACCATTCTACAGCCGCCAGTTTGAGTCCTTTAGCTGCCATCTTTAATATAGTACCTCTACAAGCTGCTGGAACAATTCTACAGCCGCCAGTTTGAGTCTTATCGCCGCCATCATTAATATAGTACCTCTACAAGCGGCTGGTACCTTTCAACAGCCGCCAGTTTGAGTCTTATAGCAGCCATTTTTAATATAACATCTATACAAGCTGCTGGAACCATTCTACAGCCGCCAATTTGAGTGTTATAGCCGCCATTTTTTATAAAACAGCTATACAAGCTGTTGGAACCATTTTGAGTCTTTTAGCCGACATCCTTTATATAGTAGCTCTACAAGCTGCTGGAACCTTTGTACAACCGCCAATTTTTATATAAAAGCTATACAAGCTACTGGAACCATTCTACAGCCTCTATTTTGAGTCTTATAGCCGCCACCCTTTATATAGTAGCTTTACAAGCTACTGGAACCTTTGTACAGCCGCTATTCTTTATATAACAGCTATACAAGCTGCTGGAACCAATCAACAGCCTCCATTTTAAGGGTTATAGCCGCCATCCTTTATATAACAGCGTTACAAACTGCTGGAACCATTCTACAGCTGCCAGTTTGAGTCTTATAGCCGCCATCCTTTATATAGTAGCTTTACAAGCTGCTGAAACCTTTGTACAGCCGCTATTCTTTATATAACAGCTATATAAGCTGCTGGAACCAATCAACAGCCTCCATTTTCAATGTTATAGCCGCCATCCGTTATATAACAGCCATACAAGCTGCTGGAACCATTCTACAGCTGCCAGTTTGAGTCTTAAAGACGTCATCCTTTGTATAACAGATATACAAGCTGCTGGAACCGTTCGACAGCCGCCATTTTCAGTCTTATAGCCGCCATACCTTATTTAGTAGCTCTACAAGCTGCTGGAACCATTCTACAGCCACCACTTTGCGTTCTTTAGCCCCCATTCTTAATATAACAGCTTTACAAACTGCTGGAACCATTATACAGCCGCCAGTTTGAGTCTTATAGCCGCCATTTTTAATGTAACATCTATACAAGCTGCTGGAACCATTCTACAGCCGCCAATTTGAGTGTTTTAGCCGTCATTTTTTATAAAACAGCTATACAAGCTGCTGGAACCAATCAACAGCCTCCATTTTGAGGGTTATAGCCGCCATCCTTTATATAACAGCGTTACAAACTGCTGGAACCATTTTACAGCTGCCATTTTGAGGGTTATAGCCGCCATCCTTTATATAACAGCGTTACAAACTGCTGGAACCATTCTACAGCTGCCATTTTGAGGGTTATAGCCGCCATCCTTTTTATAACAGCGTTACAAACTGCTGGAACCATTCTACAGCCGCCATTTTGAGTCTTTTAGCCGACATCCTTTATATAGTAGCTCTACAAGCTGCTGGAACCTTTGTACAGCCGCCAATTTTTATATAAAAGCTATACAAGCTACTGCAACCATTCTACAGCCGCCAGTTGGAGTTTTTTAGCCGCCATCTTTAATATAGTACCTCTACAAGCTGCTGGAACCATTCAACAGCCGCCAGTTTGAGTCTTATAGCCGCCATCTTTAATATAGTACCTCAAAAAGCTGCTGGTACCATTCTACAGACGCCATTTTGAATCTTATAGCCGCCATCCTTTATATAGTAGCTCTACAAGCTGCTGGAACCTTTGTACAGCCGCTATTCTTTATATAACAGATATACAAGCTGCTGGAACCAATCAACAGACTCCATTTTGAGGGTTATAGCCGCCATCCTTTATATAACAGTGTAACAAACTGCTGGAACCATTCTACAGCCTCCATTTTGAGTCTTATAGCCGCCATCCCTTATTTACGAGCTCTACAAGCTGCTGGAACCAATCAACTGACTCCATTTGAGTGTTATAGCCTCCATTCTTTATATAACAGCTATACAAGCTGCTGGAACCATTCTACAGCCACCATTTTTAGTCTTATAGCCGCCATCCTTTATATAGTAGCTTTACAAGCTGCTGGAACCTTTGTACAGCCGCTATTCTTTATATAACAGCTACACAAGCTGCTGGAACCAATCAAAAGCCTCCATTTTCAGTGTTATAGCCGCCATTCTTTATATAACAGCTATACAAGCTGCTGGAACCATTCCACAGCTGCCAGTTTGAGTCTTAAAGACGTCATCCTTTGTATAACAGATAGACAAGCTGCTGGAACCGTTCGACAGCCGCCATTTTGAGTCTTATAGCCGCCATACCTTATTAAGTAGCTCTACAAGCTGCTGGAACCATTCTACAGCCACCACTTTGCGTTCTTTAGCCCCCATTCTTAATATAACAGCTTTACAAACTGCTAGACCCATTCTACAGCCTCCACTTTGCGTTCTTTAGCCCCCATTCTTAATATAACAGCTTTACAAACTGCTAGAACCATTCTACAGCCTCCATTTTGAGTCTTATAGCCGCCTATTTTTAATATAACATCTATACAAGCTGCTGGAACCATTCTACAGCCGCCAATTTGAGTGTTATAGCCGCCATTTTTTATAAAACAGCTATACAAGCTGCTGGAACCATTTTGAGTCTTTTAGCCGACATCCTTTATATAGTAGCTCTACAAGCTGCTGGAACCTTTGTACAACCGCCAATTTTTATATAAAAGCTATACAAGCTACTGGAACCATTCTACAGCCTCTATTTTGAGTCTTATAGCCGCCACCCTTTATATAGTAGCTTTACAAGCTACTGGAACCTTTGTACAGCCGCTATTCTTTATATAACAGCTATACAAGCTGCTGGAACCAATCAACAGCCTCCATTTTAAGGGTTATAGCCGCCATCCTTTATATAACAGCGTTACAAACTGCTGGAACCATTCTACAGCTGCCAGTTTGAGTCTTATAGCCGCCATCCTTTATATAGTAGCTTTACAAGCTGCTGAAACCTTTGTACAGCCGCTATTCTTTATATAACAGCTATACAAGCTGCTGGAACCAATCAACAGCCTCCATTTTCAATGTTATAGCCGCCATCCGTTATATAACAGCTATACAAGCTGCTGGAACCATTCTACAGCTGCCAGTTTGAGTCTTAAAGACGTCATCCTTTGTATAACAGATATACAAGCTGCTGGAACCGCCATACCTTATTTAGTAGCTCTACAAGCTGCTGGAACCATTCTACAGCCACCACTTTGCGTTCTTTAGCCCCCATTCTTAATATAACAGCTTTACAAACTGCTGGAACCATTATACAGCCGCCAGTTTGAGTCTTATAGCCGCCATTTTTAATGTAACATCTATACAAGCTGCTGGAACCATTCTACAGCCGCCAATTTGAGTGTTTTAGCCGTCATTTTTTATAAAACAGCTATACAAGCTGCTGGAACCAATCAACAGCCTCCATTTTGAGGGTTATAGCCGCCATCCTTTATATAACAGCGTTACAAACTGCTGGAACCATTCTACAGCTGCCATTTTGAGGGTTATAGCCGCCATCCTTTATATAACAGCGTTACAAACTGCTGGAACCATTCTACAGCTGCCATTTTGAGGGTTATAGCCGCCATCCTTTATATAACAGCGTTACAAACTGCTGGAACCATTCTACAGCCGCCATTTTGAGTCTTTTAGCCGACATCCTTTATATAGTAGCTCTACAAGCTGCTGGAACCTTTGTACAGCCGCCAATTTTTATATAAAAGCTATACAAGCTACTGCAACCATTCTACAGCCGCCAGTTGCAGTTTTTTAGCCGCCATCTTTAATATAGTACCTCTACAAGCTGCTGGAACCATTCAACAGCCGCCAGTTTGAGTCCTATAGCCGCCATCTTTTATATAGTACCTCAAAAAGCTGCTGGTACCATTCTACAGCCGCCATTTTGAATCTTATAGCCGCCATCCTTTATATAGTAGCTCTACAAGCTGCTGGAACCTTTGTACAGCCGCTATTCTTTATATAACAGATATACAAGCTGCTGGAACCAATCAACAGACTCCATTTTGAGGGTTATAGCCGCCATCCTTTATATAACAGTGTAACAAACTGCTGGAACCATTCTACAGCCTCCATTTTGAGTCTTATAGCCGCCATCCCTTATTTACGAGCTCTACAAGCTGCTGGAACCAATCAACTGACTCCATTTGAGTGTTATAGCCGCCATTCTTTATATAACAGCTATACAAGCTGCTGGAACCATTCTACAGCCACCATTTTTAGTCTTATAGCCGCCATCCTTTATATAGTAGCTTTACAAGCTGCTGGAACCTTTGTACAGCCGCTATTCTTTATATAACAGCTATACAAGCTGCTGGAACCAATCAAAAGCCTCCATTTTCAGTGTTATAGCCGCCATTCTTTATATAACAGCTATACAAGCTGCTGGAACCATTCTACAGCTGCCAGTTTGAGTCTTAAAGACGTCATCCTTTGTATAACAGATAGACAAGCTGCTGGAACCGTTCGACAGCCGCCATTTTGAGTCTTATAGCCGCCATACCTTATTTAGTAGCTCTACAAGCTGCTGGAACCATTCTACAGCCACCACTTTGCGTTCTTTAGCCCCCATTCTTAATATAACAGCTTTACAAACTGCTAGACCCATTCTACAGCCACCACTTTGCGTTCTTTAGCCCCCATTCTTAATATAACAGCTTTACAAACTGCTAGAACCATTCTACAGCCTCCATTTTGAGTCTTATAGCCGCCTATTTTTATATAACAGCTATACAAGTTGCTGGAACCATTCTACAGCCGCCAGTTTGAGTCCTTTAGCTGCCATCTTTAATATAGTACCTCTACAAGCTGCTGGAACAATTCTACAGCCGCCAGTTTGAGTCTTATCGCCGCCATCATTAATATAGTACCTCTACAAGCTGCTGGTACCTTTCAACAGCCGCCAGTTTGAGTCTTATAGCAGCCATTTTTAATATAACATCTATACAAGCTGCTGGAACCATTCTACAGCCGCCAATTTGAGTGTTATAGCCGCCATTTTTTATAAAACAGCTATACAAGCTGTTGGAACCATTTTGAGTCTTTTAGCCGACATCCTTTATATAGTAGCTCTACAAGCTGCTGGAACCTTTGTACAACCGCCAATTTTTATATAAAAGCTATACAAGCTACTGGAACCATTCTACAGCCTCTATTTTGAGTCTTATAGCCGCCACCCTTTATATAGTAGCTTTACAAGCTACTGGAACCTTTGTACAGCCGCTATTCTTTATATAACAGCTATACAAGCTGCTGGAACCAATCAACAGCCTCCATTTTAAGGGTTATAGCCGCCATCCTTTATATAACAGCGTTACAAACTGCTGGAACCATTCTACAGCTGCCAGTTTGAGTCTTATAGCCGCCATCCTTTATATAGTAGCTTTACAAGCTGCTGAAACCTTTGTACAGCCGCTATTCTTTATATAACAGCTATATAAGCTGCTGGAACCAATCAACAGCCTCCATTTTCAATGTTATAGCCGCCATCCGTTATATAACAGCCATACAAGCTGCTGGAACCATTCTACAGCTGCCAGTTTGAGTCTTAAAGACGTCATCCTTTGTATAACAGATATACAAGCTGCTGGAACCGTTCGACAGCCGCCATTTTCAGTCTTATAGCCGCCATACCTTATTTAGTAGCTCTACAAGCTGCTGGAACCATTCTACAGCCACCACTTTGCGTTCTTTAGCCCCCATTCTTAATATAACAGCTTTACAAACTGCTGGAACCATTATACAGCCGCCAGTTTGAGTCTTATAGCCGCCATTTTTAATGTAACATCTATACAAGCTGCTGGAACCATTCTACAGCCGCCAATTTGAGTGTTTTAGCCGTCATTTTTTATAAAACAGCTATACAAGCTGCTGGAACCAATCAACAGCCTCCATTTTGAGGGTTATAGCCGCCATCCTTTATATAACAGCGTTACAAACTGCTGGAACCATTCTACGGCTGCCATTTTGAGGGTTATAGCCGCCATCCTTTATATAACAGCGTTACAAACTGCTGGAACCATTCTACAGCTGCCATTTTGAGGGTTATAGCCGCCATCCTTTTTATAACAGCGTTACAAACTGCTGGAACCATTCTACAGCCGCCATTTTGAGTCTTTTAGCCGACATCCTTTATATAGTAGCTCCACAAGCTGCTGGAACCTTTGTACAGCCGCCAATTTTTATATAAAAGCTATACAAGCTACTGCAACCATTCTACAGCCGCCAGTTGGAGGTTTTTAGCCGCCATCTTTAATATAGTACCTCTACAAGCTGCTGGAACCATTCAACAGCCGCCAGTTTGAGTCTTATAGCCGCCATCTTTAATATAGTACCTCAAAAAGCTGCTGGTACCATTCTACAGACGCCATTTTGAATCTTATAGCCGCCATCCTTTATATAGTAGCTCTACAAGCTGCTGGAACCTTTGTACAGCCGCTATTCTTTATATAACAGATATACAAGCTGCTGGAACCAATCAACAGACTCCATTTTGAGGGTTATAGCCGCCATCCTTTATATAACAGTGTAACAAACTGCTGGAACCATTCTACAGCCTCCATTTTGAGTCTTATAGCCGCCATCCCTTATTTACGAGCTCTACAAGCTGCTGGAACCAATCAACTGACTCCATTTGAGTGTTATAGCCTCCATTCTTTATATAACAGCTATACAAGCTGCTGGAACCATTCTACAGCCACCATTTTTAGTCTTATAGCCGCCATCCTTTATATAGTAGCTTTACAAGCTGCTGGAACCTTTGTACAGCCGCTATTCTTTATATAACAGCTACACAAGCTGCTGGAACCAATCAAAAGCCTCCATTTTCAGTGTTATAGCCGCCATTCTTTATATAACAGCTATACAAGCTGCTGGAACCATTCCACAGCTGCCAGTTTGAGTCTTAAAGACGTCATCCTTTGTATAACAGATAGACAAGCTGCTGGAACCGTTCGACAGCCGCCACTTTGAGTCTTATAGCCGCCATACCTTATTAAGTAGCTCTACAAGCTGCTGGAACCATTCTACAGCCACCACTTTGCGTTCTTTAGCCCCCATTCTTAATATAACAGCTTTACAAACTGCTAGACCCATTCTACAGCCTCCACTTTGCGTTCTTTAGCCCCCATTCTTAATATAACAGCTTTACAAACTGCTAGAACCATTCTACAGCCTCCATTTTGAGTCTTATAGCCGCCTATTTTTAATATAACATCTATACAAGCTGCTGGAACCATTCTACAGCCGCCAATTTGAGTGTTATAGCCGCCATTTTTTATAAAACAGCTATACAAGCTGCTGGAACCATTTTGAGTCTTTTAGCCGACATCCTTTATATAGTAGTTCTACAAGCTGCTGGAACCTTTGTACAACCGCCAATTTTTATATAAAAGCTATACAAGCTACTGGAACCATTCTACAGCCTCTATTTTGAGTCTTATAGCCGCCACCCTTTATATAGTAGCTTTACAAGCTACTGGAACCTTTGTACAGCCGCTATTCTTTATATAACAGCTATACAAGCTGCTGGAACCAATCAACAGCCTCCATTTTAAGGGTTATAGCCGCCATCCTTTATATAACAGCGTTACAAACTGCTGGAACCATTCTACAGCTGCCAGTTTGAGTCTTATAGCCGCCATCCTTTATATAGTAGCTTTACAAGCTGCTGAAACCTTTGTACAGCCGCTATTCTTTATATAACAGCTATACAAGCTGCTGGAACCAATCAACAGCCTCCATTTTCAATGTTATAGCCGCCATCCGTTATATAACAGCTATACAAGCTGCTGGAACCATTCTACAGCTGCCAGTTTGAGTCTTAAAGACGTCATCCTTTGTATAACAGATATACAAGCTGCTGGAACCGTTCGACAGCCGCCATTTTCAGTCTTATAGCCGCCATACCTTATTTAGTAGCTCTACAAGCTGCTGGAACCATTCTACAGCCACCACTTTGCGTTCTTTAGCCCCCATTCTTAATATAACAGCTTTACAAACTGCTGGAACCATTATACAGCCGCCAGTTTGAGTCTTATAGCCGCCATTTTTAATGTAACATCTATACAAGCTGCTGGAACCATTCTACAGCCGCCAATTTGAGTGTTTTAGCCGTCATTTTTTATAAAACAGCTATACAAGCTGCTGGAACCAATCAACAGCCTCCATTTTGAGGGTTATAGCCGCCATCCTTTATATAACAGCGTTACAAACTGCTGGAACCATTCTACAGCTGCCATTTTGAGGGTTATAGCCGCCATCCTTTATATAACAGCGTTACAAACTGCTGGAACCATTCTACAGCTGCCATTTTGAGGGTTATAGCCGCCATCCTTTATATAACAGCGTTACAAACTGCTGGAACCATTCTACAGCCGCCATTTTGAGTCTTTTAGCCGACATCCTTTATATAGTAGCTCTACAAGCTGCTGGAACCTTTGTACAGCCGCCAATTTTTATATAAAAGCTATACAAGCTACTGCAACCATTCTACAGCCGCCAGTTGCAGTTTTTTAGCCGCCATCTTTAATATAGTACCTCTACAAGCTGCTGGAACCATTCAACAGCCGCCAGTTTGAGTCTTATAGCCGCCATCTTTAATATAGTACCTCAAAAAGCTGCTGGTACCATTCTACAGCCGCCATTTTGAATCTTATAGCCGCCATCCTTTATATAGTAGCTCTACAAGCTGCTGGAACCTTTGTACAGCCGCTATTCTTTATATAACAGATATACAAGCTGCTGGAACCAATCAACAGACTCCATTTTGAGGGTTATAGCCGCCATCCTTTATATAACAGTGTAACAAACTGCTGGAACCATTCTACAGCCTCCATTTTGAGTCTTATAGCCGCCATCCCTTATTTACGAGCTCTACAAGCTGCTGGAACCAATCAACTGACTCCATTTGAGTGTTATAGCCGCCATTCTTTATATAACAGCTATACAAGCTGCTGGAACCATTCTACAGCCACCATTTTTAGTCTTATAGCCGCCATCCTTTATATAGTAGCTTTACAAGCTGCTGGAACCTTTGTACAGCCGCTATTCTTTATATAACAGCTATACAAGCTGCTGGAACCAATCAAAAGCCTCCATTTTCAGTGTTATAGCCGCCATTCTTTATATAACAGCTATACAAGCTGCTGGAACCATTCTACAGCTGCCAGTTTGAGTCTTAAAGACGTCATCCTTTGTATAACAGATAGACAAGCTGCTGGAACCGTTCGACAGCCGCCATTTTGAGTCTTATAGCCGCCATACCTTATTTAGTAGCTCTACAAGCTGCTGGAACCATTCTACAGCCACCACTTTGCGTTCTTTAGCCCCCATTCTTAATATAACAGCTTTACAAACTGCTAGACCCATTCTACAGCCACCACTTTGCGTTCTTTAGCCCCCATTCTTAATATAAACGCTTTACAAACTGCTAGAACCATTCTACAGCCTCCATTTTGAGTCTTATAGCCGCCTATTTTTATATAACAGCTATACAAGTTGCTGGAACCATTCTACAGCCGCCAGTTTGAGTCCTTTAGCTGCCATCTTTAATATAGTACCTCTACAAGCTGCTGGAACAATTCTACAGCCGCCAGTTTGAGTCTTATCGCCGCCATCATTAATATAGTACCTCTACAAGCTGCTGGTACCTTTCAACAGCCGCCAGTTTGAGTCTTATAGCAGCCATTTTTAATATAACATCTATACAAGCTGCTGGAACCATTCTACAGCCGCCAATTTGAGTGTTATAGCCGCCATTTTTTATAAAACAGCTATACAAGCTGTTGGAACCATTTTGAGTCTTTTAGCCGACATCCTTTATATAGTAGCTCTACAAGCTGCTGGAACCTTTGTACAACCGCCAATTTTTATATAAAAGCTATACAAGCTACTGGAACCATTCTACAGCCTCTATTTTGAGTCTTATAGCCGCCACCCTTTATATAGTAGCTTTACAAGCTACTGGAACCTTTGTACAGCCGCTATTCTTTATATAACAGCTATACAAGCTGCTGGAACCAATCAACAGCCTCCATTTTAAGGGTTATAGCCGCCATCCTTTATATAACAGCGTTACAAACTGCTGGAACCATTCTACAGCTGCCAGTTTGAGTCTTATAGCCGCCATCCTTTATATAGTAGCTTTACAAGCTGCTGAAACCTTTGTACAGCCGCTATTCTTTATATAACAGCTATATAAGCTGCTGGAACCAATCAACAGCCTCCATTTTCAATGTTATAGCCGCCATCCGTTATATAACAGCCATACAAGCTGCTGGAACCATTCTACAGCTGCCAGTTTGAGTCTTAAAGACGTCATCCTTTGTATAACAGATATACAAGCTGCTGGAACCGTTCGACAGCCGCCATTTTCAGTCTTATAGCCGCCATACCTTATTTAGTAGCTCTACAAGCTGCTGGAACCATTCTACAGCCACCACTTTGCGTTCTTTAGCCCCCATTCTTAATATAACAGCTTTACAAACTGCTGGAACCATTATACAGCCGCCAGTTTGAGTCTTATAGCCGCCATTTTTAATGTAACATCTATACAAGCTGCTGGAACCATTCTACAGCCGCCAATTTGAGTGTTTTAGCCGTCATTTTTTATAAAACAGCTATACAAGCTGCTGGAACCAATCAACAGCCTCCATTTTGAGGGTTATAGCCGCCATCCTTTATATAACAGCGTTACAAACTGCTGGAACCATTCTACAGCTGCCATTTTGAGGGTTATAGCCGCCATCCTTTATATAACAGCGTTACAAACTGCTGGAACCATTCTACAGCTGCCATTTTGAGGGTTATAGCCGCCATCCTTTTTATAACAGCGTTACAAACTGCTGGAACCATTCTACAGCCGCCATTTTGAGTCTTTTAGCCGACATCCTTTATATAGTAGCTCTACAAGCTGCTGGAACCTTTGTACAGCCGCCAATTTTTATATAAAAGCTATACAAGCTACTGCAACCATTCTACAGCCGCCAGTTGGAGTTTTTAGCCGCCATCTTTAATATAGTACCTCTACAAGCTGCTGGAACCATTCAACAGCCGCCAGTTTGAGTCTTATAGCCGCCATCTTTAATATAGTACCTCAAAAAGCTGCTGGTACCATTCTACAGACGCCATTTTGAATCTTATAGCCGCCATCCTTTATATAGTAGCTCTACAAGCTGCTGGAACCTTTGTACAGCCGCTATTCTTTATATAACAGATATACAAGCTGCTGGAACCAATCAACAGACTCCATTTTGAGGGTTATAGCCGCCATCCTTTATATAACAGTGTAACAAACTGCTGGAACCATTCTACAGCCTCCATTTTGAGTCTTATAGCCGCCATCCCTTATTTACGAGCTCTACAAGCTGCTGGAACCAATCAACTGACTCCATTTGAGTGTTATAGCCTCCATTCTTTATATAACAGCTATACAAGCTGCTGGAACCATTCCACAGCTGCCAGTTTGAGTCTTAAAGACGTCATCCTTTGTATAACAGATAGACAAGCTGCTGGAACCGTTCGACAGCCGCCATTTTGAGTCTTATAGCCGCCATACCTTATTTAGTAGCTCTACAAGCTGCTGGAACCATTCTACAGCCACCACTTTGCGTTCTTTAGCCCCCATTCTTAATATAACAGCTTTACAAACTGCTGGAACCATTATACAGCCGCCAGTTTGAGTCTTATAGCCGCCATTTTTAATGTAACATCTATACAAGCTGCTGGAACCATTCTACAGCCACCACTTTGCGTTCTTTAGCCCCCATTCTTAATATAACAGCTTTACAAACTGCTAGAACCATTCTACAGCCTAAATTTTGAGTCTTATAACCGCCATCCCTTATTTACAAGCTCTACAAGCTGCTGGAACCATTCTACAGCCACCACTTTGCGTTCTTTAGCCCCCATTCTTAATATAACAGCTTTACAAACTGCTAGAACCATTCTTTAGCCTCCATTTTGAGTCTTATAGCCGCCTATTTTTATATAACAGCTATACAAGTTGCTGGAACCATTCTACAGCCGCCAGTTTGAGTCCTTTAGCTGCCATCTTTAATATAGTACCTCTACAAGCTGCTGTAACAATTCTACAGCCGCCAGTTTGAGTCTTATAGCCGCCATCATTAATATAGTACCTCTACAAGCTGCTGGTACCTTTCAACAGCCGCCAGTTTGAGTCTTATAGCAGCCATTTTTAATATAACATCTATACAAGCTGCTGGAACCATTTTGAGTCTTTTAGCCGACATCCTTTATATAGTAGCTCTACAAGCTGCTGGAACCTTTGAACAACCGCCAATTTTTATATAAAAGCTATACAAGCTACTGGAACCATTCTACAGCCTTCATTTTGAGTCTTATAGCCGCCATCCTTTATATAGTAGCTTTACAAGCTACTGGAACCTTTGTACAGCCGCTATTCTTTATATAACAGCTATACAAGCTGCTGGAACCAATCAACAGCCTCCATTTTAAGGGTTATAGCCGCCATCCTTTATATAACAGCGTTACAAACTGCTGGAACCATTCTACAGCTGCCATTTTGAGTGTTATAGCCGCCATTCCTTATATAACAGCTACACAAGCTGCTGGAATCATTCTAAAGCCGCCAGTTAGAGTTTTTTAGCCGCCATCTTTAATATATTCTTCATATAGTAGCTATACAAGCTGCTGGAACCATTCTACAGACTCCATTTTGAGGGTTATAGCCGCCATCCTTTATATAACAGTTTTACAAACTGCTGGAATCATTTTACAGCCTTCATTTTGAGTCTTATAGCCGCCATCCCTTATTTAGTAGCTCTACAAGCTGCTGGAACCATTCCACAGCCTTTGAGTTCTTTAGCCGCCATTCTTAATATATATGCTATACAAGCTGCTGGAACCATTCTACAGCCTCCATTTTGAGTGTTTTAGCTGCCATTCTTTATATAACAGATATACAAACTGCTGGAACCTTTCTACAGCCTCCATTTTGAGTCTTATAGCCGCCATCCCTTATTTACGGGCTCTACAAGCTGCTGGAACCAATCAACTGACTCCATTTGGGTGTTATAGCCACCATTCTATATATAACAGCTATACAAGCTGCTGGAACCATTCTAGAGATGCCAGTTTGAGTCTTAAAGACGTCATCCTTTGTATAACAGATATACAAGCTGCTGGAACCGTTCGACAGACGCCATTTTGAGTCTTATAGCCGCCAATTTTTATATAACAGCTATACAAGTTGCTGGAACCATTCTACAGCCGCCAGTTTGAGTCCTTTAGCTGCCATCTTTAATATAGTACCTCTACAAGCTGCTGGAACCATTCTACAGCCGCCAGTTTGAGTCTTATAGCCGCCATCTTTAATATAGTACCTCTACAAGCTGCTGGTACCATTCTACAGCCGCCAGTTTGAGTCTTTTAATATAACATCTATACTGCTGCTGGAACCATTTTGAGTCTTATAGCCGACATCCTTTATATATTTTTTGGGGGTTATAGCCGCCATTCTTAATATAACAGCTTTACAAACTGCTAGAACCATTCTACAGCCTAAATTTTGGGTCTTATAGCCGCCATCCTTTACATAATATTTATACAAGCTGCTGGACCTATTCTACAGCCGCCAGTTTGAGTCTTATAGCCGCCATCCTTTGTATAACAGATATACAAGCTGCTGGAACCATTCTACAGCCTTCATTTTGAGTCTTATAGTCGCCATCCTTTATATAACAGCTATACGAGCTGCTGGAACCATTCTACAGCCGCCATTTTGAGTCTTATAGCCGCCATCCTTTATATAGTAGCTTTAAAAGCTGCTGGAACCTTTGTACAGCCGCTATTCTTTACATAACAGCTATACAAGCTGCTGGAACCAATCAACAGCCTCCATTTTCAGTGTTATAGCCACCATTCTTTATATAACAGCTATACAAGCTGCTGGAACCATTCTACAGCTGCCAGTTTGAGTCTTAAAGACGTCATCCTTTGTATAACAGATATACAAGCTGCTGGAACCGTTCGACAGCCGCCATTTTGAGTCTTATAGCAGCCATACCTTATTTAGTAGCTCTACAAGCTGCTGGAACCATTCTACAGCCACCACTTTGCGTTCTTTAGCCCCCATTCTTAATATAACAGCTTGACAAACTGCTAGAACCATTCTACAGCCTAAATTTTGAGTCTTATAGCCGCCATCCTTTACATAATATTTATACAAGCTGCTGGACCTTTTCTACAGCCGCCAGTTTGAGTCTTATAGCCGCCATCCTTTGTTTAACAGATATACAAGCTGCTGGAACCATTCTACAGCCTTCATTTTGAGTCTTATAGTCGCCATCCTTTATATAACAGCTATACGAGCTGCTGGAACCATTCTACAGCCGCCATTTTGAGTCTTATAGCCGCCATCCTTTATATAGTAGCTTTAAAAGCTGCTGGAACCTTTGTACAGCCGCTATTCTTTATATAACAGCTATACAAGCTGCTGGAACCAATCAACAGCCTCCATTTTCAGTGTTATAGCCACCATTCTTTATATAACAGCTATACAAGCTGCTGGAACCATTCTACAGCTGCCAGTTTGAGTCTTAAAGACGTCATCCTTTGTATAACAGATATACAAGCTGCTGGAACCGTTCGACAGCCGCCATTTTGAGTCTTATAGCAGCCATACCTTATTTAGTAGCTCTACAAGCTGCTGGAACCATTCTACAGCCACCACTTTGCGTTCTTTAGCCCCCATTCTTAATATAACAGCTTTACAAACTGCTAGAACCATTCTACAGCCTCCATTTTGAGTGTTATAGCCGCCATTCTTTATATAACAGATATAGACTCCATTTTGAGGGTTATAGCGGCCATCCTTTATATAACAGCTATTTAAACAGCTGGAACCATTCTACAGCCTCCATTTTGAGTGTTATAGCTGCCATTCTTTATATAACAGATATACAAGCTGCTGGAACTAATCAACAGACTCCATTTTGAATGTTATAGTAGCCAAACAAGCTGCCGCCAGTTTCAGTCTTATAGCCGCTATCTTTAATGTAGCAGCTATACAAGCTGCTGGAAGCATTCTACAGCCGCCATTTTGAGTGTTATAGCCGCCATTCTTTATATAACAGCTATACAAGTTGCTGGAACCAATCTACAGCCTTCATTTTGCGTCTTATAGCTGCCATCCTTTATATAACAGCTATAAAATCTGCTGGAACCATACTACAGCCGCCAGTTTGAGTTCCTTAGCCGTCATCTTTAATATAGTAGCTGAACAATCTGCTGGAACCATTCTACAGCCGCCAGTTTGAGTTCTTTAGCCACCATCTTTAAAATAGTAGCTATACAAGCCGCTGGAAGCATTCTACAGCCACCGTTTTGAGTGTTATAGCCGCCATTCTTTATATAACAGCTATACAAGCTGCTGGAAGCATTCTACAGCCGCCATTTTGAGTGTTACAGCCGCCATTCCTTATACAACAGCTATACAAGCTGCTGGAAGCATTCTACAGCCGCCATTTTGAGTGTTACAGCATCCATTCTTTATATAACAGCTATACAAGTTGCTGGAACCAATCTACAGCCGCCAGTTTGAGTTCCTTGGCCGTCATCTGTAATATAGTAGCTAAACAAGCTGCTGGAACCATTCTACAGCCTCCATTTTGAGTCTTATAGCCGCCATCCCTTATTTAGTAGCTCTACAAGCTGCTGGAACCATTCTAAAGCCGCCAGTTAGAGTTTTTTAGCCGCCATTCTTAAAATAGTAGCTATACAAGCTGCTGGAACCATTCTACAGCCTCCATTTTGAGTCTTATAGCCGCCATCCCTTATTTAAGAGCTCTACAAGCTGCTGGAACCAATCAACAGACTCCATTTTCAGTGTTATAGCCGCCATTCTTTATATAACAGCTATACAAGCTGCTGGAACCATTCTACAGCTGCACCTTTGAGTCTTAAAGACGTCATCCTTTGTATAACAGATATACAAGCTGCTGGAACCGTTCGACAGCCGATATTTTGAGTCTTATAGCCGCCTATTTTTATATAACAGCTATACAAGTTGCTGGAACCATTCTACAGCCGCCAGTTTGAGTCTTATAGCCGCCATTTTTAATATAACATCTATACAAGCTGCTGGAACCATTCTACAGCCGCCAATTTGAGTGTTATAGCCGCCATTTTTTATAAAACAGCTATACAAGCTGCTGGAACCATTTTGAGTCTTTTAGCCGACATCCTTTATATAGTAGCTCTACAAGCTGCTGGAACCTTTGTACAGCCGCCAATTTTTATATAAAAGCTATACAAGCTACTGGAACCATTCTACAGCCTCCATTTTGAGTCTTATAGCCGCCATCCTTTACATAATATCTATACAAGCTGCTGGAACTATTCTACAACCGTCAGTTTGAGTCTTATAGCCGCCAACCTTTGTATAACAGATATACAAGCTGCTGGAACCATTTTACAGCCTTCATTTTGAGTCTTATAGCCGCCATCCTTTATATAACAGCTATACAAGCTGCTGGATCCATTCTACAGCCGCCATTTTGAGTCTTATAGCCGCCATCCTTTATATAGTAGCTTTACAAGCTACTGGAACCTTTGTATAGCCGCTTTTCTTTATATAACAGCTATACAAGCTGAAGGAACCAATCAACAGCCTCCATTTTGAGGGTTATAGCCGCCATCCTTTATATAACAGCGTTACAAACTGCTGGAACCATTCTACAGCTGCCATTTTGAGTGTTATAGCCGCCATTCCTTATATAACAGCTACACAAGCTGCTGGAACCATTCTTAAGCCGCAAGTTAGAGTTTTTTAGCCGCCATCTTTAATATATTCTTCATATAGTAGCTATACAAGCAGCTGGAACCATTCTACAGCCTCCATTTTGAGTCTTATAGCCGCCATTCTTTATACAAGCTGCTGGAACCATTCTACAGCCTCCATTTTGAGTCTTAACAGATATACAAGCTGCTGGAACCATTTTACAGCCTTCATTTTGAGTCTTATAGCCGCCATCCTTTATATAACAGCTATACAAGCTGCTGGAACCATTCTACAGCCGCCATTTTGAGTCTTATAGCCGCCATCCTTTATATAGTAGCTTTACAAGCTACTGGAACCTTTGTATAGCCGCTTTTCTTTATATAACAGCTATACAAGCTGAAGGAACCAATCAACTGCCTCCATTTTGAGTCTTATAGACGCCATCCTTTATATAACAGCGTTACAAACTGCTGGAACCATTCTACAGCTGCCATTTTGAGTGTTATAGCCGCCATTCCTTATATAACAACTACACAAGCTGCTGGAACCATTCTTAAGCCGCAAGTTAGAGTTTTTTAGCCGCCATCTTTAATATATTCTTCATATAGTAGCTATACAAGCTGCTGGAACCATTCTACAGCCTCCATTTTGAGTCTTATAGCCGCCATTCTTTATACAAGCTGCTGGAACCATTCTACAGCCTCCATTTTGAGTCTTATAGCCGCCATTCTTTATATAACAGATATACAAGCTGCTGGAACCAATCAACAGACTCCATTTTGAGGGTTATAGCCGCCATCCTTTATATAACAGTTTTACAAACTGCTGGAATCATTTTACAGCCTTCATTTTGAGTCTTATAGCCCCCATCCCTTATTTAGTAGCTCTACAAGCTGCTGGAACCATTCCACAGCCACCACTTTGAGTTCTTTAGCCGCCATTCTTAATATAGTAGCTATACAAGCTGCTGGAACCATTCTACAGCCTCCATTTTGAGTGTTATAGCTGCCATGCTTTATATAACAGATAACAGATATAACAGATTATATAACAGATGGTCAGATTCTATGATAACCATCAGTTGGATCCGTGGTGGAGCTGCCAACTGGAAAGTATTTGTGTCCAATCGAATAAACAAAATCCTGGAAATCTCAGACGAAAGGCAATGGAGACACGTCGCATCGAAAGATAACCCTGCAGATTATCTAAGCCGTGGCATGAGTGCAATCAAGTTGGCATCGTGTGAATTATGGTGGCATGGGCCATCATGGTTACAAGGATCGGACATCGAATGGCCTTGTAATGCTATTGATCAGGATTCGCTGTCGGTTGTTGACACTGAAGTCAGAAAGGTGACCTGTCATAACATAGCAGTAAAAGAAATGCCAAGTGTAGCATTTATCAGCAAGTATTCATAGTATACACGACTCGTATGGAACCTGCTGCTGCTGGAACCAATCAACAGACTCCATTTGGAGGGTTATATCCGCCATCCTTTATATAACAGTTTAACAAACTGCTGGAACCATTCTACAGCCTCCATTTTGAGTCTTATAGCCGCCATCCCTTATTTACGAGCTCTACAAGCAGCTGGAACCAATCAACTGACTCCATTTTGAGTGTTATAGCCGCCATTCTTTATATAACAGTTATACAAGCGGCTGGAACCATTCTAGAGCTGCCAGTTTGAGTCTTAAAGACGTCATCCTCTGTATAACAGATATACAAGCTGCTGGCCATTTTGAGTCTTATAGCAGCCATCCTTTATATAGTAGCTATACAAGCTACTGGAACCTTTGTGCAGCCGCTATTCTTTATATAACAGCTATACAAGCTGCTGGAACCAATCAACAGCCTCCATTTTGAGGGTTATAGCCGCCATCCTTTATATAACAGCGTTACAAACTGCTGGAACCATTCTACAGCTGCCATTTTGAGTGTTATAGCCGCCATTCCTTATATAACAGCTACAAAAGCTGGTGGAACCATTCTAAAGTCGCCAGTTAGAGTTTTTTAGCCGCCATCCTTTATATAACAGCGTTACAAACTGCTGGAACCATTCTACAGCTGCCATTTTGAGTGTTATAGCCGCCATTCCTTATATAACAACTACACAAGCTGCTGGAACCATTCTTAAGCCGCAAGTTAGAGTTTTTTAGCCGCCATCTTTAATATATTCTTCATATAGTAGCTATACAAGCTGCTGGAACCATTCTACAGCCTCCATTTTGAGTCTTATAGCCGCCATTCTTTATACAAGCTGCTGGAACCATTCTACAGCCTCCATTTTGAGTCTTATAGCCGCCATTCTTTATATAACAGATATACAAGCTGCTGGAACCAATCAACAGACTCCATTTTGAGGGTTATAGCCGCCATCCTTTATATAACAGTTTTACAAACTGCTGGAATCATTTTACAGCCTTCATTTTGAGTCTTATAGCCGCCATCCCTTATTTAGTAGCTCTACAAGCTGCTGGAACCATTCCACAGCCACCACTTTGAGTTCTTTAGCCGCCATTCTTAATATAGTAGCTATACAAGCTGCTGGAACCATTCTACAGCCTCCATTTTGAGTGTTATAGCTGCCATGCTTTATATAACAGATATACAAGCTGCTGGAACCAATCAACAGACTCCATTTGGAGGGTTATATCCGCCATCCTTTATTTACGAGCTCTACAAGCAGCTGGAACCAATCAACTGACTCCATTTTGAGTGTTATAGCCGCCATTCTTTATATAACAGTTATACAAGCGGCTGGAACCATTCTAGAGCTGCCAGTTTGAGTCTTAAAGACGTCATCCTCTGTATAACAGATATACAAGCTGCTGGAACCATTTTACAGCCTTCATTTCGAGTCTTATAGCCGCCATCCTTTGTATAACAGCTATACAAGTTGCTGGAACCATTCTACAGCCGCCAGTTTGCGTCCTTTAGCTGCCATCTTTAATATAGTAACTCTACAAGCTGCTGGAACCATTCTACAGCCGCCAGTTTGAGTCTTATAGCCGCCATTTTTAATATAGTACCTATACAAGATGCTGGTACCATTCTACAGCCGCCAATTTGAGTCTTTTAATATAACATCTATACTGCTGTTGGAACCATTTTGAGCCTTATAGCCGACATCATTTATATAGTAGCTCTACAAGCTGCTGGACCTATTCTACAGCCGCCAGTTTGAGTCTTATAGCCACCATCCTTTATATACAAGCTGCTGGAACCATTCTACAGCCTTCATTTTGAGTCTTATAGTCGACACCCTTTATATAACAGCTATACAAGCTGCTGGAACCATTCTACAGCCGCCATGTTGAGTCTTATAGCCGCCATCACTTATATAGTAGCTTTACAAGCTGCTGGAACCTTTGTACAGCCGCTATTCTATATATAACAGCTATACAAGCTGCTGGAACCAATCAACAGCCTCCATTTTCAGTGTTATAGCCACCATTCTTTATATAACAGCTATACAAGCTGCTGGAACCATTCTACAGCTGCCAGTTTGAGTCTTAAAGACGTCATCCTTTGTATAACAGACATACAAGCTGCTGGAACCGTTCGACAGCCGCCATTTTGAGTCTTATAGCAGCCATACCTTATTTAGTAGCTCTACAAGCTGCTGAAACCATTCTACAGCCACCACTTTGCGTTCTTTAGCCCCCATTCTTAATATAACAGCTTGACAAACTGCTAGAACCATTCTACAGCCTAAATTTTGAGTCTTATAGCCGCCATACCTTATTTAGTCGCTCTACAAGCTGCTGGAACCATTCTACAGCCACCACTTTGCGTTCTTTAGCCCCCGTTCTTAAAATAGTAGCTATACAAGCTGCTGGAACCATTCTACAGCCTCCATTTTGAGTCTTATAGCCGCCATCCCTTATTTAAGAGCTCTACAAGTTGCTGGAACCAATCAACAGACTCCATTTTCAGTGTTATAGCCGCCATTCTTTATATAACAGCTATACAAGCTGCTGGAACCATTCTACAGCTGCCAGTTTGAGTCTTAAAGACGTCATCCTTTGTATAACAGATATACAAGCTGCTGGAACCGTTCGACAGCCGCCATTTTGAGTCTTATAGCCGCCTATTTTTATATAACAGCTATACAAGTTGCTGGAACCATTCTACAGCCGCCAGTTTGAGTCCTTTAGCTGCCATCTTTAATTAAGTACCTCTACAAGCTGCTGGAACAATTCTACAGCCGCCAGTTTGAGTCTTTTAGCCGCCATCTTTAATATAGTACATCTCCAAGCTGCTGGTAACATTCTACAGCCGCCAGTTTGAGTCTTATAGCCGCCATTTTTAATATAACATCTATACAAGCTGCTGGAACCATTCTACAGCTGCCAATTTGAGTGTTATAGCCGCCATTTTTTATTAAACAGCTATACAAGCTGCTGGAACCATTTTGAGTCTTTTAGCCGACATCCTTTATATAGTAGCTCTACAAGCTGCTGGAACCTTTGTACAGCCGCCAATTTTTATATAAAAGCTATACAAGCTGCTGGTACCATTCTACAGCCGCCAGTTTGAGTCTTATAGCCGCCATTTTTAATATAACATCTATACAAGCTGCTGGAACCATTCTACAGCCGCCAATTTGAGTGTTATAGCCGCCATTTTTTATTAAACAGCTATACAAGCTGCTGGAGCCATTTTGAGTCTTTTAGCCGACATCCTTTATATAGTAGCTCTACAAGCTGCTGGAACCTTTGTACAGCCGCCAATTTTTATATAAAAGCTATACAAGCTACTGGAACCATTCTACAGCCTCTATTTTGAGTCTTATAGCCGCCATCCTTTACATAATATCTATACAAGCTGCTGGAACTATTCTACAGCCGCCAGTTTGAGTCTTATAGCCGCCATCCTTTGTATAACAGATATACAAGCTGCTGGAACCATTCTACAGCCTTCATTTTGAGTCCTATAGCCGCCATCCTTTATATAACAGCTATACAAGTTGCTGGAACCATTCTACAGCCGCCATTTTGAGTCTTATAGCAGCCATCCTTTATATAGTAGCTATACAAGCTACTGGAACCTTTGTGCAGCCGCTATTCTTTATATAACAGCTATACAAGCTGCTGGAACCAATCAACAGCCTCCATTTTGAGGGTTATAGCCGCCATCCTTTATATAACAGCGTTACAAACTGCTGGAACCATTCTACAGCTGCCATTTTGAGTGTTATAGCCGCCATTCCTTATATAACAGCTACAAAAGCTGGTGGAACCATTCTAAAGTCGCCAGTTAGAGTTTTTTAGCCGCCATCCTTTGTATAACAGATATACAAGCTGCTGGAACCATTCTAAAGCCTTCATTTTGAGTCTTATAGCCGCCATCCTTTATATAACAGCTATACAAGCTGCTGGAACCATTCTACAGCTGCCATTTTTAGTGTTATAGCCGCCATTCTTTATATATAGCAGCTATACAAGCTGCTGGAACCAATCAACAGACTCCATTTTGAGGGTTATAGCCGCCATCCTTTATATGACAGCTTTACAAACTGCTGGAACCATTCTACAGCCTCCATTTTCAGTGTTATAGCCGCCATCCCTTATTTAGTAGCTCTACAAGCTGCTGGAACCATTCTACAGCCACCACTTTGAGTTCTTTAGCCGCCATTCTTAATATAGTATCTATACAAGTAGTAGCTGGAACCATTCTTCAGCCTCCATTTTGAGTGTTATAGCCGCCATTCTTTATATAACAGCTATACAAGCTGCTGGAGCCATTTTACAGCCGCCAGTTTGAGTTCTTTAGCCGCCATCTTTAATATAGTATCTAAACAAGCTGCTGGAACCATTCTACAGCCGCCATTTTGACTGTTATAGCCGCCATTCTTTATATAACAGCTATACAAGTTGCTGGAGCCATTTTACAGCCGCCAGTTTGAGTTCTTTAGCCGCCATCTTTAATATAGTATCTAAACAAGCTGCTGGAACCATTCGACAGCCTCCATTTTGAGGGTTATAGCCGCCATCCCTTATATAACAGCTTTACAAACTGCTGGAGCCATTTTACAGCCGCCAGTTTGAGTTCTTTAGCCGCCATCTTTAATATAGTATCTAAACAAGCTGCTGGAACCATTCTACAGCCGCCAGTTTTAGTTCTTTAGCCGCCATCTTTAATATAGTAGCTATACAAGCTGCTGGAAGCATTCTACAGCCGCCATTTTGACTGTTATAGCCGCCATTCTTTATATAACAGCTATACAAGTTGCTGGAACCATTCTACAGTTTGAGTTCTTTACCCGCCATCTTTAATATAGTAGCTACACAAGCTGCCGCCAGTTTGAGTCTTATAGCCGCTATCTTTAATCTAGCAGCTATACAAGCTGCTGGAAGCATTCTACAGCCTCCATTTTGAGTGTTATAGCCGCCATTCTTTATATAACGGCTATACAAGCTGCTGGAACCAATCAACAGCCTCCATTTTGAGGGTTATAGCCGCCATCCTTTATATAACATATTTACAAACTGCTGGAACCATTCTACAGCCTCCATTTTGAGTCTTATAGCCGCAATCCCATATTTAGTAGCTCTACAAGCTGCTGGAACTTTTCTACAGCCACCACTTTGAGTTCTTTAGCCGCCATTCTTAATATACAAGCTATACAAGCTGCTGGAACTATTCTACAGCCTCCATTTTGAGTGTTATAGCCGCCATTCTTTATACAAGAGATATACAAGCTGCTGGAACCAATCAACAGACTCCATTTTGAGTGTTATAGTAGCTATACAACCTGCCGCCAGTTTAGTCTTATAGCCGCTATCTTTAATGTAGCAGCTATACAAGCTGCTGGAGGCATTCTACAGCCTCCATTTTGAGTGTTATAGCCGCCATTCTTTATATAATAGATATACAAGCTGCTGGCAGACTCCATTTTGAGGGTTATAGCCGCTATCCTTTATATAACAGCTATACAAGTTGCTGGAACCATTCTACAGTTTGAGTTCTTTACCCGCCATCTTTAATATAGTAGCTACACAAGCTGCCGCCAGTTTGAGTCTTATAGCCGCTATCTTTAATCTAGCAGCTATACAAGCTGCTGGAAGCATTCTACAGCCTCCATTTTGAGTGTTATAGCCGCCATTCTTTATATAACGGCTATACAAGCTGCTGGAAGCATTCTACAGCCGCCATTTTGACTGTTATAGCCGCCATTCTTTATATAACAGCTATACAAGTTGCTGGAACCATTCTACAGTTTGAGTTCTTTACCCGCCATCTTTAATATAGTAGCTACACAAGCTGCCGCCAGTTTGAGTCTTATAGCCGCTATCTTTAATCTAGCAGCTATACAAGCTGCTGGAAGCATTCTACAGCCTCCATTTTGAGTGTTATAGCCGCCATTCTTTATATAACGGCTATACAAGCTGCTGGAACCAATCTACAGCCACCACTTTGAGTTCTTTAGCCGCCATTCTTAATATAGAAGCTATATAAGCTGCTGGAACCATTCTACTGCCTCCATTTTGAGTGTTATAGCCGCCATTTTTAATATAACAGATATACAAGCTGCTGGAACCAATCATCTGACTTCATTTTGAGTGTTATAGTAGCTACCACCACTTTGAGTTCTTTAGCCGCCATTCTTAATATACAAGCTATACAAGCTGCTGGAAGCATTCTACAGCCTCCATTTTTGTGTTATAGCCGCCATTCTTTATATAACAGCTATACAAGCTGCTGGAGCCATTTTACAGCCGCCAGTTTGAGTTCTTTAGCCGCCATCGTTAATATAGTATCTAAACAAGCTGATGGAACCATTCTACAGCCGCCAGTTTGAATCTTATAGGCGCTATCTTTAATGTAGCAGCTATACAAGCTGCTGGAATCATTCTACAGCCGCCATTTTGAGTGTTATAGCCGCCATTCTTTATATAACAGCTATACAAGTTGCTGGAACCAATCAACAGCCTCCAATTTGAGGGTTATAGCCGCCATCCTTTATATAACAGCGTTGCAAACTGCTGGAACCATTCTTCAGCATCCATTTGGAGTGTTATAGCCGCCATTTTTTATATAACAGATATACAAGCTGCTGGAACCAATCATCTGACTTCATTTTGAGTGTTATAGTAGCTAAACAAGCTGCCGCCAGTTTGAGTCTTATAGATGCTATCTCTAATGTAGCAGCTATACAAGTTGCTGGAACCATTCTACAGCCGCCAGTTTGAGTTCTTTAGCCGCCATCTTTAATATAGTATCTAAAGAAGCTGCTGGAACCATTCTACAGCCGCCAGTTTGAATCTTATAGGCGCTATCTTTAATGTAGCAGCTATACAAGCTGCTGGAGGCATTCTACAGCCTCCATTTTGAGTGTTATAGCCGCCATTCTTTATATAACAGATATACAAGCTGCTGGCAGACTCCATTTTGAGGGTTATAGCCGCTATCCTTTATATAACAGCTATACAAACAGCTGGAACCATTCTTCAGCATCCATTTGGAGTCTTATAGCCGCAAGCCCTTATTTAGTAGCTCTACAAGCTGCTGGAACCAATCTACAGCCACCACTTTGAGTTCTTTAGCCGCCATTCTTAATATAGAAGCTATATAAGCTGCTGGAACCATTCTACTGCCTCCATTTTGAGTGTTATAGCCGCCATTCTTTTTATAACAGCTATACAAGTTGCTGGAACCATTCTACAGCCGCCAGTTTGAGTTCTTTAGCCGCCATCTTTAATATAGTAGCTAAACAAGCTGCTGGAACCATTCTACAGCCGCCAGTTTGAGTTCTTTAGCCGCCATCTTTAATATAGTAGCTAAACAAGCTGCTGGATCCATTCTACAGCCGCCAGTTAGAGTTCTTTAGCCGCCATCTTTAATATAATAGCTATACAAGCTGCTGGAAGCATTCTACTGCCGCCATTTTGAGTGTTATAGCCACCATTCTTTATATAACAGCTATACAAGTTGCTGGAACCAAGCAACAGCCTCTATTTTGAGGGTTATAGCCGCCATCCTTTATATAACAGTGTTACAAACTGCTGGAACCATTCTACAGCTGCCATTTTGAGTGTTATAGCCGCCATTCTTTATATATAGCAGTTTGTACAAGCTGCTGGAACCAATCAACAGCCTCCAATTTGAGGATTATAGCCGCCATTCTTTATATAACAGCTATACAAGTTGCTGGAACCATTCTACAGCCGCCAGTTTGAGTTCTTTACCCACCATCTTTACTATAGTAGCTACACAAGCTGCCGCCAGTTTAGTCTTATAGCCGCTATCTTTAATGTAGCAGCTATACAAGCTGTTGGAGGCATTCTACAGCCTCCATTTTGAGTGTTATAGCCGCCATTCTTTATATAACAGCTATACAAGTTGCTGGAACCAATCAACAGCCTCCATTTTGAGGGTTATATCCGCCATTCTTTATATACCAGCTATACAAGTTGCTGGAACCATTCTACAGCCGCCAGTTTGAGTTCTTTAGTCGACATCTTTAATATAATAGCTAAACAAGCTGCTGGAACCATTCTACAGCCGCCAGTTTGAGTCTTATAGGCGCTATCTTTAATGTAGCAGCTATACAAGCTGCTGGAACCATTCTACAGCCGCCATTTTGAGTGTTATAGCCGCCATTCTTTATATAACAGCTATACAAGCTGCTGGAACCAATCAACAGCCTCCATTTTAAGGGTTATAGCCGCCATCCTTTATTATACAGCGTTACAAACTGCTGGAACCATTTTACAGCTGCCATTTTGAGTGTTATATCCGCCATTTTGTTACATATAGCAGCTATATACGCTGCTGGAACCAATCAACAGCCTCCATTTTGAGGGTTATAGCCGCCATCCTTTATATAACAGCTATACAAGTTGCTGGAACCATTCTACAGCCGCCAGTTTGAGTTCTTTAGCCGCCATCTTTAATATAGTAGCTAAACAAGCTGCTGGAACAATTCTATAGCCGCCATTTTGAGTGTTATAGCCGCCATTCTTTATATAACAGCTATACAAGTTCCTGGAACCATTCTACAGCCGCCAGTTTGAGTTTTTTACCCGCCATCTTTAATATAGTAGCTACAGCCACCACTTTGAGTTCTTTAGCCGCCATTCTTAATAGACAAGCTATACAAGCTGCTGGAACTATTCTACAGCCTCCATTTTGAGGGTTATAGCCGCCATCCTTTATATAACAGCTATACAAACAGCTGGAACCATTCTTCAGCATCCATTTGGAGTCTTATAGCCGCAATCCCTTATTTAGTAGCTCTACAAGCTGCTGGAACTATTCTACAGCCACCACTTTGAGTTCTTTAGCCGCCATTCTTAATAGACAAGCTATACAAGCTGCTGGAACTATTCTACAGCCTCCATTTTGAGTGTTATAGCCGCCATTCTTTATATAAGAGATATACAAGCTTCTGGAACCAATCAACAGACTCCATTTTGAGTGTTATAGTAGCTATACAACATGCCGCCAGTTTAGTCTTATAGCCGCTATCTTTAATGTAGCAGCTATACAAGCTGTTGGAGGCATTCTACAGCCTCCATTTTGAGTGTTATAGCCGCCATTCTTTATATAACAGCTATACAAGTTGCTGGAACCAATCAACAGCCTCCATTTTGAGGGTTATATCCGCCATTCTTTATATACCAGCTATACAAGTTGCTGGAACCATTCTACAGCCGCCAGTTTGAGTTCTTTAGTCGACATCTTTAATATAATAGCTAAACAAGCTGCTGGAACCATTCTACAGCCGCCAGTTTGAGTCTTATAGGCGCTATCTTTAATGTAGCAGCTATACAAGCTGCTGGAACCATTCTACAGCCGCCATTTTGAGTGTTATAGCCGCCATTCTTTATATAACAGCTATACAAGCTGCTGGAACCAATCAACAGCCTCCATTTTAAGGGTTATAGCCGCCATCCTTTATTATACAGCGTTACAAACTGCTGGAACCATTTTACAGCTGCCATTTTGAGTGTTATATCCGCCATTTTGTTACATATAGCAGCTATATACGCTGCTGGAACCAATCAACAGCCTCCATTTTGAGGGTTATAGCCGCCATCCTTTATATAACAGCTATACAAGTTGCTGGAACCATTCTACAGCCGCCAGTTTGAGTTCTTTAGCCGCCATCTTTAATATAGTAGCTAAACAAGCTGCTGGAACAATTCTATAGCCGCCATTTTGAGTGTTATAGCCGCCATTCTTTATATAACAGCTATACAAGTTCCTGGAACCATTCTACAGCCGCCAGTTTGAGTTTTTTACCCGCCATCTTTAATATAGTAGCTACACAAGCTGCCGCCAGTTTGAGTCTTAAAGCCGCTATCTTTAATCTAGCAGCTATACAAGCTGCTGGAAGCATTCTACAGCCTCCATTTTGAGTGTTATAGCCGCCATTCTTTATATAACAGCTATACAAGTTGCTGGAACCATTCTACAGCCGCCAGTTTGAGTTTTTTACCCGCCATCTTTAATATAGTAGCTACACAAGCTGCCGCCAGTTTGAGTCTTATAGCCGCTATCTTTAATCTAGCAGCTATACAAGCTGCTGGAAGCATTCTACAGCCTCCATTTTGAGGGTTATAGCCGCCATCCTTTATATAACAGCTATACAAGTTGCTGGAACCATTCTACAGCCGCCAGTTTGAGTTCTTTAGCCGCCATCTTTAATATAGTAGCTAAACAAGCTGCTGGAACCATTCTACAGCCGCCAGTTTGAGTTTTTTACCCGTCATCTTTAATATAGTAGCTACACAAGCTGCCGCCAGTTTGAGTCTTATAGGCGCTATCCTTAATCTAGCAGCTATACAAGCTGCTGGAAGCATTCTACAGCCTCCATTTTGAGTGTTATAGCCGCCATTCTTTATATAACTGCTACACAAGCTGCTGGAACCAATCAACAGCCTCCATTTTAAGGGTTATAGCCGCCATCCTTTATATAACAGCGTTACAAACTGCTGGAACCATTCTACAGCTGCCATTTTGAGTGTTATATCCGCCATTTTTATACCCTTGCAAAAAGGGTATATTAATTTTGGTCAGAAGTGTGCAACGCATAGAACGAAGCATCTCAGTCCATATAAAGTATATATATTCTTGATCACGACGAGACTAGTTCAAATAGCCATGTCCGTCCGTCCGTCCGTCTGGATCAACGCGAACTCCTCCGAGACCGTAAGAGCTACAGATCTGAAATTTTGCACGTAGGCTTGTATATACTGCAGGCGTTGTATATCTCGGGTTCAGCCGGATCGGACCACTATATCATATAGCTCCCATACAAACATCGAAGTCACGAACAGTGACTTTCTCAATAACTTCATTAATTTTATAGCTATTGTCATAAAAGTTGGTATTTGTCAGTTTTGTGTTCCTTTTAATAATTGTGCCAAATTTGATCAAGATCGGGAGACTATATCATATAGCTCCCATACAAAGGGAAAAGTCACGAACAGTGACTTTTCTCAATAACTTTGTTATTTTATCAGCAATTGTCATAAAAGTTGGTATTTGTCAGTTTTGTGTTGTTATTAATAATTGTGCCAAATTTGATCAAGATCGGGTGACTATATCATATAGCTCCCATACAAACGGCAAAGTCACGAACAGTGACTTTCTCAATAACTTCATTAATTTAATAGCTATTGTCATAAAAGTTGGTATTTGTCAGTTTTGTGTTCTTATTAATAATTGTGCCAAATTTGATCAAGATCGGGAGACTATATCATATAGCTCCCATACAAACGGAAAAGTCACGAACAGTGACTTTTCTCAATAACTTTGTTATTTTATCAGCAATTGTCATAAAAGTTGGTATTTGTCAGTTTTGTGTTCTTATTAAGAATTGTGCCAAATTTGATCAAGATCGGGTGACTATATCATATAGCTCCCATACAAACGGCAAAGTCACGAACAGTGACTTTCTCAATAACTTCATTAATTTTATAGCTATTGTCAAAAAAGTTGGTATTTGTCAGTTTTGTGCTCTTATTAATAATTGTGCCAAATTTGATCAAGATCGGGAGACTATATCATATTACTCCCATACAAACGGCAAAGTCACGAACAGTGACTTTCTCAATAACTTCATTAATTTTATAGCTATTGTCATAAAAGTTGGCATTTGTCAGTTTTGTGTTCTTATTAATAATTGTGTCAAATTTGATCAAGATCGGGAGACTATATCATATAGCTCCCATACAAACGGCAAAGTCACGAACAGTGACTTTCTCAATAACTTCATTAATTTTATAGCTATTGTCATAAAAGTTGGTATTTGTCAGTTTTGTGTTATTATTAATAATTGTGCCAAATATGATCAAGATCGGGTGACTATATCATATAGCTCCCATAGGAACGATCGGTGGAAAACAGTGACTTTCATCAAAAAGTTCGTTATATCCTATGCTAAGATTGAAGGCCGTTCTTTATCAGACATTACACTTTTTGGATAAAACGTTTTTACACTTTGATGGCTATGGGTAGGGAAAGAATAACCAAAACAGTTGCAAGGGTATACAAACTTCGACGTGGTCGAAGTTAACCCTGGCCCTCTGGTTTTACATATAGCAGCTATATACGCTGCTGGAACCAATCAACAGCCTCCATTTTGAGGGTTATAGCCGCCATTCTTTATATAACAGCTATACAAGTTGCTGGAACCATTCTACAGCCGCCAGTTTGAGTTCTTTAGCCGCCATCTTTAATATAGTAGCTAAACAAGCTGCTGGAACCATTCTACAGCCGCCAGTTTGAGTTCTTTAGCCGCCATCTTCAATATAGTAGCTATACAAGCTGCTGGAAGCATTCTACAGCCGCCATTTTGAGTGTTATAGCCGCCATTCTTTATATAACAGCTATACAAGTTGCTGGAACCATTCTACAGCCGCCAGTTTGAGTTTTTTACCCGCCATCTTTAATATAGTAGCTACACAAGCTGCCGCCAGTTTGAGTCTTATAGGCGCTATCTTTAATGCAGCAGCTATACAAGCTGCTGGAACCATTCTACAGCCGCCATTTTGAGTGTTATAGCCGCCATTCTTTATATAACAGCTATACAAGCTGCTGGAACCAATCAACAGCCGCCATTTTGAGGGTTATAGCCGCCATCCTTTATATAACAGCTATACAAGTTGCTGGAACCATTCTACAGCCGCCAGTTTGAGTTCTTTAGCCGCCATCTTTAATATAGTAGCTAAACAAGCTGCTGGAACCATTCTACAGCCGCCAGTTTGAGTTCTTTAGCCGCCACCTTTAATATAGTAGCTATACAAGCTGCTGGAAGCATTCTACAGCCGCCATTTTGAGTGTTATAGCCGCCATTCTTTATATAACAGCTATACAAGCTGCTGGAACCAATCAATAGCCTCCATTTTGAGGGTTATAGCCGCCATCCTTTATATAACAGCTATACAAGTTGCTGGAACCATTCTACAGCCGCCAGTTTGAGTTCTTTAGCCGCCATCTTTAATATAGTAGCTAAACAAGCTGCTGGAACCATTCTACAGCCGCCAGTTTGAGTTCTTTAGCTGCCATCTTTAATATAGTAGCTATACAAGCTGCTGGAACCATTCTACAGCCGCCATTTTGAGTGTTATAGCCGCCATTCTTTATATAACAGCTATACAAGCTGCTGGAACCAATCAACAGCCTCCATTTTGAGGGTTATAGCCGCCATCCTTTATATAACAGCGTTCCAAACTGCTGGAACCACTCTACAGCTGCCATTTTGAGTGTTATATCCGCCATTCTTTACATATAGCAGCTATATACGCTGCTGGAACCAATCAACAGCCTCCATTTTGAGGGTTATAGCCGCCATTCTTTATATACCAGCTATACAAGTTGCTGGAACCATTCTACAGCCGCCAGTTTGAGGGTTATAGCCGCCATTCTTTATATAACAGCTATACAAGTTGCTGGAACCATTCTACAGCCGCCAGTTTGAGTTCTTTAGCCGCCATCTTTAATATAGTAGCTAAACAAGCTGCTGGAACCATTCCATAGCCGCCCGTTTGAGTCTTATAGCCGTTATCTTTAATGTAGCAGCTATACAAGCTTCTGGAACCATTCTACAGCCGCCATTTTGAGTGTTATAGCCGCCATTTTTTATATAACAGCTATACAAGCTGCTGGAACCAATCAACAGCCTCCATTTTAAGGGTTATAGCCGCCATCCTTTAAATAACAGCTATACAAGTTGCTGGAACCATTCTACAGCCGCCAGTTCGAGTTCTTTAGCCGCCATCCTTTAATATAGTAGCTAAACAAGCTGCTGGAGCCATTCTACAGCCGCCAGTTTGAGTCTTATAGCCGCTATCTTTAATGTAGCAGCTATACAAGCTGCTGGAAGCATTCTACAGGCGTCATTTTGAGTCTTATATCCGCCATTTTTTACAAATAGCAGCTATATACGCTGCTGGAACCAATCAACAGCCTCCATTTTGACGGTTATAGCCGCCATTCTTTATATAACAGCTATACAAGTAGCTGGAACCATTCTACAGCCGCCAGTTTGAGTTCTTAAGCTGCCATCTTTAATATAGCAGCTATACAAGCTGCTGGAAGCATTCTACAGGCGCCATTTTGAGTCTTATAGCCGCCATTCTTTATATAACAGCTATACAAGTAGCTGGAACCATTCTACAGCCGCCAGTTTGAGTTCTTAAGCTGCCATCTTTAATATAGTAGCTATACAAGCTGCTGGAAGCATTCTACAGCCGCCATTTTGAGTGTTGTAGCCGCCATTTTTTATGTAACAGATGTAGACTCCATTTTGAGGGTTATAGCCGCCATCCTTTATATAACAGCTATTTAAACAGCTGGAACCATTCCACAGCCTTCATTTTGAGTCTTATAGCCACCATACCTTATTTAGTAGCTCTACAAGCTGCTGGAACCATTCTATAGCCACCATATTGCGTTCTTTAGCCCCTATTCTTAATATAGTAGCTATACAAGCTGCTGGAACCATTCTACAGCATCCATTTTGAGTGTTATAGCCGCCATTTTTTAAATAACAGATATAGACTCCATTTTGAGGGTTATAGCCGCCATCCTTTAAATAACAGCTATTTAAACTGCTGGAACCATTCTACAGCTGCCATTTTGAGTGTTATAGCCGCCATTCTTTATATATAACAGCATACAATCAGCTGGAACCATTCTACAGCCGCCAGTTTGAGTTCTTTAGCCGCCATCTTTAATATAGTAGCTATACAAGCTGCTGGAACCATTCTTCAGCCGCCAGTTTGAGTCTTATATCCGCTATCTTTTATGTAGCAGCTATACAAGCTGCTGGAACCATTCTACAGCCGCCATTTTGAGTGTTATAGCCGCCATTCTTTATATAACAGCTATACAAGCTGCTGGAACCAATCAACAGCCTCCATTTTGAGGGTTATACCCGCCATCCTTTATATTACAGCTATACAAGTTGCTGGAACCATTCTACAGCCACCAGTTTGAGTTCTTTAGCCGCCATCTTTAATATAATAGCTATACAAGCTGCTGGAAGCATTCTACAGCCGCCATTTTGAGTGTTATAGCCGCCATTCTTTATATAACAGCTATTCGAGCTGCTGGAACCATTCCACAGCCGCCAGTTTGAGTCTTATAGCCGCTATCTTTAATGTAGCAGCTATACAAATTGATGGAAGCATTCTACAGGCGGCATTTCGAGTGTTATAGCCGCCATTCTTTATATAACAGCTATACAAGTTGTTGGAACCAATTAACAGCCTCCATTTTGAGGGTTATAGCCGCCATCGTTTATATAACAGCTTTACAAACTGCTGGAACCATTCTACAGCTGCAATTTTGAGTATTACAGCCGCCATTCTTTATATATAGCAGCTATACAAGCTGCTGGAACCAATCAACAGCCTCCATTTTGAGGGTTATAGCCGCCATTCTTTATATAAGAGCTATATATGTTGCTGGAACCATTCTACAGCCGCCAGTTTGAGTTCTTTAGCCGCCATCTTTAATATAGTAGCTATACAAGCTGCTGGAAGCATTCTACAGCCGCCATTTCGAGTGTTATAGCCGCCATTCTCTATATAACAGCTATACAAGTTGCTGGAACCATTCTACAGCCGCCAGTTTGAGTCTTATAGCCGCTATCTTTAATGTAGCAGCTATACAAGCTGATGGAAGCATTCTACAGCCTCCATTTTGAGTGTTATAGCCGCCATTCTTTATATAACAGCTATACAAGCTGTTGGAACCAATCAACAGCCTTCATTTTGAGGGTTATAGCCGCCATCCTTTATATAACAGCTATACAAGTTGCTGAAACCATTCTACAGCCGCCAGTTTGAGTCTTATAGCTGTTATCTTTCATGTAGCAGCTATACAAGCTGATGGAAGCATTCTACAGCCTCCATTTTGAGTGTTATAGCCGCCATTCTTTATATATAGCAGCTATAAAAGCTGCTGGAACCAATAAACAGCCTCCATTTTGAGGGTTAGAGCCGCCATTCTTTATATAACAGCTAAACAAGTTGCTGGAACCATTCTACAGCCGCCAATTTGAGTTCTTTAGCCGCCATCTTTAATATAGTAGCTAAACAAGCTGCTGGAACCATTCTACAGACGCCAGTTTGAGTTTTATAGCCGCTATCTTTAATGTAGCAGTTATACAAGTTGCTTGAACCATTCTACAGCCGCCATTTTGAGTGTTATAGCCGCCATTTTGAGTGTTATAGCTGCCATTCTTTATATAACAGCTATACAAGATGCTGGAACCAATCAACAGCCTCCATTTTGAGGGTTATAGCCGCCATCCTTTATATAACAGCTATACAAGTTGCTGGAACCATTCTACAGCCGCCAGTTTGAGTCTTATAGCTGCTATCTTTCATGTAGCAGCTATACAAGCTGATGGAAGCATTCTACAGCCTCCATTTTGAGTGTTATAGCCGCCATTCTTTATATATAGCAGCTATACAAGCTGCTGGAACCAATCAACAGCCTCCACTTTGAGGGTTTTAGCAGCCATTCTTTATATATAGCAGCTATACAAGCTACTGGAACCATTCTACAGCCGCCATTTTGAGTGTTGTAGCCGCCATTCTTTATAGAACAGCTTTACAAACTGCTGGAACCATTCTACAGCTGCCATTTTGAGTGTTATAGCCGCTATCTTTAATGTAGCAGCTATACAAGCTGCTGGAACCATTCTACAGCCGCCAGTTTGAGTCTTATAGCCGATACCTTTAATGTAGCAGCTATACAAGCTGCTGGAACCAATCAACAGCCTCCATTTTGAGGGTTATAGCCGCCATTCTTTATAAAACAGCTATACAAGCTGCTGGAACCATTCTACATCCGCCAGTTTGAGTTTTATAGCCGCTATATTTAATGTAGCAGCTATAGAAGCTGCTGGAACCATTCTACAGCCGCCATTTTAGTGTTATAGCCGCCATTCTTTATATAACAGCTATACAAAATGCTGGAACCAATCAACAGCCTCCATTTTGAGGGTTATAGCCGCCATCCTTTATATAACAGCTATACAAGTTGCTGGAACCATTCTACAGCCGCCAGTTTGAGTCTTATAGCTGCTATCTTTCATGTAGCAGCTATACAAGCTGATGGAAGCATTCTACAGCCTCCATTTTGAGTGTTATAGCCGCCATTCTTTATATATAGCAGCTATACAAGCTGCTGCAACCAATCAACAGCCTCCACTTTGAGGGTTATAGCCGTCATCCTTTATATAACAGCTTTACAAACTGCTGGAACCATTCTACAGCTGCCATTTTGAGTGTTATAGCCGCCATTCTTTATATATAGCAGCTATAGAAGCTGCTGGAACCAATCAACAGCCTCCATTTTGAGGGTTATAGCCGCCATTTTTTATATAACAGCTATACAAGTTGCTGGAACCATTCTACAGCCGCCAGATTGAGTTCTTTAGCCGCCATCTGTAATATAATAGCTAAACAAGCTGCTGGAACCATTCTACAGCTGCCAGTTTGAGTCTTATAGCCGCTATCTTTAATGTAGCAGTTATACAAGTTGCTTGAACCATTCTACAGCCGCCATTTTGAGTGTTATAGCCGCCATTTTGAGTGTTATAGCCGCCATTCTTTATATAACAGCTATATAAGCTGCTGGAACCAATCAACAGCCTCCATTTTGAGGGTTAGGTACAACGCTCAGTACGAACAAGTGGCCCATATGACACCAGGCCCGGGCCTGTTACGAATGACCCTAAGTAAAATTAATGTTACAACCTCTACCCACCCCGACCTAAGGGCATAGGCGTAATACATATATAAACATAAAATTAAACTAAAGAAATAGAAAATATTAAATGTAATATAAAAAGAAAACAGGATAGGTTAAAATAAAGATGATTACAACTAGTTACGAGCGAGGAAGGACAAGATCGCAGTTTTTATACCGGGAAGCGATGTTTCGGAACCGATAACGTGCCAAAGTCTGTTGTAGTCACTACATAGTATACGAAAAGGTTCATGCAGAGAAAAGTTAGTTGTGCAAGTGGGAAGTAAAAGCGGTGTGAAATTGCGGGTCCTTCTAGATGGAACAGAAATGTTAATTTGGCTCAACAGCTCGGAAGAGTCAATCTCACCATTCAAAAGTTTGTAAAGAAAAGTTACACCAAGCATAGTTCGACGATTAGCTAAAGAAGGAAGGTTAATTAACTGAAGTCGACTAGAATAAGATGGAAGTTGTACAGTTGGATCCCAGCGCAAATCACGAAAGGCAAAGAGTAAAAACTGTTTTTGTACAGATTCTAATTTGTTTTGATAAAACTCATATTGAGGAGACCAAACACAAGATCCATACTCCAATATGGGACGGACTAAAGAAGTATAAAGTATTTTGGTAGTATATGGATCCTTGAACTCCTTAGACCAGCGCTTTATAAAGCCAAGAACACTTTTTGCCCTACTAACAGTAGTCGATATATGCTGATTAAAACTAAGTTTGTGGTCTATTAAGATCCCCAAATCTTTTACAACCAAAGAAGTATTATTAATTCTTTCTAACGGGAAATTATTTAAAAAGTAACTCGTTAATTGGGGAGAACCTCTATAAAAAGACATAATTTTGCACTTAGAACAGTTTAACGATAACAAGTTAGCCCTACACCACCCCTGAAAAGCATTCAGGTCAGCTTGCAAGGTATGACATGAGAGAGAGTCTACGATGCGATTAGCGATTTTTACATCATCGGCATACATAAGAACTCTAGAATTTAAAAGAACGGTGGGGAGATCATTAATAAAAATGGTGAATAGTAATGGGCCAAGGTGACTGCCCTGTGGGACTCCCGATTCCACACAAATGATCTTAGAAAGAGAGGACTTAAAAAGAACCCTCTGCCTCCTATTGCTTAGATATTGTGATATCCAAGCAAGCAGAGCATCCGGAAAGCCAACTAAATTCAGCTTATGGAATAGTAAGGCATGGTTTACCGAATCGAAAGCCTTACTGAAATCCGTATATATAACATCAGTTTGCTTTTGTTTCTTAAAACCTTGGATTACAAAAGATGTAAACTGTAGAAGGTTAGTTGTGGTAGACCTATTCTTGACAAACCCATGCTGGTATGGCGAAAAAATAGATTTACATAAATGCTGTATTTGAGACGTCATAATTTTCTCAAAGAGTTTAGGTATTGCTGACAATTTAGAAATTCCTCTGTAATTAGTGACGTCGGATTTATTGCCACATTTGTGAAGAGGTAAAATAAACGAATCCTTCCATATAGTTGGAAACTCGGACAGTGTAACGGACAACTCAAAAAGCTTAAGTAAAGGCGAGCACAATGACTCCGCACAGAACCTCAGGACACAAGCGGGAATACCGTCTGGACCCGGTGAGTATACCGGCTTAATCGTCATTAGTTCCTTAGCTACCGAACTTTCCGTTATAATAGGATTAAGAATGCAGTTGGATTTCGTTATAGGATATGGATATATCTGACTAGAGTTGTACTTAGTGGATGTGTACGTAGTCGAGAAGAAGTTAGCAAATAAATTAGAAATAGATTGATCAGAAGAGGCCGAAACATTATTAAAAACTGCAAATGATGGAAGGGAGATAGAATGTCGCTTTGAGTTAACGAAACTATAGAACTCTTTAGGATTTTCAGAGAACTGCAACTTGCAACGTTGTAAGTAATTATTATAGCAATTAGAATTAGAAACAATAAAATTCGATTTAGCAACCAAGTAACGAGAAAGATCCGATGATAGACCCGTGACTTTATACTTTTTGTAATACCTAGACTTAAGATTCTTTAGTTTTGACAGCCCCCGCGTAAACCATGGTGATTTTTGCGTCACCACAGGAGACACTAGGGGTACACAGTCATTAAAGATTGAGTCAACAGTGGTATAAAATAAAGAAATGGCGGAGTTCATATCCGTACAGGTGTATAAATTAGTCCAATCGGTATTAAGAAAGGCATTGTTTAGTGCGACAAAGTCAGTCTTCCGAAAACATCGGGTACGTACCGTAGGATCACACTCGGACATGGGCTCGCGGCTGGGAAACTCAATAGATAACTCTAAAGTTGGATGAAAACTATCCTCTGGTAACACCATTGGACTAGTTCTAGATACTTCACAAAAACTGGGATCAGAAGTAAAAATCAGATCCAGAAATCTGCCAGACGTATTAGGAATCGAATTCAGCTGGGCCAACGAAAGCTCAAGCAGACCATCAATAAAATCGTGACACCCAGAGGGCAGCAACGTTTTGCTACCATTAAGTGTTGACCAAGTTATAGTGGGCAGGTTAAAGTCCCCAAGGACAATTAATGAGTCTCTGTCAGAAAGTAGTTCAAGTATAAATTTAATAGATTCTAAGTGTAGTAAGTAGGTTGGCCATTCCGATTGGGGCGGAATGTAAGAACAGGTAACAAAAATGGAAAAACGAGTAAAAGATACCTTAACGCATATAAATTCGATACTACTTGAGACAGGTATTGTTATCAGACCCGATGATAGGGCGGAATCTACGGCAATAAGAACTCCACCACCCCTACGATCAGTACGATCACGTCTAAAAATATTGAAATTAGAGGGTAAAACTGTGGCGTCAAAAACGTCAGGTTTTAACCAAGTCTCAGTAAAGACAATTAGGTCAAAATCAAATGACAGACTATCTACAAAGAGTTTAGTAAGTTTAGTATTAAGGCCTCTGACATTCTGATAGCCGACAGAGAAGGAAGTTGTTAGTTTTTTGATAGAGTAGAAGAAGGAATAGATAAGGAAGGATTGGGAATAGATGAAGAAGGAAGAGGAATAGATGGTGAAGGAATCCTTGTTTGACCCCGTGTCTTCCTTTTTCTGGATGTAAACTCCTTCACAATTAAGCTTTTCGGCCAGAAGCTAGAACTGCAGATACAGTCAAAGAATTCAATTGGAACACTGATTTTAAAAGATGAAATTTCTCTAGAATATGAAAATTTAAACTTTTCTATGGATATATTAGAGACATTCAGTTTAGCCCGAATGTGGGCCATGACATCATCCGATGTAGCATCAAGGAGAAGTCTCGAAACAAAAATGTGTTTTTTAGGAGGCACTCCCACCAATGGTTTCGGCATTCCAGGTATTGCATCAGCTACCGCATTAATTGTAGCATCAGTTGCAACAAGTGGCACTCCGGTATTACTAACATTAGAATCCCTGTCGGCAATATCCATGGGTGTAGATTCTTGCCCAGACAAAACGGACACTACAGACATCGTCTGTGGAGTTGGAGTTTGCATTGGTTGAGAAGGGGTCGGAACCGAAATAGATGTGGAGACCGGCAAACGCAAGGACAAATCAGGAGTCTGTTCTCCCGCCTTCTTACGCTTTCGAGACTCAGTCAGTAGCGTTAAACTACTAAACTGAGACTCAACAGCTTTAAACTCTTGCGAGAGTTTAAGAAAACTGGCAGACAGACTCATCAGGTTATCCTTTGTTTGCCGCATGAAAAGTTCCATTTCATCTTCCACGATCCGGCATGACTCACATCCCCATTTGAAACCCTTTTTTTGATCTAAAAGATCCTTCACCCTGCATGTAAAGCCGGCACACTTAACATGTACTGTAGTTTTACACAACCAACAGTACATAAAACTATTCAAGGGTGGGGCGGGATGCAAACAATTTTTAATCGAACAAACATTCATTATGAGGTAATAAGAAAAAATTGGTAATCCAACAAATAAAACTGAAAAATGAGAAATGTTTGGTATTAAAATATATAACTCACTCTGAGGTCCAGAAATAATAAGAAAATAGAGATTTTGAGGGTGCACAAGGGTTAAAAGAAAAGAGCACTGACTAAGAGAATATAGACTCTAAATTACAGACACACAACAGACTGCAATATGAGCGCAAATAACGGCGACGAGTAAAACGAAAGCGAGAGAAAAAAAAAAGTCAAAGAGCGCGAGCGCGGGAGTTAGAAATCACAATAACAAAACACTGCAACAAGAACACTATGAAATTGCAAGACAACAACAACAGAGCGTTGCTTGTGATTTGCAAGGCAGAAAAAATGAGATTAAAGTGGGAGAGAGAGGAAGGAAAAAGAAAAAACCAACAAAGGTTATAAGCAGAAATTAAAGTTGTTAAAAATTATTAACACAAACACACAAAAACGCAACGAGTGATACGGTGCAAGTTAGATTTACTAATTAATTAATATTTCGATCGCGATGCCGATAAAACAAAATAGAATAAATGTAAATCAGTTAAAAACGCGGGAGCTTGAAAAAAAACACGTCCGTCTTCCTCGAGAGCGTTGATGCATGTTGAGCATGTTATAGCCGTTATCCCATATATAACAGCTATATAAATTGCTGGAACCTTTCTACAGCTGCCATTTTGAGTGTTATAGCCGCCATTCTTTATATATAGCAGCTATACAAGCTGCTGGAACCAATCAACAGCCTCCATTTTAAGTGTTATAGTCGCCATTCTTTATATATAGCAGCTATACAAGCTACTGGAACCATTCTACAGCCGCCACTTTGAGTGTTGTAGCCGCCATTCTTTATATATAGCAGCTATACAAGCTATACAAGCTACTGGAACCATTCTACAGCTGCCATTTTGAGTGTTATAGCCGCCATTCTTTATATATAGCAGCTATACAAGCTGCTGGAACCAATCAACAGCCTCCATTTTAAGTGTTATAGTCGCCATTCTTTATATATAGCAGCTATACAAGCTACTGGAACCATTCTACAGCCGCCAGTTTGAGTCTTATAGCCGCTATCTTTAATGTAGCAGCTATACAAGCTTTGAGTACAAGTTGCTGGAACCATTCTACAGCCGCCAGTTTGAGTCTTATAGCCGCTATCTTTAATGTAGCAGCTATACAAGCTGCTGGAACCATTCTACAGCTTCCATTTTGAGTGTTATAGCCGCCATTCTTTATATAACAGCTATACAAGCTGCTGGAACCAATCAACAGCCTCCATTTTGAGGGTTATAGCCGCCATCCTTTATATAACAGCTATACAAGTTGCTGGAACCATTCTACAGCCGCCAATTTGAGTTCTTTAGCCGCCATCTTTAATATAGTAGCTATACAAGCTGCTGGAACCATTCTACAGCCGCCAGTTTGAGTTTTATAGCCGCAATCTTTAATGTAGCAGCTATACAAGCTGCTGGAACCATTCTACAGCCGCCATTTTGAGTGTTGTAGCCGCCATCCTTTATTCAACAGCTTTACAAACTGCTGGAACCATTCTACAGCTGCCATTTTGAGTCTTTTAGCCACTATCTTGAATGTAGCAGCTATACAAGCTACTGGAACCATTCTACAGCCTCCATTTGAATTGTTATAGCCGCCATCCTTTATATAACAGCTTTACAAACTGCTGGAACCATTCTACAGCTGCCATTTTGAGTGTTATAGCCGCCATTCTTTATATAACAGCTATACAAGCTGCTGGAACCATTCTACAGCCGCCATTTTGAGTGTTGTAGCCGCCATCCTTTATTCAACAGCTTTACAAACTGCTGGAACCATTCTACAGCTGCCATTTTGAGTCTTTTAGCCACTATCTTGAATGTAGCAGCTATACAAGCTACTGGAACCATTCTACAGCCTCCATTTGAATTGTTATAGCCGCCATCCTTTATATAACAGCTTTACAAGCTGCTGGATCCAATCACAGCCTCCTTTTTGAGGGTTATAGCCGTCATCCATTATATAACAGCTATACACACTGCTGGAACCATTCTACAGCTGCCATTTTGAGTGTTATAGCCGCCATTCTTTATATAACAGCTATACAAGCTGCTGGAACCATTCTACAGCCTCCATTTGAATTGTTATAGCCGCCATCCTTTATATAACAGCTTTACAAACTGCTGGAACCATTCTACAGCTGACATTTTAATTGTTATAGCCGCCATCCTTTATATAACAGCTTTACAAGCTGCTGGATCCAATCACAGCCTCCTTTTTGAGTGTTGTAGCCGCCATCCTTTATTCAACAGCTTTACAAACTGCTGGAACCATTCTACAGCTGCCATTTTGAGTCTTTTAGCCACTATCTTGAATGTAGCAGCTATACAAGCTGCTGGAACCATTCTACAGCCTCCATTTGAATTGTTATAGCCGCCATCCTTTATATAACAGCTTTACAAACTGCTGGAACCAATCAACAGCCTCCAATTTGAGTGTTATAGCCGCCATTCTTTATATAACAGCTATACAAACTGCTGGAACCAATCAACAACCTCCATTTTGAGGGTTATTGCCGCCATCCTTTATATAACAGCTATACAAGCTGCTGGAACCAATCAACAGCCTCCATTTTGAGTGTTATAAACGCCATTTATTATATAGCAGGTTTACAAGCTGCTGGATCCAATCACAGCCTCCTTTTTGAGGGTTATAGCCGTCATCCTTTATATAACAGCTATACACACTGCTGGAACCATTCTACAGCTGCCATTTTGAGTGTTATAGCCGCCATTCTTTATATAACAGCTATACAAGCTGCTGGAACCATTCTACAGCCTCCATTTTGAGTGTTATAGCCGCCATTCTTTATATAACAGATATTCAAGCTGCTGGAACCAATCACCAGACTCCATTTTGAGGTTTTTAGCCGCCATCCTTTATATAACAGCTATACAAACTGCTGGAACCATTCTACAGCCTCCATTTTGAGTCTTTTAGCCACTATCTTGAATGTAGCAGCTATACAAGCTGCTGGAACCATTCTACAGCCTCCATTTGAATTGTTATAGCCGCCATCCTTTATATAACAGCTTTACAAACTGCTGGAACCATTCTACAGCTGACATTTTAATTGTTATAGCCGCCATCCTTTATATAACAGCTTTACAAACTGCTGGAACCATTCTACAGCTGCCATTTTGAGTGTTATAGCCGCCATTCTTTATATATAGCAGCTATACAAGCTCCTGGAACCAATCAACAGCCTCCATTTTGAGTGTTATAGCCGCCATTCTTTATACAACAGATATTCAAGCTGCTGGAACCAATCACCAGACTCCATTTTGAGGGTTATAGCTGCCATCGTTTATATAACAGCTTTACAAACTGCTGGAACCATTCTACAGCCGCCAGTTTGAGTCTTTTAGCCAATATCTTTAATGTAGCAGCTATACAAGCTGCTGGAACCATTCTACAGCCTCCATTTTAATTGTTATAGCCGCCATCCTTTATATAACAGCTTTACAAACTGCTGGAACCATTCTACAGCTGACATTTTAATTGTTATAGCCGCCATCCTTTATATAACAGCTTTACAAACTGCTGGAACCATTCTACAGCTGCCATTTTGAGTGTTATAGCCGCCATTTTTTATATATAGCAGCTATACAAGCTGCTGGAACCAATCAACAGCCTCCATTTGGCTGTTATAGCCGCCATTCTTTATATAATAGCCGACATTCTTTATATATAGCAGCTATACAAGCTGCTGGAACCAATCAACAGCCTCCATTTTGATGGTTATAGCCGCCAATCTTTATATAAGAGCTATACAAGTTGCTGGAACCATTTAACAGCCGCCAGTTTGAGTTCTTTAGCCGCCATCTTTAATATAGTAGCTAAACAAGCTGCTGGAACCTTTCTACAGCCGCCAGTTTGAGTCTTATAGCCGCTATCTTTAATGTAGCAGTTATACAAGTTGCTTGAACCATTCTACAGCCGCCATTTTGAGTGTTTTAGCCGCCATTGTGAGTGTTATACCTGCCATTCTTTATATAACAGCTATACAAGCTGCTTGAACCAATCAACAGCCACCATTTTGAGGGTTATAGCCGCCATCCTTTATATAACAGCTTAACAAACTGCTGGAACCATTCTACAGCTGCCATTTTGAGTGTTATAGCCGCCATTCTTTATATATAGCAGCTATACAAGCTGCTGGAACCAATCAACAGCCTCCATTTTGAGGGTTATAGCCGCCATTCTTTATATAACAGCTAAACAAGTTGCTGGAACCATTCTACAGCCGCCAGTTTGAGTTCTTTAGCCGCCATCTTTAATATAGTAGCTATACAAGTTGCTGGAACCATTCTACAGCCGCCAGTTTGAGTCTTATAGCTGCTATCTTTCATGTAGCAGCTATACAAGCTGATGGAAGCATTCTACAGCCTCCATTTTGAGTGTTATAGCCGCCATTCTTTATATATAGCAGCTATACAAGCTGCTGGAGCCAATCAACAGCCACCACTTTGAGTTTTTTAGCCGCCATTCTTAATATAGTAGCTATACAAGCTGCTGGAACCAATCTAGAGCCTCCATTTTGAGTGTTTTAGCCACCATTCTTTATATAACAGATATACAAGCTGCTGGAACCAATCAACAGCCTCCATTTTGAGTGTTATAGCCGCCATTCTTTATATAACAGCTATACAAGCTGCTGGAACCAATCAACAGCCTCCACTTTGAGGGTTATAGCAGCCATTCTTTGTTTATAGCAGCTATACAAGCTACTGGAACCATTCTACAGCCGCCATTTTGAGTGTTGTAGCCGCCATTCTTTATATAACAGCTTTACAAACTGCTGGAACCATTCTACAGCTGCCAATTTGAGTGTTATAGCCGCTATCTTTAATGTAGCAGCTATACAAGCTGCTGGAACCATTCTACAGCCGCCAGTTTGAGTCTTATAGCCGCTATCTTTAATGTAGCAGCTATACAAGCTGCTGGAACGATTCAACAGCCTCCATGTTGAGGGTTATAGCCGCCATTCTTTATAAAACAGCTATACAAGCTGCTGGAACCATTGTACAGCCGCCAGTTTGAGTTCTTTAGCCGCTATCTTTAATATAGTAGATAAACAAGCTGCTGGAAGCATTCTACAGCCGCCAGTTTGAGTCTTATAGCCGCTATCTTAAATGTAGCACCTATTCAAGCTGCTGTTACCATTTTACAGCCATTCTTTATATAACAGTTATACAAGCTGCTGGAACCAATCAACGGCCTCCATTTTGAGGGATATAGCCGCCATCCTTTATATAACAGCTATACAAACTGCTGGTATCATTCTACAGCCGCCTATTTGAGGTTTAAAGCCGCCATTCTTTATATAACATTATACAAGTTGCTGGAACCATTCTACAGCCTTCATTTTAAGTCTTATAGTCGCCATCCTTTATATAACAGCTATACAAGCTCCTGGAACCATTCTACAGCCGCCATTTTGAGTGTTATAGCCGCCATTCTTTATATAACAGCTATACAAGATGCTGGAACCAATCAACAGCCTCCATTTTGAGGGTTATAGCCGCCATCCTTTATATAACAGCTATACAAGTTGCTGGAACCATTCTACAGCCGCCAGTTTGAGTCTTATAGCTGCTATCTTTCATGTAGCAGCTATACAAGCTGATGGAAGCATTCTACATCCTCCATTTTGAGTGTTATAGCCGCCATTCTTTATATATAGCAGCTATACAAGCTGCTGGAACCAATTAACAGCCTCCACTTTGAGGGTTATAGCCGCAATCCTTTATATAAAAGCTTTACAAACTGCTGGAACCATTCTACAGCTGCCATTTTGAGTGTTATAGCCGCCGTTCTTTATATATAGCAACTATACAAGCTGCTGGAACCAATCAACAGCCACCACTTTGAGTTTTTTAGCCGCCATTCTTAATATAGTAGCTATACAAGCTGCTGGAACCAATCTACAGCCTCCATTTTGAGTCTTTTAGCCACCATTCTTTATATAACAGATATACAAGCTGCTGGAACCAATCACCAGACTCCATTTTGAGGTTTTTAGCCGCCATCCTTTATATAACAGCTATACAAACTGCTGGAACCATTCTACAGCCTCCATTTTGAGTCTTTTAGCCACTATCTTGAATGTAGCAGCTATACAAGCTGCTGGAACCATTCTACAGCCTCCATTTTAATTGTTATAGCCGCCATCCTTTATATAACAGCTTTACAAACTGCTGGAACCATTCTACAGCTGACATTTTAATTGTTATAGCCGCCATCCTTTATATAACAGCTTTACAAACTGCTGGAACCATTCTACAGCTGCCATTTTGAGTGTTATAGCCGCCATTCTTTATATATAGCAGCTATACAAGCTGCTGGAACCAATCAACAGCCTCCATTTTGAGTGTTATAGCCGCCATTCTTTATATAACAGATATTCAAGCTGCTGGAACCAATCACCAGACTCCATTTTGAGGGTTATAGCTGCCATCGTTTATATAACAGCTTTACAAACTGCTGGAACCATTCTACAGCCGCCAGTTTGAGTCTTTTAGCCAATATCTTTAATGTAGCAGCTATACAAGCTGCTGGAACCATTCTACAGCCTCCATTTTAATTGTTATAGCCGCCATCCTTTATATAACAGCTTTACAAACTGCTGGAACCATTCTACAGCTGACATTTTAATTGTTATAGCCGCCATCCTTTATATAACAGCTTTACAAACTGCTGGAACCATTCTACAGCTGCCATTTTGAGTGTTATAGCCGCCATTTTTTATATATAGCAGCTATACAAGCTGCTCGAACCAATCAACAGCCTCCATTTGGCTGTTATAGCCGCCATTCTTTATATAATAGCCGACATTCTTTATATATAGCAGAAATACCAGCTGCTGGAACCAATCAACAGCCTCCATTTTAATTGTTATAGCCGCCATCCTTTATATAACAACTTTACAAACATTCTACAGCTGCCATTTTGAGTGTTATAGCCGCTATTCTTTATATATAGCAGCTATACAAGCTGCTGGAACCAATCAACAGCCTCCATTTTGATGGTTATAGCCGCCAATCTTTATATAACAGCTATACAAGTTGCTGGAACCATTTAACAGCCGCCAGTTTGAGTTCTTTAGCCGCCATCTTTAATATAGTAGCTAAACAAGCTGCTGGAACCTTTCTACAGCCGCCAGTTTGAGTCTTATAGCCGCTATCTTTAATGTAGCAGTTATACAAGTTGCTTGAACCATTCTACAGCCGCCATTCTGAGTGTTATAGCCGCCATTGTGAGTGTTATACCTGCCGTTCTTTATATAACAGCTATACAAGCTGCTTGAACCAATCAACAGCCACCATTTTGAGGGTTATAGCCGCCATCCTTTATATAACAGCTTAACAAACTGCTGGAACCATTCTACAGCTGCCATTTTGAGTGTTATAGCCGCCATTCTTTATATATAGCAGCTATACAAGCTGCTGGAACCAATCAACAGCCTCCATTTTGAGGGTTATAGCCGCCATTCTTTATATAACAGCTAAACAAGTTGCTGGAACCATTCTACAGCCGCCAGTTTGAGTTCTTTAGCCGCCATCTTTAATATAGTAGCTATACAGCCGCCAGTTTGAGCCATTCTTTATATAACAGCTATACAAGATGCTGGAACCAAGCAACAGCCTCCATTTTGAGGGTTATAGCCGCCATCCTTTATATAACAGCTATACAAGTTGCTGGAACCATTCTACAGCCGCCAGTTTGAGTCTTATAGCTGCTATCTTTCATGTAGCAGCTATACACGCTGATGGAAGCATTCTACAGCCTCCATTTTGAGTGTTATAGCCGCCATTCTTTATATATAGCAGCTATACAAGCTGCTGGAACCAATTAACAGCCTCCACTTTGAGGGTTATAGCCGCAATCCTTTATATAACAGCTTTACAAACTGCTGGAACCATTCTACAGCTGCCATTTTGAGTGTTATAGCCGCCGTTCTTTATATATAGCAGCTATACAAGCTGCTGGAAACAATCAACAGCCACCACTTTGAGTTTTTTAGCCGCCATTCTTAATATAGTAGCTATACAAGCTGCTGGAACCAATCTACAGCCTCCATTTTGAGTGTTTTAGCCACCATTCTTTATATAACAGATATACAAGCTGCTGGAACCAATCAACAGCCTCCATTTTGAGTGTTATAGCCGCCATTCTTTATATAACAGCTATACAAGCTGCTGGAACCATTCTACAGCCGCCAGTTTGAGTTCTTTAGCCGCCATCTTTAATATAGTAGATAAACAAGCTGCTGGAAGCATTCTACAGCCGCCAGTTTGAGTCTTACAGCCGCTATCTTAAATGTAGCACCTATTCAAGCTGCTGTTACCATTTTACAGCCGCCATTTTGAGTGTTATAGCCGCCATTCTTTATATAACAGTTATACAAGCTGCTGGAATCAATCAACAGCCTCCATTTTGAGGGTTATAGCCGCCATTCTTTATATAACATTATACAAGTTGCTGGAACCATTCTACAGCCTTCATTTTAAGTCTTATAGCCGCCATCCTTTATATAACAGCTATACAAACTGCTGGAACAATGCTACAGCTGCCATTTTGAGTGTTATAGCCGCCATTCTTTATATATAGCAGCTATACAAGCTGCTGGAACCAATCAACAGCCTCCATTTTGAGGGTTATAGCCGCCATCCTTTATATAACAGCTTTACAAACTGCTGGAACCATTCTACAGCTGCCATTTTGAGTGTTATAGCCGCCATTCTTTATATATAGCAGCCATACAAGCTGCTGGAACCAATCAACAGCCTCCATTTAAAGGGTTACAGCTGCCATCGTTTTTATAACAGCTTTACAAACTGCTGGAACCATTCTTTACCCGCCATTGTGAGTGTTATAGCCGCCATTCTTTATATAACAGCTATACAAGCTGCTGGAACCAATCAACAGCCTCCATTTTAAGGGTTATAGCCGCCATCCTTTATATAACAGCTTTACAAACTGCTGGAACCATTCTACAACTGCCATTTTGAGTGTTATAGCCGCCATTCTTTATATATAGCAGCTATACAAGCTGCTGGAACCAATCAACAGCCTCCATTTAAAGGGTTACAGCTGCCATCGTTTATATAACAGCTTTACAAACTGCTGGAACCATTCTTTACATTGTGAGTGTTATAGCCGCCATTCTTTATATAACAGCTATACAAGCTGCTGGAACCAATCAACAGCCTCTATTTTGAGAGTAATAGCCGCCATCCTTTATATAAAATCTATACAAGCTGCTGGTACCATTCTACAGACGCCATTTTGAGTGTTATAGCCGCCATTCTTTATATAACAGCTATACAAGCTGCTGGAACCAATCAATAGCCTTCATTTTGAGGGTTACAGCCGCCATCCTTTATATTACAGCTATACAAGCTGCTGGAACCATTCTACAGCTGCCATTTTGAGTGTTATAGCCGCCAATCTTTATATAACAGCTATACAAGCTGCTGGAACCAATCAACAGCCTCCATTTTGAGGGTTATAGCTGCCATCGTTTATATAACAGCTTTACAAACTGCTGGAACCATTCCTCACCCGCCATTGTGAGTGTTATAGCCGCCATTCTTTATATAACAGCTATACAAGCTGCTGGAACCAATCAACAGCCTCCATTTTGAGGGTTGTAGCCGCCATCCTTTAAATAAAATCAATACAAGCTGCTGGTACCATTCTACAGCCGCCATTTTGAGTGTAATAGCCGCCATTCTTTATATAACAGCTATACAAACTCCTGGAACCATTCTACACCTGCCATTTTGAGTGTTATAGCCACCATTCTTTATATAACAGATATACAAGCTGCTGGAACCAATCAACAGACTCTATTTTCTTTATATAAAAGATATACAAGCTGCTGGAGCCAATCAACAGCCTCCATTTTGAGGGTTATAGCCGCCATCCTTTATATAACAGCTTTACAAACTGCTGAAACCATTCTACAGCTGCCATTTTGAGTGTTTTAGCCACCATTCTTTATATAACAGATATACAAGCTGCTGGAACCAATCAACAGCCTCCATTTTGAGTGTTATAGCCGCCATTCTTTATATAACAGCTATACAAGCTGCTGGAACCATTCTACAGCCGCCAGTTTGAGTTCTTTAGCCGCCATCTTTAATATAGTAGATAAACAAGCTGCTGGAACCATTCTACAACTGCCATTTTGAGTGTTATAGCCGCCATTCTTTATATATAGCAGCTATACAAGCTGCTGGAACCAATCAACAGCCTCCATTTAAAGGGTTACAGCTGCCATCGTTTATATAACAGCTTTACAAACTGCTGGAACCATTCTTTACCCGCCATTGTGAGTGTTATAGCCGCCATTCTTTATATAACAGCTATACAAGCTGCTGGAACCAATCAACAGCCTCTATTTTGAGAGTAATAGCCGCCATCCTTTATATAAAATCTATACAAGCTGCTGGAACCATTCTACAGACGCCATTTTGAGTGTTATAGCCGCCATTCTTTATATAACAGCTATACAAGCTGCTGGAATCAATCAACAGCCTCCATTTTGAGGGTTATAGCCGCCATCCTTAATATAGTAGCTATACAAGCTGCTGGAACCAATCTACAGCCTCCATTTTGAGTGTTTTAGCCACCATTCTTTATATAACAGATATACAAGCTGCTGGAACCAATCAACAGCCTCCATTTTGAGTGTTATAGCCGCCATTCTTTATATAACAGCTATACAAGCTGCTGGAACCATTCTACAGCCGCCAGTTTGAGTTCTTTAGCCGCCATCTTTAATATAGTAGATAAACAAGCTGCTGGAAGCATTCTACAGCCGCCAGTTTGAGTCTTATAGCCGCTATCTTAAATGTAGCACCTCTTCAAGCTGCTGTTACCATTTTACAGCTGCCATTTTGAGTGTTATAGCCGCCATTCTTTATATAACAGTTATACAAGCTGCTGGAATCAATCAACAGCCTCCATTTTGAGGGTTATAGCCGCCATTCTTTATATAACATTATACAAGTTGCTGGAACCATTCTACAGCCGCCATTTTGAGTCTTATAGCCGCCATTCTTTATATAACAGTTATACAAGCTGCTGGAACCAATCAACGGCCTCCATTTTGAGGGATATAGCCGCCATCCTTTATATAACAGCTATACAAACTGCTGGTACCATTCTACAGCCGCCTATTTGAGGTTTAAAGCCGCCATTCTTTATATAACATTATACAAGTTGCTGGAACCATTCTACAGCCTTCATTTTAAGTCTTATAGTCGCCATCCTTTATATAACAGCTATACAAGCTCCTGGAACCATTCTACAGCCGCCATTTTGAGTGTTATAGCCGCCATTCTTTATATAACAGCTATACAAGATGCTGGAACCAAGCAACAGCCTCCATTTTGAGGGTTATAGCCGCCATCCTTTATATAACAGCTATACAAGTTGCTGGAACCATTCTACAGCCGCCAGTTTGAGTCTTATAGCTGCTATCTTTCATGTAGCAGCTATACAAGCTGATGGAAGCATTCTACAGCCTCCATTTTGAGTGTTATAGCCGCCATTCTTTATATATAGCAGCTATACAAGCTGCTGGAACCAATTAACAGCCTCCACTTTGAGGGTTATAGCCGCAATCCTTTATATAACAGCTTTACAAACTGCTGGAACCATTCTACAGCTGCCATTTTGAGTGTTATAGCCGCCGTTCTTTATATATAGCAGCTATACAAGCTGCTGGAAACAATCAACAGCCACCACTTTGAGTTTTTTAGCCGCCATTCTTAATATAGTAGCTATACAAGCTGCTGGAACCAATCTACAGCCTCCATTTTGAGTGTTTTAGCCACCATTCTTTATATAACAGATATACAAGCTGCTGGAACCAATCAACAGCCTCCATTTTGAGTGTTATAGCCGCCATTCTTTATATAACAGCTATACAAGCTGCTGGAACCATTCTACAGCCGCCAGTTTGAGTTCTTTAGCCGCCATCTTTAATATAGTAGATAAACAAGCTGCTGGAAGCATTCTACAGCCGCCAGTTTGAGTCTTATAGCCGCTATCTTAAATGTAGCACCTCTTCAAGCTGCTGTTACCATTTTACAGCTGCCATTTTGAGTGTTATAGCCGCCATTCTTTATATAACAGTTATACAAGCTGCTGGAATCAATCAACAGCCTCCATTTTGAGGGTTATAGCCGCCATTCTTTATATAACATTATACAAGTTGCTGGAACCATTCTACAGCCTTCATTTTAAGTCTTATAGCCGCCATCCTTTATATAACAGCTATACAAACTGCTGGAACCATGCTACAGCTGCAATTTTGAGTGTTATAGCCGCCATTCTTTATATATAGCAGCTATACAAGCTGCTGGAACCAATCAACAGCCTCCATTTTGAGGGTTATAGCCGCCATCCTTTATATAACAGCTTTACAAACTGCTGGAACCATTCTACAGCTGCCATTTTGAGTGTTATAGCCGCCATTCTTTATATATAGCAGCTATACAAGCTGCTGGAACCAATCAACAGCCTCCATTTTAAGGGTTATAGCCGCCATCCTTTATATAACAGCTTTACAAACTGCTGGAACCATTCTACAACTGCCATTTTGAGTGTTATAGCCGCCATTCTTTATATATAGCAGCTATACAAGCTGCTGGAACCAATCAACAGCCTCCATTTTAAGGGTTATAGCCGCCATCCTTTATATAAGAGCTTTACAAACTGCTGGAACCATTCTACAACTGCCATTTTGAGTGTTATAGCCGCCATTCTTTATATATAGCAGCTATACAAGCTGCTGGAACCAATCAACAGCCTCCATTTAAAGGGTTACAGCTGCCATCGTTTATATAACAGCTTTACAAACTGCTGGAACCATTCTTTACCCGCCATTGTGAGTGTTATAGCCGCCATTCTTTATATAACAGCTATACAAGCTGCTGGAACCAATCAACAGCCTCCATTTTGAGGGTTATAGCTGCCATCGTTTATATAACAGCTTTACAAACTGCTGGAACCATTCCTCACCCGCCATTGTGAGTGTTATAGCCGCCATTCTTTATATAACAGCTATACAAGCTGCTGGAACCAATCAACAGCCTCCATTTTGAGGGTTGTAGCCGCCATCCTTTAAATAAAATCAATACAAGCTGCTGGTACCATTCTACAGCTGCCATTTTGAGTGTTATAGCCGCCAATTATTATATAACAGCTATACAAGCTGCTGGAACCAATCAACAGCCTCCATTTTGAGGGTTATAGCTGCCATCGTTTATATAACAGCTTTACAAACTGCTGGAACCATTCCTCACCCGCCATTGTGAGTGTTATAGCCGCCATTCTTTATATAACAGCTATACAAGCTGCTGGAACCAATCAACAGCTGCCATTTTGAGTGTTATAGCCGCCAATTATTATATAACAGCTATACAAGCTGCTGGAACCAATCAACAGCCTCCATTTTGAGGGTTATAGCTGCCATCGTTTATATAACAGCTTTACAAACTGCTGGAACCATTCCTCACCCGCCATTGTGAGTGTTATAGCCGCCATTCTTTATATAACAGCTATACAAGCTGCTGGAACCAATCAACAGCCTCCATTTTGAGGGTTGTAGCCGCCATCCTTTAAATAAAATCAATACAAGCTGCTGGTACCATTCTACAGCCGCCATTTTGAGTGTAATAGCCGCCATTCTTTATATAACAGCTATACAAACTCCTGGAACCATTCTACACCTGCCATTTTGAGTGTTATAGCCACCATTCTTTATATAACAGATATACAAGCTGCTGGAACCAATCAACAGACTCTATTTTCTTTATATAAAAGATATACAAGCTGCTGGAGCCAATCAACAGCCTCCATTTTGAGGGTTATAGCCGCCATCCTTTATATAACAGCTTTACAAACTGCTGAAACCATTCTACAACTGCCATTTTGAGTGTTATAGCCGCCATTCTTTATATATAGCAGCTATACAAGCTGCTGGAACCAATCAACAGCCTCCATTTAAAGGGTTACAGCTGCCATCGTTTATATAACAGCTTTACAAACTGCTGGAACCATTCTTTACCCGCCATTGTGAGTGTTATAGCCGCCATTCTTTATATAACAGCTATACAAGCTGCTGGAACCAATCAACAGCCTCTATTTTGAGAGTAATAGCCGCCATTCTTTATATAAAATCTATACAAGCTGCTGGTACCATTCTACAGACGCCATTTTGAGTGTTATAGCCGCCATTCTTTATATAACAGCTATACAAGCTGCTGGAATCAATCAACAGCCTCCATTTTGAGGGTTATAGCCGCCATCCTTTATATAAAATGTATACAAGCTGCTGGAACCAATCAACAGCCTCCATTTTGAGGGTTATAGCTGCCATCGTTTATATAACAGCTTTACAAACTGCTGGAACCATTCCTCACCCGCCATTGTGAGTGTTATAGCCGCCATTCTTTATATAACAGCTATACAAGCTGCTGGAACCAATCAACAGCCTCCATTTTGAGGGTTATAGCCGCCATCCTTTATATAAAATCTATACAAGCTGCTGGTACCATTCTACAGCCGCCATTTTGAGTGTAATAGCCGCCATTCTTTATATAACAGCTTTACAAACTCCTGGAACCATTCTACAGCTGCCATTTTGAGTGTTATAGCCACCATTCTTTATATAACAGATATACAAGCTGCTGGAACCAATCAACAGACTCTATTTTCTTTATATAAAAGATATACAAGCTGCTGGAACCAATCAACAGCCTCCATTTTGAGGGTTATAGCCGCCATCCTTTATATAACAGCTTTACAAACTGCTGAAAGCATTCTACAGCTGCCATTTTGAGTGTTTTAGCCACCATTCTTTATATAACAGATATACAAGCTGCTGGAACCAATCAACAGCCTCCATTTTGAGTGTTATAGCCGCCATTCTTTATATAACAGCTATACAAGCTGCTGGAATCAATCAACAGCCTCCATTTTGAGGGTTATAGCCGCCATCCTTTGTATAAAATGTATACAAGCTGCTGGTACCATTCTACAGCCGCCATTTTGAGTCTTATAGCCGCCATTCTTTATATAACAGTTATACAAGCTGCTGGATCCAATCAACGGCCTCCATTTTGAGGGATATAGCCGCCATCCTTTATATAACAGCTATACAAATTGCTGGAACCATTCTACAGCCGCCAGTTTGAGTTCTTTAGCCGCCATCTTTAATATAGTAGCTAAACAAGCTGCTGGAACCATTCTACGGACGCCAGTTTGAGTCTTATAGCCGCTATCTTTAATGTAGCAGTTATACAAGTTGCTTGAACCATTCTACAGCCGCCATTTTGAGTGTTATAGCCGCCATTGTGAGTGTTATACCCGCCATTCTTTATATAACAGCTATACAAGCTGCTTGAACCAATCAACAGCCACCATTTTGAGGGTTATAGCCGCCATCCTTTATATAAAATGTATACAAGCTGCTGGAACCAATCAACAGCCTCCATTTTGAGGGTTATAGCTGCCATCGTTTATATAACAGCTTTACAAACTGCTGGAACCATTCTTTACCCGCCATTGTGAGTGTTATAGCCGCCATTCTTTATATAACAGCTATACAAGCTGCTGGAACCAATCAACAGCCTCCATTTTGAGGGTTGTAGCCGCCATCCTTTAAATAAAATCAATACAAGCTGCTGGTACCATTCTACAGCCGCCATTTTGAGTGTAATAGCCGCCATTCTTTATATAACAGCTATACAAACTCCTGGAACCATTCTACACCTGCCATTTTGAGTGTTATAGCCACCATTCTTTATATAACAGATATACAAGCTGCTGGAACCAATCAACAGACTCTATTTTCTTTATATAAAAGATATACAAGCTGCTGGAGCCAATCAACAGCCTCCATTTTGAGGGTTATAGCCGCCATCCTTTATATAACAGCTTTACAAACTGCTGAAACCATTCTACAGCTGCCATTTTGAGTGTTTTAGCCACCATTCTTTATATAACAGATATACAAGCTGCTGGAACCAATCAACAGCCTCCATTTTGAGTGTTATAGCCGCCATTCTTTATATAACAGCTATACAAGCTGCTGGAACCATTCTACAGCCGCCAGTTTGAGTTCTTTAGCCGCCATCTTTAATATAGTAGATAAACAAGCTGCTGGAACCAATCAACAGACTCTATTTTCTTTATATAAAAGATATACAAGCTGCTGGAACCAATCAACAGCTGCCATTTTGAGTGTTATAGCCGCCAATTATTATATAACAGCTATACAAGCTGCTGGAACCAATCAACAGCCTCCATTTTGAGGGTTATAGCCGCCATCCTTTATATAACAGCTTTACAAACTGCTGAAACCATTCTACAGCTGCCATTTTGAGTGTTATAGCCGCCATTCTTTATATAACAGCTATACAAGCTGCTGGAACCAATCAACAGCTGCCATTTTGAGTGTTATAGCCGCCAATTATTATATAACAGCTATACAAGCTGCTGGAACCAATCAACAGCCTCCATTTTGAGGGTTATAGCTGCCATCGTTTATATAACAGCTTTACAAACTGCTGGAACCATTCCTCACCCGCCATTGTGAGTGTTATAGCCGCCATTCTTTATATAACAGCTATACAAGCTGCTGGAACCAATCAACAGCTGCCATTTTGAGTGTTATAGCCGCCAATTATTATATAACAGCTATACAAGCTGCTGGAACCAATCAACAGCCTCCATTTTGAGGGTTGTAGCCGCCATCCTTTAAATAAAATCAATACAAGCTGCTGGTACCATTCTACAGCCGCCATTTTGAGTGTAATAGCCGCCATTCTTTATATAACAGCTATACAAACTCCTGGAACCATTCTACACCTGCCATTTTGAGTGTTATAGCCACCATTCTTTATATAACAGATATACAAGCTGCTGGAACCAATCAACAGACTCTATTTTCTTTATATAAAAGATATACAAGCTGCTGGAGCCAATCAACAGCCTCCATTTTGAGGGTTATAGCCGCCATCCTTTATATAACAGCTTTACAAACTGCTGAAACCATTCTACAACTGCCATTTTGAGTGTTATAGCCGCCATTCTTTATATATAGCAGCTATACAAGCTGCTGGAACCAATCAACAGCCTCCATTTAAAGGGTTACAGCTGCCATCGTTTATATAACAGCTTTACAAACTGCTGGAACCATTCTTTACCCGCCATTGTGAGTGTTATAGCCGCCATTCTTTATATAACAGCTATACAAGCTGCTGGAACCAATCAACAGCCTCTATTTTGAGAGTAATAGCCGCCATTCTTTATATAAAATCTATACAAGCTGCTGGTACCATTCTACAGACGCCATTTTGAGTGTTATAGCCGCCATTCTTTATATAACAGCTATACAAGCTGCTGGAATCAATCAACAGCCTCCATTTTGAGGGTTATAGCCGCCATCCTTTATATAAAATGTATACAAGCTGCTGGAACCAATCAACAGCCTCCATTTTGAGGGTTATAGCTGCCATCGTTTATATAACAGCTTTACAAACTGCTGGAACCATTCCTCACCCGCCATTGTGAGTGTTATAGCCGCCATTCTTTATATAACAGCTATACAAGCTGCTGGAACCAATCAACAGCCTCCATTTTGAGGGTTATAGCCGCCATCCTTTATATAAAATCTATACAAGCTGCTGGTACCATTCTACAGCCGCCATTTTGAGTGTAATAGCCGCCATTCTTTATATAACAGCTTTACAAACTCCTGGAACCATTCTACAGCTGCCATTTTGAGTGTTATAGCCACCATTCTTTATATAACAGATATACAAGCTGCTGGAACCAATCAACAGACTCTATTTTCTTTATATAAAAGATATACAAGCTGCTGGAACCAATCAACAGCCTCCATTTTGAGGGTTATAGCCGCCATCCTTTATATAACAGCTTTACAAACTGCTGAAAGCATTCTACAGCTGCCATTTTGAGTGTTTTAGCCACCATTCTTTATATAACAGATATACAAGCTGCTGGAACCAATCAACAGCCTCCATTTTGAGTGTTATAGCCGCCATTCTTTATATAACAGCTATACAAGCTGCTGGAATCAATCAACAGCCTCCATTTTGAGGGTTATAGCCGCCATCCTTTGTATAAAATGTATACAAGCTGCTGGTACCATTCTACAGCCGCCATTTTGAGTCTTATAGCCGCCATTCTTTATATAACAGTTATACAAGCTGCTGGATCCAATCAACGGCCTCCATTTTGAGGGATATAGCCGCCATCCTTTATATAACAGCTATACAAATTGCTGGAACCATTCTACAGCCGCCAGTTTGAGTTCTTTAGCCGCCATCTTTAATATAGTAGCTAAACAAGCTGCTGGAACCATTCTACGGACGCCAGTTTGAGTCTTATAGCCGCTATCTTTAATGTAGCAGTTATACAAGTTGCTTGAACCATTCTACAGCCGCCATTTTGAGTGTTATAGCCGCCATTGTGAGTGTTATACCCGCCATTCTTTATATAACAGCTATACAAGCTGCTTGAACCAATCAACAGCCACCATTTTGAGGGTTATAGCCGCCATCCTTTATATAACAGCTTAACAAATTGCTGGAACCATTCTACAGCTGCCATTTTGAGTGTTATAGCCGCCATTCTTTATATATAGCAGCTATACAAGCTGCTGGAACCAATGAACAGCCTCCATTTTGAGTGTTATAGCCGCCATTCTTTATATAACAGCTAAACAAGTTGCTGGAACCATTCTACAGCCGCCAGTTTGAGTTCTTTAACCGCCATCTTTGATATAGTAGCTATACAAGTTGTTGGAACCATTCTACAGCCGCCAGTTTGAGTCTTATAGCTGCTATCTTTCATGTAGCAGCTATACAAGCTGATGGAAGCATTCTACAGCCTCCATTTTGAGTGTTATAGCCGCCATTCTTTATATATAGCAGCTATACAAGCTGCTGGAACCAATCAACAGCCTCCACTTTGAGGGTTATAGCAGCCATTCTTTGTATATAGCAGCTATACAAGCTACTGGAACCATTCTACAGCCGCCATTTTGAGTGTTGTAGCCGCCATTCTTTATATAACAGCTTTACAAACTGCTGGAACCATTCTACAGCTGCCAATTTGAGTGTTATAGCCGCTATCGTTAATGTAGCAGATATACAAGCTGCTGGAACCATTCTACAGCCGCCAGTTTGAGTCTTATAGCCGCTATCTTTAATGTAGCAGCTATACAAGCTGCTGGAACGATTCAACAGCCTCCATGTTGAGGGTTATAGCCGCCATTCTTTATAAAACAGCTATACAAGCTGCTGGAAGCATTCTACAGCCGCCAGTTTGAGTTCTTTAGCCGCTATCTTTAATATAGTAGCTATACAAGTTGCTGGAACCATTCTACAGCCGCCAGTTTGAGTCTTATAGCTGCTATCTTTCATGTAGCAGCTATACAAGCTGATGGAAGCATTCTACAGTCTCCATTTTGAGTGTTATAGCCGCCATTCTTTATATATAGCAGCTATACAAGCTGCTGGAACCAATCAACAGCCTCCACTTTGAGGATTATAGCAGCCATTCTTTGTATATAGCAGCTATACAAGCTACTGGAACCATTCTACAGCCGCCATTTTGAGTGTTGTAGCCGCCATTCTTTATATAACAGCTTTACAAACTGCTGGAACCATTCTACAGCTGCCAATTTGAGTGTTATAGCCGCTATCTTTAATGTAGCAGATATACAAGCTGCTGGAACCATTCTACAGCCGCCAGTTTGAGTCTTATAGCCGCTATCTTTAATGTAGCAGCTATACAAGCTGCTGGAACGATTCAACAGCCTCCATGTTGAGGGTTATAGCCGCCATTCTTTATAAAACAGCTATACAAGCTGCTGGAACCATTCTACAGCCGCCAGTTTGAGTTCTTTAGCCGCTATCTTTAATATAGTAGATAAACAAGCTGCTGGAACCATTCTACAGCCGCCAGTTTGAGTCTTATAGCCGCTATCTTAAATGTAGCACCTATTCAAGCTGCTGTTACCGTTTTACAGCCGCCATTTTGAGTGCTATAGCCGCCATTCTTTATATAACAGCTATACAAGCTGCTGGAATCAATCAACAGCCTCCATTTTGAGGGTTATAGCCGCCATCCTTTAAATAAAATGTATACAAGCTGCTGGTACCATTCTACAGTCGCCATTTTGAGTCTTATAGCCGCCATTCTTTATATAACAGTTATACAAGCTGCTGGAACCAATCAACGGCCTCCATTTTGAGGGATATAGCCGCCATCCTTTATATAACAGCTATACAAACTGCTGGTACCATTCTACAGCCGCCTATTTGAGGTTTAAAGCCGCCATTCTTATGTAACATTATACAAGTTGCTGGAACCATTCTACAGCCTTCATTTTAAGTCTTTTAGTCGCCGTCCTTTATATAACAGCTATACAAGCTCCTGGAACCATTCTACAGCCGCCATTTTGAGTGTTATAGCCGCCATTCTTTATATAACAGCTATACAAGATGCTGGAACCAATCAACAGCCTCCATTTTGAGGGTTATAGCCGCCATCCTTTATATAACAGCTATACAAGTTGCTGGAACCATTCTACAGCCGCCAGTTTGAGTCTTATAGCTGCTATCTTTCATGTAGCAGCTATACAAGCTGATGGAAGCATTCTACAGCCTCCATTTTGAGTGTTATAGCCGCCATTCTTTATATATAGCAGCTATACAAGCTGCAGGAACCAATCAACAGCCTCCACTTTGAGGGTTATAGCCGCCATCTTTTATATAACAGCTTTACAAACTGCTGGAACCATTGTACAGCTGCCATTTTGAGTGTTATAGCCGCCATTCTTTATATATAGCAGCTATACAAGCTGCTGGAACCAATCAACAGCCACCACTTTGAGTTTTTTAGCCGCCATTCTTAATATAGTAGCTATACAAGCTGCTGGAACCAATCTAGATCCTCCATTTTGAGTGTTTTAGCCACCATTCTTTATATAACAGATATACAAGCTGCTGGAACCAATCAACAGCCTCCATTTTGAGTGTTATAGCCGCCATTCTTTATATAACAGCTATACAAGCTGCTGGAACCATTCTACAGCCGCCAGTTTGAGTTCTTTAGCCGCCATCTTTAATATAGTAGATAAACAAGCTGCTGGAAGCATTCTACAGCCGCCAGTTTGAGTCTTATAGCCGCTATCTTAAATGTAGCACCTATTCAAGCTGCTGTTACCATTTTACAGCCGCCATTTTGAGTGTTTTAGCAGCCATTCTTTATATAACCAATCAGCTATACAAGCTGCTGGAATCAATCAACAGCCTCCATTTTGAGGGTTATAGCCGCCATCCTTTATATAAAATGTATACAAACTGCTGGAACCATTCTTTACCCGCCATTGTGAGTGTTATAGCCGCCATTCTTTATATAACAGTTATACAAGCTGCTGGAACCAATCAACAGCCTCAATTTTGAGGGTTATAGCCGCCATCCTTTATATAACAGCTTTACAAACTGCTGGAACCATTCTACAGCTGCCATTTTGAGTGTTATAGCCGCCATTCTTTATATATAGCAGCTATACAAGCTGCTGGAACCAATCAACAGCCTCCATTTTGAGGGTTATAGCCGCCATTCTTTATATAACAGCTAAACAAGTTGCTGGAACCATTCTACAACCGCCAGTTTGAGTTCTTTAGCCGCCATCTTTAATATAGTAGCTATACAAGTTGCTGGAACCATTCTACAGCCGCCAGTTTGAGTCTTATAGCTGCTATCTTTCATGTAGCAGCTATACAAGCTGATGGAAGCATTCTACAGCATCCATTTTGAGTGTTATAGCCGCCATTCTTTATATATAGCAGCTATACAAGCTGCAGGAACCAATCAACAGCCTCCACTTTGAGGGTTATAGCCGCCATCCTTTATATAACAGCTTTACAAACTGCTGGAACCATTGTACAGCTGCCATTTTGAGTGTTATAGCCGCCATTCTTTATATATAGCAGCTATACAAGCTGCTGGAACCAATCAACAGCCACCACTTTGAGTTTTTTAGCCGCCATTCTTAATATAGTAGCTATACAAGCTGCTGGAACCAATCTAGAGCCTCCATTTTGAGTGTTTTAGCCACCATTCTTTATATAACAGATATACAAGCTGCTGGAACCAATCAACAGCCTCCATTTTGAGTGTTATAGCCGCCATTCTTTATATAACAGCTATACAAGCTGCTGGAACCATTCTACAGCCGCCAGTTTGAGTTCTTTAGCCGCCATCTTTAATATAGTAGATAAACAAGCTGCTGGAAGCATTCTACAGCCGCCAGTTTGAGTCTTATAGCCGCTATCTTAAATGTAGCACCTATTCAAGCTGCTGTTACCATTTTACAGCCGCCATTTTGAGTGTTTTAGCCGCCATTCTTTATATAACAGCTATACAAGCTGCTGGAATCAATCAACAGCCTCCATTTTGAGGGTTATAGCCGCCATCCTTTATATAAAATGTATACAAACTGCTGGAACCATTCTTTACCCGCCATTGTGAGTGTTATAGCCGCCATTCTTTATATAACAGTTATACAAGCTGCTGGAACCAATCAACAGCCTCCATTTTGAGGGTTATAGCCGCCATCCTTTATATAACAGCTTTACAAACTGCTGGAACCATTCTACAGCTGCCATTTTGGGTGTTATAGCCGCCATTCTTTATATATAGCAGCTATACAAGCTGCTGGAACCAATCAACAGCCTCCGTTTAAAGGGTTACAGCTGCCATCGTTTATATAACAGCTTTACAAACTGCTGGAACCATTCCTCACCCGCCATTGTGAGTGTTATAGCCGCCATTCTTTATATAACAGCTATACAAGCTGCTGGAACCAATCAACAGCCTCCATTTTGAGAGTTATAGCCGCCATCCTTTATATAACAGCTTTACAAACTGCTGGAACCATTCTACAGCTGCCATTTTGAGTGTTATAGCCGCCATTCTTTATATATAGCAGCTATACAAGCTGCTGGAACCAATCAACAGCCTCCATTTAAAGGGTTACAGCTGCCATCGTTTATATAACAGCTTTACAAACTGCTGGAACCATTCTTTACCCGCCATTGTGAGTGTTATAGCCGCCATTCTTTATATAACAGCTATACAAGCTGCTGGAACCAATCAACAGCCTCCATTTTGAGGGTTATAGCCGCCATCCTTTATATAACAGCTTTACAAACTGCTGGAACCATTCTACAGCTGCCATTTTGAGTGTTATAGCCGCCATTCTTTATATATAACAGTTATACAAACTGCTGGAACCATGCTACAGCTGCCATTTTGAGTGTTATAGCCGCCATTCTTTATATATAGCAGCTATACAAGCTGCTGGAACCAATCAACAGCCTCCATTTTGAGGGTTATAGCCGCCATCCTTTATATAACAGCTTTACAAACTGCTGGAACCATTGTACAGCTGCCATTTTGAGTGTTATAGCCGCTATTCTTTATACATAGCAGCTATACAAGCTGCTGGAACCAATCAACAGCCTCCATTTAAAGGGTTACAGCTGCCATCGTTTATATAACAGCTTTACAAACTGCTGGAACCATTCTTTACCCGCCATTGTGAGTGTTATAGCCGCCATTCTTTATATAACAGCTATACAAGCTGCTGGAACCAATCAACAGCCTCCATTTTGAGGGTTATAGCCGCCATCCTTTATATAACAGCTATACAAGCTGCTGGAACCAATCAACAGCCTCCATTTTAAGGGTTATAGCCGCCATCCTTTATATAAAAGCTATACAAGCTGCTGGTACCATTCTACAGACGCCATTTTGAGTGTTATAGCCGCCATTCTTTATATAACAGCTATACAAGCTGCTGGAACCAATCAACAGCCTTCATTTTGAGGGTTACAGCCGCCATCCTTTATATAACAGCTATACAAGCTGCTGGAACCATTCTACAGCTGCCATTTTGAGTGTTATAGCCGCCAATCTTTATATAACAGCTATACAAGCTGCTGGAACCAATCAACAGCCTCCATTTTGAGGGTTATAGCTGCCATCGTTTATATAACAGCTTTACAAACTGCTGGAACCATTCCTCACCCGCCATTGTGAGTGTTATAGCCGCCATTCTTTATATAACCGCTATACAAGCTGCTGAAACCAATCATCAGCCTCCATTTTGAGGGTTATAGCCGCCATCCTTTATATAAAAGCTATACAAGCTGCTGGTACCATTCTACAGCTGCCTATTTGAGGTTTAAAGTCGCCATTCTTTATATAACATTATACAAGTTGCTGGAACCATTCTACAGCTGCCATTTTGAGTGTTATAGCTACCATTCTTTATATAGCAGATATACAAGCTGCTGGAACCAATCAACAGACTCTATTTTCTTTATATAAAAGATATACAAGCTGCTGGAACCAACCAACAGCCTCCATTTTGAGGGTTATAGCCGCCATCCTTTATATAACAGCTTTACAAACTGCTGAAACCATTCTACAGCTGCCATTTTGAGTGTTTTAGCCACCATTCTTTATATAACAGATATACAAGCTGCTGGAACCAATCAACAGCCTCCATTTTGAGTGTTATAGCCGCCATTCTTTATAAAACAGCTATACAAGCTGCTGAAACCATTCTACAGCCGCCAGTTTGAGTTCTTTATATAACAGCTTTACAAACTGCTGGAACCATTGTACAGCTGCCATTTTGAGTGTTATAGCCGCCATTCTTTATATATAGCAGCTATACAAGCTGCTGGAACCAATCAACAGCCACCACTTTGAGTTTTTTAGCCGCCATTCTTAATATAGTAGCTATACAAGCTGCTGGAACCAATCTAGAGCCTCCATTTTGAGTGTTTTAGCCACCATTCTTTATATAACAGATATACAAGCTGCTGGAACCAATCAACAGCCTCCATTTTGAGTGTTATAGCCGCCATTCTTTATATAACAGCTATACAAGCTGCTGGAACCATTCTACAGCCGCCAGTTTGAGTTCTTTAGCCGCCATCTTTAATATAGTAGATAAACAAGCTGCTGGAAGCATTCTACAGCCGCCAGTTTGAGTCTTATAGCCGCTATCTTAAATGTAGCACCTATTCAAGCTGCTGTTACCATTTTACAGCCGCCATTTTGAGTGTTTTAGCCGCTGCTGGAATCAATCAACAGCCTCCATTTTGAGGGTTATGGCCGCCATCCTTTATATAAAATGTGTACAAACTGCTGGAACCATTCTTTACCCGCCATTGTGAGTGTTATAGCCGCCATTCTTTATATAACAGTTATACAAGCTGCTGGAACCAATCAACAGCCTCCATTTTGAGGGTTATAGCCGCCATCCTTTATATAACAGCTTTACAAACTGCTGGAACCATTCTACAGCTGCCATTTTGGGTGTTATAGCCGCCATTCTTTATATATAGCAGCTATACAAGCTGCTGGAACCAATCAACAGCCTCCATTTAAAGGGTTACAGCTGCCATCGTTTATATAACAGCTTTACAAACTGCTGGAACCATTCCTCACCCGCCATTGTGAGTGTTATAGCCGCCATTCTTTATATAACAGCTATACAAGCTGCTGGAACCAATCAACAGCCTCCATTTTGAGGGTTATAGCCGCCATCCTTTATATAACAGCTTTACAAACTGCTGGAACCATTCTACAGCTGCCATTTTGAGTGTTATAGCCGCCATTCTTTATACATAGCAGCTATACAAGCTGCTGGAACCAATCAACAGCCTCCATTTAAAGGGTTACAGCTGCCATCGTTTATATAACAGCTTTACAAACTGCTGGAACCATTCTTTACCCGCCATTGTGATTGTTATAGCCGCCATTCTTTATATAACAGCTATACAAGCTGCTGGAACCAATCAACAGCCTCCATTTTGAGGGTTATAGCCGCCATCCTTTATATAACAGCTTTACAAACTGCTGGAACCATTCTACAGCTGCCATTTTGAGTGTTATAGCCGCCATTCTTTTTATATAACAGTTATACAAACTGCTGGAACCATGCTACAGCTGCCATTTTGAGTGTTATAGCCGCCATTCTTTATATATAGCAGCTATACAAGCTGCTGGAACCAATCAACAGCCTCCATTTTGAGGGTTATAGCCGCCATCCTTTATATAACAGCTTTACAAACTGCTGGAACCATTCTACAGCTGCCATTTTGAGTGTTATAGCCGCCATTCTTTATACATAGCAGCTATACAAGCTGCTGGAACCAATCAACAGCCTCCATTTGAAGGGTTACAGCTGCCATCGTTTATATAACAGCTTTACAAACTGCTGGAACCATTCTTTACCCGCCATTGTGAGTGTTATAGCCGCCATTCTTTATATAACAGCTATACAAGCTGCTGGAACCAATCAACAGCCTCCATTTTGAGGGTTATAGCCGCCATCCTTTATATAACAGCTATACAAGCTGCTGGAACCAATCAACAGCCTCCATTTTAAGGGTTATAGCCGCCATCCTTTATATAAAAGCTATACAAGCTGCTGGTACCATTCTACAGACGCCATTTTGAGTGTTATAGCCGCCATTCTTTATATAACAGCTATACAAGCTGCTGGAACCAATCAACAGCCTTCATTTTGAGGGTTACAGCCGCCATCCTTTATATAACAGCTATACAAGCTGCTGGAACCATTCTACAGCTGCCATTTTGAGTGTTATAGCCGCCAATCTTTATATAACAGCTATACAAGCTGCTGGAACCAATCAACAGCCTCCATTTTGAGGGTTATAGCTGCCATCGTTTATATAACAGCTTTACAAACTGCTGGAACCATTCCTCACCCGCCATTGTGAGTGTTATAGCCGCCATTCTTTATATAACCGCTATACAAGCTGCTGAAACCAATCATCAGCCTCCATTTTGAGGGTTATAGCCGCCATCCTTTATATAAAAGCTATACAAGCTGCTGGTACCATTCTACAGCTGCCTATTTGAGGTTTAAAGTCGCCATTCTTTATATAACATTATACAAGTTGCTGGAACCATTCTACAGCTGCCATTTTGAGTGTTATAGCTACCATTCTTTATATAACAGATATACAAGCTGCTGGAACCAATCAACAGACTCTATTTTCTTTATATAAAAGATATACAAGCTGCTGGAACCAATCAACAGCCTCCATTTTGAGGGTTATAGCCGCCATCCTTTATTTAACAGCTTTACAAACTGCTGAAACCATTCTACAGCTGCCATTTTGAGTGTTTTAGCCACCATTCTTTATATAACAGATATACAAGCTGCTGGAACCAATCAACAGCCTCCATTTTGAGTGTTATAGCCGCCATTCTTTATATAACAGCTATACAAGCTGCTGGAACCATTCTACAGCCGCCAGTTTGAGTTCTTTAGCCGCCATCTTTAATATAGTAGATAAACAAGCTGCTGGAACCATTCTACAGCCGCCAGTTTGAGTCTTATAGCCGATATCTTAAATGTAGCACCTATTCAAGCTGCTGTTACCATTTTACAGCCGCTATTTTGAGTGTTATAGCCGCCATTCTTTATATAACAGCTATACAAGCTGCTGGAATCAATCAACAGCCTCCATTTTGAGGGTTATAGCCGCCATCCTTTAAATAAAATGAATACAAGCTGCTGGTACCATTCTACAGCCGCCATTTTGAGTCTTATAGCCGCCATTCTTTATATAACAGTTATACAAGCTGCTGGAACCAATCAACGGCCTCCATTTTGAGGGATATAGCCGCCATCCTTTATATAACAGCTATACAAACTGCTGGAACCATGCTACAGCAGCCATTTTGACTGTTATAGCCGCCATTCTTTATATAACAGCAATACAAGCTGCTGGAACCAATCAACAGCCTCCATTTTGAAGGTTATAGCCGCCATCCTTTATATAAAAGCTATACAAGCTGCTGGTACCATTCTACAACTGCCTATTTGAGGTTTAAAGTCGCCATTCTTTATATAACATTATACAAGTTGCTGGAACCATTCTACAGCCTTCATTTTAAGTCTTATAGCCGCCATCCTTTATATAACAGCTATACAAGCTCCTGGAACCATTCTATTACCGCCAATTTGTGTCTTATGGCCGCCATTATTTATATAACAGCTATACAAAATGCTGGAACCATTCTACAGCCGCCAGTTTGAGTCTTATAGCCGCTGTCCTTTATATAACAGCTATACAAGCTGCTGGAACCAATCAACAGCCTCCATTTTGAGGGTTATAGCCGCCATCCTTTATATAAAATCTATACAAGCTGCTGGTACCATTCTACAGCCGCCAGTTTGAGTCTTATAGCCGCTATCTTTAATATAGCACCTATACAAGCTGCTCTAACCATTTTACAACGGCCATTGTGAGTGTTATAGCCGCCATTCTTTATATAACAGCTATACAAGCTGCTGGAACCAATCAACAGCCTCCATTTTGAGGGTTATAGCCGCCATCCTTTATATAACAGCTTTACAAACTGCTGGAACCATTCTACAGCTGCCATTTTGAGTGTTATAGCCGCCATTCTTTATATATAGCAGCTATACAAGCTGCTGGAACCAATCAACAGCCTGCATTTAAAGGGTTACAGCTGCCATGGTTTATATAACAGTTTTACAAACTGCTGGAACCATTCTTTCGCCGCCATTGTGAGTGTTATAGCCGCCATTCTTTATATAACAGCTATACAAGCTGCTGGAACCAATCAACAGTCTCCATTTTGAGAGTTATAGCCGCCATCCTTTATATAAAATCTATACAAGCTGCTGGTACCATTCTACAGCCGCCATTTTGAGTGTTATAGCCGCCATTCTTTATATATAGCAGCTATACAAGCTGCTGCAACCAATCAACAGCCTCCACTTTGAGGGTTATAGCCGTCATCCTTTATATAACAGCTTTACAAACTGCTGGAACCATTCTACAGCCGCCATTTTGAGTGTTTTAGCCGCCAATCTTTATATAACAGCTATACAAGCTGCTGGAACCAATCAACAGCCTCCATTTTAAGGGTTATAGCCGCCATTCTTTATATAACAGCTATAAAAGTTGCTGGAACCTTTCTACAGCCGCCAGTTTGAGTTCTTTAGCCGCCATTTTTTATATAACAGCTATACAAGCTGCTGGAACCAATCAACAGCCTCCATTTTAAGGGTTATAGCCGCCATTTTTTATATAACAGCTATACAAGCTGTTGGAACCAATCAACAGCCTCCATTTTGAGAGTTATAGCCGCCATCCTTTATATAAAATCTATACAAGCTGCTGGTACCATTCTACAGCCGCCATTTTGAGTGTTATAGCCGCCAATCTTTATATAACAGCTATACAAGCTGCTGGAACCAATCAACAGCCTCCATTTTGAGGGTTATAGCTGCCATCGTTTATATAACAGCTTTACAAACTGCTGGAACCATTTCTCCTGCTGGAACCAATCAACAGCCTCCATTTTGAGAGTTATAGCCGCCATCCTTTATATAAAATCTATACAAGCTGCTGGTACCATTCTACAGCCGCCATTTTGAGTGTTATAGCCGCCATTTTTTATATAACAGCTATACAAGCTGCTGGAACCAATCAACAGCCTTCATTTTGAGGGTTACAGCCGAAATCCTTTATATAACAGCTATACAAGCTGCTGGAACCATTCTACAGCCGCCATTTTGAGTGTTATAGCCGCCAATCTTTATATAACAGCTATACAAGCTGCTGGAACCAATCAACAGCCTCCATTTTAAGGGTTATAGCCGCCATTCTTTATATAACAGCTATAAAAGTTGCTGGAACCGTTCTACAGCCGCCAGTTTGAGTTCTTTAGCCGCCATTTTTTATATAACAGCTATACAAGCTGCTGGAACCAATCAACAGCCTCCATTTTAAGGGTTATAGCCGCCATTTTTTATATAACAGCTATACAAGCTGTTGGAACCAATCAACAGCCTCCATTTTGAGAGTTATAGCCGCCATCCTTTATATAAAATCTATACAAGCTGCTGGTACCATTCTACAGCCGCCATTTTGAGTGTTATAGCCGCCAATCTTTATATAACAGCTATACAAGCTGCTGGAACCAATCAACAGCCTCCATTTTGAGGGTTATAGCTGCCATCGTTTATATAACAGCTTTACAAACTGCTGGAACCATTCCTCACCCGCCATTGTGAGTGTTATAGCCGCCATTCTTTATATAACAGCTATACAAGCTGCTGGAACCAATCAACAGCCTCCATTTTGAGGGTTATAGCCGCCATCCTTTATATAACAGATATACAAGCTGCTGGAACCAATCAACAGCCTCAATTTTGAAGGTACTAGCCGCCATCGTTTATATAACAGCTATAAAAGTTGCTGGAACCGTTCTACAGCCGCCAGTTTGAGTTCTTTAGCCGCCATCTTTAATAGAGTAGCTAAACAAGCTGCTGGAACCATTCTACAGCCGCCAGTTTGAGTCTTATAGCCGCTATCTTAAATGTAGCACCTATACAAGCTGCTGGAACCATTCTACAGCCGCCATTTTGAGTGTTATAGCCGCCATTCTTTATATGACAGCTTTACAAACTGCTGAAACCATTCTACAGCTGCCATTTTGAGTGTTATAGCCGCCATTCTTTATATAACAGCTATACAAGCTGCTGGAACCAATCAATAGCCTCCATTTTAAGGGTTATAGCCGCCATTCTTTATATAACAGCTATAAAAGTTGCTGAAACCGTTCTACAGCCGCCAGTTTGAGTTCTTTAGCCGCAATCTTTAATATAGTAGCTAAACAAGCTGCTGGAACCATTCTACAGCCGCCAGTTTGAGTCTTATAGCCGCTATCTTAAATGTAGCACCTATACAAGCTGCTGGAACCATTCTACAGCCGCCATTTTGAGTGTTATAGCCGCCATTCTTTATATGACAGCTTTACAAACTGCTGAAACCATTCTACATCTGCCATTTTGAGTGTTATAGCCGCCATTCTTTATATAACAGCTATACAAGCTGCTGGATCCAATCAATAGCCTCCATTTTAAGGGTTATAGCCGCCATTCTTTATATAACAGCTATAAAAGTTGCTGGAACCGTTCTACAGCCGCCAGTTTGAGTTCTTTAGCCGCTGTTCACGCCACCGGGTGAACAGCAGAGAGTGAGGGGTAGGGTTTTTCCCAAAACGGAATGCGGTCATACTGAGGAGGGTGACGAAGCGCTCTCCTGTAAATCGCCATCATCAATCCAGTACGAGACTTGCATTCGAACACCCGTTCTTCTTTTCCTTCATATACATATATATTCGAACCTATTGTATATATACTTCAACCCGAAACATTTCGTGTGTGTCGGGCTATCTGTGAATAAATTGAATAAAGCATAGTTTTTAAAAAGAAGGTTTCGCGCGTTCTTAATTAATCACTCGCTCACCATACCACGAAGAAATTGGCACCCGCCAAGGTTGTACCCCAGCAAATCTTTCCGCCCCTCCACGAACAGCCGCCATCTTTAATATAGTAGCTAAACAAGCTGCTGGAACCATTCTACAGCCGCCAGTTTGAGTCTTATAGCCGCTATCTTAAATGTAGCACCTATACAAGCTGCTGGAACCATTCTACAGCCGCCATTGTGAGTGTTATAGCCGCCATTCTTTATATAACAGCTATACAAGCTGCTGGAACCATTCTACAGCCGCCATTTTGAGTCTTATAGCCGCCAACGTTTATATAACAGCTATATAAAGTGCTGGTACCATTCTACAGCCGCCTATTTGAGGTTTATAGCCGCCATTCTTTATATAACATTATACAAGTTGCTGGAACCATTCTACAGCCTTCATTTTAAGTCTTATAGCCACCAATCAACATCCTCCATTTTGAGGGTTATAGCCGCCATCCTTTATATAAAATGTATACAAGCTGCTGGAACCAATCAACAGCCTCCATTTTGAGGGTTATAGCCGCCATCCTTTATATAAAAACTATACAAGCTGTTGGTACCATTCTACAGCCGCCTATTTGAGGTTTATAGCCGCCATTCTTTATATAACAGCTATACAAGCTGCTGGAACCAATCAACAGCCTCCATTTTGAGGGTTATAGCCGCCATCCTTTATATAACAGCTTTACAAACTGCTGGAACCATTCTACAGCTGCCATTTTGAGTGTTATAGCCGCCATTCTTTATATATAACAGTTATACAAACTGCTGGAACCATGCTACAGCTGCCATTTTGAGTGTTATAGCCGCCATTCTTTATATATAGCAGCTATACAAGCTGCTGGAACCAATCAACAGCCTCCATTTTGAGGGTTATAGCCGCCATCGTTTATATAACAGCTTTACAAACTGCTGGAACCATTCTTTACCCGCCATTGTGAGTGTTATAGCCGCCATTCTTTATATAACAGCTATACAAGCTGCTGGAACCAATCAACAGCCTCCATTTTGAGGGTTATAGCCGCCATCCTTTATATAACAGCTTTACAAACTGCTGGAACCATTCTACAGCTGCCATTTTGAGTGTTATAGCCGCCGTTCTTTATATATAACAGTTATACAAACTGCTGGAACCATGCTACAGCTGCCATTTTGAGTGTTATAGCCGCCATTCTTTATATATAGCAGCTATACAAGCTGCTGGAACCAATCAACAGCCTCCATTTTGAGGGTTATAGCCGCCATCCTTTATATAACAGCTTTACAAACTGCTGGAATCATTCTACAGCTGCCATTTTGAGTGTTATAGCCGCCATTCTTTATACATAGCAGCTATACAAGCTGCTGGAACCAATCAACAGCCTCCATTTAAAGGGTTACAGCTGCCATCGTTTATATAACAGCTTTACAAACTGCTGGAACCATTCTTTACCCGCCATTGTGAGTGTTATAGCCGCCATTCTTTATATAACAGCTATACAAGCTGCTGGAACCAATCAACAGCCTCCATTTTGAGGGTTATAGCCACCATCCTTTATATAACAGCTATACAAGCTGCTGGAACCAATCAACAGCCTCCATTTTAAGGGTTATAGCCGCCATCCTTTATATAAAAGCTATAGAAGCTGCTGGTACCATTCTACAGACGCCATTTTGAGTGTTATAGCCGCCATTCTTTATATAACAGCTATACAAGCTGCTGGAACCAATCAACAGCCTTCATTTTGAGGGTTACAGCCGCCATCCTTTATATAACAGCTATACAAGCTGCTGGAACCATTCTACAGCTGCCATTTTGAGTGTTATAGCCGCCAATCTTTATATAACAGCTATACAAGCTGCTGGAACCAATCAACAGCCTCCATTTTGAGGGTTATAGCTGCCATCGTTTATATAACAGCTTTACAAACTGCTGGAACCATTCCTTACCCGCCATTGTGAGTGTTATAGCCGCCATTCTTTATATAACCGCTATACGAGCTGCTGAAACCAATCAACAGCCTCCATTTTGAGGGTTATAGCCGCCATCCTTTATATAAAAGCTATACAAGCTGCTGGTACCATTCTACAGCTGCCTATTTGAGGTTTAAAGTCGCCTTTCTTTATATAACATTATACAAGTTGCTGGAACCATTCTACAGCTGCCATTTTGAGTGTTATAGCCACCATTCTTTATATAACAGATATACAAGCTGCTGGAACCAATCAACAGACTCTATTTTCTTTATATAAAAGATATACAAGCTGCTGGAACCAATCAACAGCCTCCATTTTGAGGGTTATAGCCGCCATCCTTTATATAACAGCTTTACAAACTGCTGAAACCATTCTACAGCTGCCATTTTGAGTGTTATAGCCGCCATTCTTTATATAACAGCTATACAAGCTGCTGGAACCAATCAACAGCCTCCATTTTAAGGGTTATAGCCGCCATTCTTTATATAACAGCTATAAAAGTTGCTGGAACCGTTCTACAGCCGCCAGTTTGAGTTCTTTAGCCGCCATCTTTAATATAGTAGCTAAACAAGCTGCTGGAACCATTCTACAGCCGCCAGTTTGAGTCTTATAGCCGCTATCTTAAATGTAGCACCTATACAAGCTGCTGGAACCATTCTACAGCCGCCATTTTAAGTGTTATAGCCGCCATTCTTTATATGACAGCTATACAAGCTGCTGGAACCAATCAACAGCCTCAATTTTGAAGGTACTAGCCGCCATCGTTTATATAACAGCTATAAAAGTTGCTGGAACCGTTCTACAGCCGCCAGTTTGAGTTCTTTAGCCGCCATCTTTAATATAGTAGCTAAACAAGCTGCTGGAACCATTCTACAGCCGCCATTTTGAGTGTTATAGCCGCCATTCTTTATATGACAGCATTACAAACTGCTGAAACCATTCTACAGCTGCCATTTTGAGTGTTATAGCCGCCATTCTTTATATAACAGCTATACAAGCAGCTGGAACCAATCAACAGCCTCCATTTTGAGGGTTATAGCCGCCATCCTTTTTATAACAGCTATACAAGCTGCTGGAACCAATCAACAGCCTCCATTTTAAGGGTTATAGCCGCCATCCTTTATATAAAAGCTATACAAGCTGCTGGTACCATTCTACAGACGCCATTTTGAGTGTTATAGCCGCCATTCTTTATATAACAGCTATACAAGCTGCTGGAACCAATCAACAGCCTTCATTTTGAGGGTTACAGCCGCCATCCTTTATATAACAGCTATACAAGCTGCTGGAACCATTCTACAGCTGCCATTTGAAGGGTTACAGCTGCCATCGTTTATATAACAGCTATACAAGCTGCTGGAACCAATCAACAGCCTCCATTTTGAGGGTTATAGCTGCCATCGTTTATATAACAGCTTTACAAACTGCTGGAACCATTCCTCACCCGCCATTGTGAGTGTTATAGCCGCCATTCTTTATATAACCGCTATACAAGCTGCTGAAACCAATCAACAGCCTCCATTTTGAGGGTTATAGCCGCCATCCTTTATATAAAAGCTATACAAGCTGCTGGTACCATTCTACAGCTGCCTATTTGAGGTTTAAAGTCGCCATTCTTTATATAACATTATACAAGTTGCTGGAACCATTCTACAGCTGCCATTTTGATTGTTATAGCTACCATTCTTTATATAACAGATATACAAGCTGCTGGAACCAATCAACAGACTCTATTTTCTTTATATAAAAGATATACAAGCTGCTGGAACCAATCAACAGCCTCCATTTTGAGGGTTATAGCCGCCATCCTTTATATAACAGCTTTACAAACTGCTGAAACCATTCTACAGCTGCCATTTTGAGTGTTTTAGCCACCATTCTTTATATAACAGATATACAAGCTGCTGGAACCAATCAACAGCCTCCATTTTGAGTGTTATAGCCGCCATTCTTTATATAACAGCTATACAAGCTGCTGGAACCATTCTACAGCCGCCAGTTTGAGTTCTTTAGCCGCCATCTTTAATATAGTAGATAAGCAAGCTGCTGGAACCATTCTACAGCCGCCAGTTTGAGTCTTATAGCCGCTATCTTAAATGTAGCACCTATTCAAGCTGCTGTTACCATTTTACAGCCGCCATTTTGAGTGTTATAGCCGCCATTCTTTATATAACAGCTATACAAGCTGCTGGAATCAATCAACAGCCTCCATTTTGAGGGTTATAGCCGCCATCCTTTAAATAAAATGAATACAAGCTGCTGGTACCATTCTACAGCCGCCATTTTGAGTCTTATAGCCGCCATTCTTTATATAACAGTTATACAAGCTGCTGGAACCAATCAACGGCCTCCATTTTGAGGGATATAGCCGCCATCCTTTATATAACAGCTATACAAACTGCTGGAACCATGCTACAGCAGCCATTTTGACTGTTATAGCCGCCATTCTTTATATAACAGGAATACAAGCTGCTGGAACCAATCAACAGCCTCCATTTTGAAGGTTATAGCCGCCATCCTTTATATAAAAGCTATACAAGCTGCTGGTACCATTCCACAACTGCCTATTTGAGGTTTAAAGTCGCCATTCTTTATATAACATTATACAAGTTGCTGGAACCATTCTACAGAATTCATTTTAAGTCTTATAGCCACCATCCTTTATATAACAGCTATACAAGCTCCTGGAACCATTCTATTACCGCCAATTTGAGTCTTATGGCCGCCATTATTTATATAACAGCTATACAAAATGCTGGAACCATTCTACAGCCGCCAGTTTGAGTCTTATAGCCGCTGTCCTTTATATAACAGCTATACAAGCTGCTGGAACCAATCAACAGCCTCCATTTTGAGGGTTATAGCCGCCATCCTTTATATAAAATCTATACAAGCTGCTGGTACCATTCTACAGCCGCCATTTTGAGTCTTATAGCCGCTATCTTTAATATAGCACCTATACAAGCTGCTCTAACCATTTTACAACGGCCATTGTGAGTGTTATAGCCGCCATTCTTTATATAACAGCTATACAAGCTGCTGGAACCAATCAACAGCCTCCATTTTGAGGGTTATAGCCGCCATCCTTTATATAACAGCTTTACAAACTGCTGGAACCATTCTACAGCTGCCATTTTTAGTGTTATAGCCGCCATTCTTTATATATAGCAGCTATACAAGCTGCTGGAACCAATCAACAGCCTGCATTTAAAGGGTTACAGCTGCCATCGTTTATATAACAGTTTTACAAACTGCTGGAACCATTCTTTCGCCGCCATTGTGAGTGTTATAGCCGCCATTCTTTATATAACAGCTATACAAGCTGCTGGAACCAATCAACAGCCTCCATTTTGAGAGTTATAGCCGCCATCCTTTATATAAAATCTATACAAGCTGCTGATACCATTCTACAGCCGCCATTTTGAGTGTTATAGCCGCCATTTTTTATATAACAGCTATACAAGCTGCTAGAACCAATCAACAGCCTTCATTTTGAGGGTTACAGCCGAAATCCTTTATATAACAGCTATACAAGCTGCTGGAACCATTCTACAGCCGCCATTTTGAGTGTTATAGCCGCCAATCTTTATATAACAGCTATACAAGCTGCTGGAACCAATCAACAGCCTCCATTTTAAGGGTTATAGCCGCCATTCTTTATATAACAGCTATAAAAGTTGCTGGAACCGTTCTACAGCCGCCAGTTTGACTTCTTTAGCCGCCATTTTTTATATAACAGCTATACAAGCTGCTGGAACCAATCAACAGCCTCCATTTTAAGGGTTATAGCCGCCATTTTTTATATAACAGCTATACAAGCTCTTGGAACCAATCAACAGCCTCCATTTTGAGAGTTATAGCCGCCATCCTTTATATAAAATCTATACAAGCTGCTGGTACCATTCTACAGCCGCCATTTTGAGTGTTATAGCCGCCAATCTTTATATAACAGCTATACAAGCTGCTGGAACCAATCAACAGCCTCCATTTTGAGGGTTATAGCTGCCATCGTTTATATAACAGCTTTACAAACTGCTGGAACCATTCCTCACCCGTCATTGTGAGTGTTATAGCCGCCATTCTTTATATAACAGCTATACAAGCTGCTGGAACCAATCAACAGCCTCCATTTTGAGGATTATAGCCGCCATCCTTTATATAAAATCTAAACAAGCTGCTGGTACCATTCTACAGCTGCCATTTTGAGTGTTATAGCCGCCATTCTTTATATAACAGCTATACAAGCTGCTGGAACCAATCAACAGCCTCCATTTTGAGGGTTATAGCCGCCGTCCTTTATATAACAGCTATACAAACTGCTGGAACCATTCTACAGCTGCCATTTTGAGTGTTATAGCCGCCATTCTTTATATAACAGCTATACAATCTGCTGGAACCAATCAACAGCCTCCATTTTGAGGGTTATAGCCGCCAGCCTTTATATAACAGCTATACAAACTCCTGGAACCATTCTACAGCTGCCATTTTGAGTGTTATAGCCACCATTCTTTATATAACAGATATACAAGCTGCTGGAACCAATCAACAGACTCTATTTTTTTTATATAAAAGATATACAAGCTGCTGGAACCAATCAACAGCCTCCATTTTGAGGGTTATAGCCGCCATCCTTTATATAACAGCTTTACAAACTGCTGAAACCATTCTACAGCTGCCATTTTGAGTGTTATAGCCGCCATTCTTTATATAACAGCTATACAAGCTGCTGGAACCAATCAACAGCCTCCATTTTAAGGGTTATAGCCGCCATTCTTTATATAACAGCTATAAAAGTTGCTGGAACCGTTCTACAGCCGCCAGTTTGAGTTCTTTAGCCGCCATCTTTAATATAGTAGCTAAACAAGCTGCTGGAACCATTCTACAGCCGCCAGTTTGAGTCTTATAGCCGCTATCTTAAATGTAGCACCTATACAAGCTGCTGGAACCATTCTACAGCCGCCATTTTGAAGGTACTAGCCGCCATCGTTTATATAACAGCTATAAAAGTTGCTGGAACCGTTCTACAGCCGCCAGTTTGAGTTCTTTAGCCGCCATCTTTAAAAGAGTAGCTAAACAAGCTGCTGGAACCATTCTACAGCCGCCAGTTTGAGTCTTATAGCCGCTATCTTAAATGTAGCACCTATACAAGCTGCTGGAACCATTCTACAGCCGCCATTTTGAGTGTTATAACCGCCATTCTTTATATGACAGCTTTACAAACTGCTGAAACCATTCTACAGCTGCCATTTTGAGTGTTATAGCCGCCATTCTTTATATGACAGCTATACAAGCTGCTGGAACCAATCAACAGCCTCAATTTTGAAGGTACTAGCCGCCATCGTTTATATAACAGCTATAAAAGTTGCTGGAACCGTTCTACAGCCGCCAGTTTGAGTTCTTTAGCCGCCATCTTTAAAAGAGTAGCTAAACAAGCTGCTGGAACCATTCTACAGCCGCCAGTTTGAGTCTTATAGCCGCTATCTTAAATGTAGCACCTATACAAGCTGCTGGAACCATTCTACAGCCGCCATTTTGAGTGTTATAACCGCCATTCTTTATATGACAGCTTTACAAACTGCTGAAACCATTCTACAGCTGCCATTTTGAGTGTTATAGCCGCCATTCTTTATATAACAGCTATACAAGCTGCTGGAACCAATCAATAGCCTCCATTTTAAGGGTTATAGGCGCCATTCTTTATATAACAGCTATAAAAGTTGCTGAAACCGTTCTACAGCCGCCAGTTTGAGTTCTTTAGCCGCTATCTTTAATATAGTAGCTAAACAAGCTGCTGGAACCATTCTACAGCCGCCAGTTTGAGTCTTATAGCCGCTATCTTAAATGTAGCACCTATACAAGCTGCTGGAACCATTCTACAGCCGCCATTTTGAGTGTTATAGCCGCCATTCTTTATATGACAGCTTTACAAACTGCTGAAACCATTCTACAGCTGCCATTTTGAGTGTTATAGCCGCCATTCTTTATATAACAGCTATACAAGCTGCTGGAACCAATCAATAGCCTCCATTTTAAGGGTTATAGGCGCCATTCTTTATATAACAGCTATAAAAGTTGCTGAAACCGTTCTACAGCCGCCAGTTTGAGTTCTTTAGCCGCTATCTTTTTTAATATAGTAGCTAAACAAGCTGCTGGAACCATTCTACAGCCGCCAGTTTGAGTCTTATAGCCGCTATCTTAAATGTAGCACCTATACAAGCTGCTATAACGATTCTACAGCCGCCATTTTGAGTGTTATAGCCGCCATTCTGTATATGACAGCTTTACAAACTGCTGAAACCATTCTACATCTGCCATTTTGAGTGTTATAGCCGCCATTCTTTATATAACAGCTATAAAAGTTGCTGGAACCGTTCTACAGCCGCCAGTTTGAGTTCTTTAGCCGCTGTTCACGCCACCGGGTGAACAGCAGAGAGTGAGGGGTAGGGTTTTTCCCAAAACGGAATGCGGTCATACTGAGGAGGGTGACGAAGCGCTCTCCTGTAAATCGCCATCATCAATCCAGTACGAGACTTGCATTCGAACACCCGTTCTTCTTTTCCTTCATATACATATATATTCGAACCTATTGTATATATACTTCAACCCGAAACATTTCGTGTGTGTCGGGCTATCTGTGAATAAATTGAATAAAGCATAGTTTTTAAAAGAAGGTTTCGCGCGTTCTTAATTAATCACTCGCTCACCATACCACGAAGAAATTGGCACCCGCCAAGGTTGTACCCCAGCAAATCTTTCCGCCCCTCCACGAACAGCCGCCATCTTTAATATAGTAGCTAAACAAGCTGCTGGAACCATTCTACAGCCGCCAGTTTGAGTCTTATAGCCGCTATCTTAAATGTAGCACCTATACAAGCTGCTGGAACCATTCTACAGCCGCCATTGTGAGTGTTATAGCCGCCATTCTTTATATAACAGCTATACAAGCTGCTGGAACCATTCTACAGCCTCCATTTTGAGTCTTATAGCCGCCATTCTTTATATAACATTATACAAGTTGCTGGAACCATTCTACAGCCTTCATTTTAAGTCTTATAGCCGCCAATCAACATCCTCCATTTTGAGGGTTATAGCCGCCATCCTTTATATAAAATGTATACAAGCTGCTGGAACCAATCAACAGCCTCCATTTTGAGGGTTATAGCCGCCATCCTTTATATAAAAACTATACAAGCTGCTGGTACCATTCTACAGCCGCCTATTTGAGGTTTATAGCCGCCATTCTTTATATAACATTATACAAGTTGCGGGAACCATTCTACCGCTTTCATTTTAAGTCTTATAGCCCCCATCCTTTATATAACAGCTATACAAGCTCCTGGAACCATTCTATTTCCGCCAATTTGAGTCTTATAGCCGCCATTATTTATATAACAGCTATACAAAATGCTGGAAACTTTGTACAGCCGCCAATTTTTATATAACAGCTATACAAGCTGTTGGAACCATTCTACAGCTGCCATTTTGAGTCTTATAGCCGCCATCGTTTATATAACAGCTTTACAAACTGCTGGAACCATTCTGCAGCCGCCATAATGAGTCTTATAGCCGGCATTTTTTATATAACAGCTATGCAAGCTGCAGGAACCTTTCTACAGCCGCCAGTTTGTGTCTTATAGACGCCATCCTTTGTATAACAGCTATGCAAGCTGCTGGAACCATTCTACAGCCGCCAGTTTGAGTCTTATAGCCGCCATCTTTATTATAGTAGCTATTCAAGCTGCTGGAACCATTCTACAGCCGCCATTTTGAGTGTTATAGCCGCCATTCTTAATATAACATCTTTACAAGCTGCTGGAACCATTCCACAACTGCCATTTTGAGTCTTATAGCAGCCATCCTTTATATAGTATCCCTACAAGCTGCTGGAACCTTTGTAACAGCTACACAAGCTGCTGGAACCATTCTACAGCCTTCATTTGGAGTCTTATAGCCGCCATACTTTATATAGTATTTCTACAAACTGCTGGAACGTTTGTACTGCCGCCAATTTTTATAAAACTGCTATACAAGCTGCTGGAACCATTTTGAGTCTTAGAGCCGCCATCTTTTATATAACAGCTCTACAAGCTGCAGGAACCTTTGTACAGACGAAAATTTTGATATAACAGCTATACAAGCTGCTGGAACCAATCAACAGCCGCCATTTTGAGTCTCATAGCCGCCATCTTTTTTATAACAGATATACAAGCTGCTGGAACCATTTTGAGTCTTATGGCCGCAATCCTTTATATAGTATCTCTGCAAGCTGCTGGAACCTTTGTACTGCCGCCAATTTTTTTATAACAGCTAAACAAGCTGTTGGAACTATCCTACAGCCTTCATTTTGAGTCTTATAGACGCCATTCCTTCTATAACAGCTCTACAAGCTGCTGGAACCTTTGTACAGCTGAAAATTTTTATATAACAGCTCTACAAGCTGCTGGAACCAATCAACAGTCTCCATTTTGAGGGTTATAGCCGCCATACTTTATATAACAGCTTTACAAACTGCTGGAACCATTCTACAGCTGCCATTTTGAGTGTTATAGCCGCCATTCTTTATATAACAGCTATACAAGCTGCTGGAACCAATCAACAGCCTCCATTTTGAGGGTTATAGCCGCCATCCTTTATATAAAAGCTATACAAGCTGCTGGAACCATTCTACAGACTTCATTTTAAGTCTTATAGCCGCCATCTTTTATATAACAGCTATACAAGCTCCTTGAACCATTCTATTTCCGCCAATTTGAGTTATATAGCCGCCATTATTTATATAACAGCTATACAAGCTCATGGAACCATTCTATTACCGCCAATTTGAGTCTTATAGCCGCCATTATTTATATAACAGCTATACAAAATGCTGGAACCATTCTACAGCCGCCATTTTGAGTCTTATAGCCGCCATCCTTTATATAACAGCTATACAAGCTGCTGGAATCAATCAACAGCCGCCATTTTGAGTCTTATAGCCGCCATCCTTTGTATAACAGATATACAAGCTGCTGGAACCATTTTGAGTCCTATAGCCGCCATCTTTTATATAACAGCTCTACAAGCTGGAGGAACCTTTGTACAGCCGAAAATTTTGATATAACAGATATACAAGCTGTTGGAACTATCCTACAGCCTTCATTTTGATTCTTATAGACGCCATTCCTTCTATAACAGCTCTACAAGCTGCTGGAACCTTTGTACAGCTAAAAAATTTTATATAACAGCTCTACAAGCTGCTGGAACCAATCAACAGCCTTAATTTTGAGGGTTATAGCCGCCATCGTTTATGTAACAGATTTACAAACTGCTGGAACCATTCTTCAGCCGCCATTGTGAGTGTTATAGCCGCCATTCTTTATATAACAGCTATACAAGCTGCTGGAACCAATCAACAGCCTCCATTTTGAGGGTTATAGCTTCATCCTTTATATAAAATCTACACAAGCTGCTGGTACCACTCTGCAGCCGCCATTTTGAGTGTTATAGCCGCCATTCGTTATATAACAGCTATACAAGCTGATGGAACCAATCAACAGCCTCCATTTTGAGGGTTATAGCCGCCATCCTTTATATAACAGCTATACAAACTGCTGGAACCATTCTAAAGCTGCCATTTTGAGTGTTATAGCCGCCATTCTTTATATAACAGATATACAAGCTGCTGGAACCAATCAACAGCCTCCATTTTGAGGGTTATAGCCGCCATCCTTTATATGACAGCTTCACAAACTGCTAGATCCATTCTACAGCCTCCATTTTGAATCTTATAGCCGCCATCCTTTATTTAGTAGCTCTAAAAGCTGCTGGAACCATTCTACAGCCACCACTTTGAGTGTTATAGCCACCATTCTTTATATAACAGATATACAAGCTGCTGGAACCAATCAACAGACTCCATTTTCTTTACATAACAGCTTTACAAACTGCTGGAACCATTCTACAGCTGCCATTTTGAGTGTTATAGCCGCTATTCTTTATATATAGTAGCTATACAAGCTGCTGGAACCAATCAACAGCCTCTATTTTGCGGGTTATAGCCGCAATCGTATATATAACAGCTTTACAAACTGCTGGAACCATTCTTCAGCCGCCATTATGAGTGTTATAGCCGCCATCGTTTATATAACAGCTTTACAAACTGCTGGAACCATTTTTCAGCCGCCATTGTGAGTGTTATAGGCGCCATTCTTTATATAATAGCTATACAAGCTGTTCGAACCATTCTACAGCCGCCATTTTGAGTCTTATAGCCGCCATTCTTTATATAACAGCTATACAAGCTGCTGGAACCAATCAACAGCCTCCATTTTGAGGGTTATAGCCGCCATTCTTTATATAACAGATATACAAGCTGCTGGAACCAATCAACAGCCTCCATTTTGAGGGTTATAGCCGCCATCCTTTATATGACAGCTTTACAAACTGCTAGATCCATTCTACAGCCTCCATTTTGAATCTTATAGCCGCCATCCTTTATTTAGTAGCTCTAAAAGCTGCTGGAACCATTCTACAGCCACCACTTTGAGTGTTATAGCCACCATTCTTTATATAACAGATATACAAGCTGCTGGAACCAATCAACAGACTCCATTTTCTTTACATAACAGCTTTACAAACTGCTGGAACCATTCTACAGCTTCCATTTTGAGTGTTATAGACGCCATTCTTTATATATAGTAGCTATACAAGCTGCTGGAACCAATCAACAGCCTCCATTTTGAGGGATATAGCCGCCATCCTTTACATAGTAGCTATACAAACTGCTGGAACCATACTACAGCTGCCGTTTTGAGTGTTATAGCCGCCATTCTTTATATAACAGCTATACAAGTTGCTGGAACCAATCAACAGCCTCCATTTTGAGGGTTATAGCCGCCATCCTTTATATAAAAACTATACAAGCTGCTGGTACCATTCTACAGCCGCCTATTTGAGGTTTATAGCCGCCATTCTTTATATAACATTATACAAGTTGCTGGAACCATTCTACCGCTTTCATTTTAAGTCTTATAGCCCCCATCCTTTATATAACAGCTATACAAGCTGGAACCATTCTACAGCTGCCATTTTGAGTGTTATAGCCGCCATTCCTTATATATTGCAGCTATAAAAGCTGCTGGAACCAATCAACAGCCTCCATTTTGAGGGTTATAGCCGCCATCCTTTATATAACAGCTTTACAAAGTGCTGGAACCATTCTACAGCTGCCATTTTGAGTGTTATAGCCGCCATTCTTTATATATAGCAGCTATACAAGCTGCTGGAATCAATCAACAGCCTCCATTTTGAGGGTTATAGTCGCCATCCTTTATATAAAAGCTGTACAAGCTGCTGGTACCATTATACAGCCGCCTATTTGAGGTTTATATCCGCCATTCTTTATATAACATTATACATGTTGCTGGAACCATTCTACAGCCATCATTTTAAGTCTTATAACCGCCATCCTTTATAAAACAGCTATACAATCTCCTGGAACCATTCTATTACCGCCAATTTGAGTCTTAAAGCCGCCATTATTTATATAACTGCTATACAAAATGCTGGAAACTTTGTACAGCCGCCAATTTTTATATAACAGCTATACAAGCTGCTGGAACCAATCAACAGCCTCCATTTTGAGGGTTATAGCCGCCATTCTTTATATAAAAGCTATACAAGCTGCTGGTACCATTCTACAGCCGCCTATTTGAGGTTTATAGCCGCCATTCTTTTTATAACATTATACAAGTTGCTGGAACCATTCTGCAGCCTTCATTTTAAGCCTTATAGCCGCCAACCAACAGCCTCCATTTTGAGGGTTATAGCCGCCATCCTTTATACAAAATGTATACAAGCTGCTGGTACCATTCTACAGCCGTCTATTTGAGGTTTATAGCCGCCATTCTTTATATAACAGCTATACAAGCTGCTGGAACCAATCAACAGCATCCGTTTTGAGGGTAATAGCCGCCATCCCTTATATAAAAGCTATACAAGCTGCTGGTACCATTCTACAGCCGCCTATTTGAGGCTTATAGCCGCCATTTTTTATATAACATTATACAAGTTGCTGGAACCATTCTACAGCCTCCATTTTGAGGGTTATAGCCGCCATCCTTTATATAACAGCTTTACAAACTGCTGGAACCATTCTACAGCTGCCATTTTGAGTGTTATAGCCGCCATTCCTTATATATTGCAGCTATACAAGCTGCTGGAACCCATCAACAGCCTCCATTTTGAGGGTTATAGCCGCCATCCTTTATATAACAGCTTTACAAACTGCTGGAACCATTCTACAGCTGCCATTTTGAGTGTTATAGCCGCCATTCCTTATATATTGCAGCTATACAAGCTGCTGGAACTAATCAACAGCCTCCATTTTGAGGGTTATAGCCGCCATCCTTTATATAACAGCTTTACAAAGTGCTGGAACCATTCTACAGCTGCCATTTTGAGTGTTATAGCTGCCATTCTTTATATATAGCAGCTATACAAGCTGCTGGAATCAATCAACAGCCTCCATTTTGAGGGTTATAGCCGCCATCCTTTATATAAAAGCTGTACAAGCTGCTGGTACCATTATACAGCCGCCTATTTGAGGTTTATTACCGCCATTCTTTATATAACATTATACATGTTGCTGGAACCATTCTACAGCCATCATTTTAAGTCTTATAACCGCCATCCTTTATAAAACAGCTATACAATCTCCTGGAACCATTCTATTACCGCCAATTTGAGTCTTAAAGCCGCCATTATTTATATAACAGCTATACAAAATGCTGGAACCACTCTACAGCCGCCATTTTGAGTCTTATAGCCGCCATCCTTTATATAGTAGCTCTACAAACTGCTGGAACCTTTGTACTGCCGCCAATTTTTATAAAACAGCTATACAAGCTGCCATCTTTTATATAGTAGCTCTACAAGCTGCTGGAACCTTTGTGCTGCCGCCAATTTTTATATAACAGTTATACAAGCTGTTGGAACCATTCTACAGCCGCCATTTTGAGTCTTATAGCGGCCATTCTTTATATAACAGCTCTAGAAGCTGCTGGAACCTTTGTACAGCCGCCAATTTTTATATAACAGCTATACAAGCTGCTGGAACCATTTTGAGTCTTATAGCCGCCATCTTTATATAACAGCTCTACAAGCTGCTGGAACCTTTGTTCAGCAGAAAATTTTGATATAACAGCTTTAGAAGCTGCTGGAACCATTCTACATTTTGAGTCTTATAGCTCTTTAAATAACAGCTATACAAGCTGCTGCAACCAATCAACAGCCGCCATTTTGAGTCTTATAGCCGCCATCCTTTGTATAACAGATATACAAGCTGCTGGAACCATTTTGAGTCTTATAGCCGCCATCCTTTATATAGTAGCACTACAAGCTGCTGGAACCTTTGTACTGCCGCCAATTTTTATATAACAGCTATACAAGCTGTTGGAACCATCCTACAGCCTCCATGTTGAGGGTTATAGCCGGCATTCTTTATATAACAGCTATACAAGTTGCTGGAACCATTCTACAGCCGCCAGTTTGAGTTCTTTAGCCGCCATCTTTAATATAGTAGCTAAACAAGCTGCTGAAACCATTCTACAGCCGCCAGGTTGAGTCTTATAGCCGCTATCTTAAATGTAGCACCTATACAAGCTGCTGTAACAATTTTACAGCCGCCATTTTGAGTGTTATAGCCGCTATCCTTTATATAACAGCTTTACAAACTGCTGGAACCATTCTACAGCTGCCATTTTGAGTGTTATAGGCGCCATTCTTTATATATAGCAGCTATACAAGATGCTGGAACCAATCAACAGCCTCAATTTTGAGGGTTATAGCCGCCATCCTTTATATAACAGCTATACAAACAGCTGGAACCATTCTACAGCTGCCATTTTGAGCGTTGTAGCCGCCATTCTTTATATAACATTATACAAGTTGCTGGAACCATTCTACAGCCTCCATTTTGAGGGTTATAGCCGCCTTCCTTTATATAACAGCTTTACAAACTGCTGGAACCATTCTACAGCTGCCTTTTTGAGTGTTATAGCCGCCATTCTTTATATATAGCAGCTATACAAGCTGCTGGAACCAATCAGCGGCTCAATTTTGAGGGTTATAGCCGCCATCCTTTATATAACAGCTATACAAACAGCTGGAACCATTATACAGCTGCCATTTTGAGTGTTATAGCCGCCATTCTTTATATAACAGCTATACAAGCTGCTGTAACCAATCAACAGCCTCCATTTTGAGGGTTATAGCCGCCTTCCTTTATATAAAAGCTGTACAAGCTGCTGGTACCATTCTACAGCCGCCTATTTGAGGTTTATATCCGCCATTCTTTATATAACATTATACAAGTTGCTGGAACCATTCTACAGCCTTCATTTTAAGTCTTATAGCCGCCATCCTTTATATAACAGCTATACAAGCTCCTGGAACCATTCTACTACCGCCAATTTGAGTCTTATAGCCGCCATTATTTATATAACAGCTATACAAAATGCTGGAACCATTCTACAGCCGCCATTTTGAGTCTTATAGCCGCCATCCTTTATATAGTAGCTTTACAAACTGCTGGAACCTTTGTACTGCCGCCAATTTTTATAAAACAGCTATACAAGCTGCCATCTTTTATATAGTAGCTCTACAAGCTGCTGGAACCTTTGAGCTGCCGCCAATTTTTATATAACAGCTATACAAGCTGTTGGAACCATTCTACACCCTTCATTTTGAGTCTTATAGCTGCCATTCTTTATATCAGGGGTGGCCACGGAAATTTCAGTTGGGAGCCAGAGCATCGGCGGCAGAGGCTGGACAGAGAAAAAGGTCATTTTTTGGTCGAACTTGTAGACAGAGGGACGGACAAGCACCGAATTTTACGGAGAGGGGGAAAAAGGTCGCGATCGCGAGCTAGAAAATAAGGGTTGTTTTTGTCGTGTTCTCGAGATCACGTCCCTTTTACCCCCTCCCCGCAAAATTCGGTGCTTGTCCGTCTCTCTGCCCACAAGCTGCGAGCTATAGTAGATATAGTAGTTCTACAAGCTGCTGGAACCTTTGAGCTGCCGCCAATTTTTATATAACAGCTATACAAGCTGTTGGAACCATTCTACACCCTTCATTTTGAGTCTCATAGCGGCCATCCTTTATATAGTAGCACTACAAGCTGCTGGAACCTTTGTACTGCCGCCAATTTTTATACAACGGCTATAAAAGCTGCTGGAACCAATCAACAGCCGCCATTTTGAGTCTTATAGCCGCCAGCATTTATAGAGTAGCTCTACAAGCTGATGGAACCATTCTACAGCCGCCAGTTTGAGTTATAGCAGCCATCCTTTATATAATAGATATACAAGCTGCTGGAACCATTCTACAGCTGCCATTTTGAGTCTTATAGCTGCCATCCTTTATATAGTAGCTCTACAAGCTGCTGGAACTTTTGTACAGCCACCAATTTTTATATAACAGATATACAAGCTGCTAAAACCATTCTACAGCCGCAAATTTGAGGTTTATAGCTGCCATTCTTTATATAACTTTATATCTTCATATAACATTCTACAGCCGCCAGTTTGAGTCTTATAGCCGCCATCTTTAAAGTAGCAGCTATACAAGCTGCTGGAACCATTCTACTGCCGCCATTTTGAGTGTTATAGCCGCCATTCTTTATATAACAGCTATACATGCTGCTGGTACCAATCAACAGCCGCCATTTTGAGTCTTATAGCCGCCACCATTACCATAGTAGCTCTACAAGCCGATGGAAGCATTCGACAGCCGCCAGTTTGAGTCTTATAGCCGCCATCCTGTGTATAACAGATATACAAACTGCTGGAACCATTTTGAGTCTTATAGCCGCCATCCTTTATATAGTAGCTCTACAAGCTGCTGTAACCTTTGTACAGCCGCCAATTTTTATATAACAGCTATTCAAGCTGCCTGAACCATTCTACATTATGAGTCTTATAGCCGCCATCCTTTATATAACACCTATACAAGCTGATGGAACAAATCGACAGCCGCCATTTTGAGTCTTATAGCCGCCACCATTTATTTAGTAGCTCTACAAGCTGATGGAACCATTCTACAGCCGCCAGTTTGACTCTTATAGCCGGCATCCATAATATAACAGATATACAAGCTGCTGGAACCATTGTACAGCTGCTATTTTAAGTCTTATAGCCGCCATCCTTTATATAGTAGCTCTACAAGCTGCTGGAACTTTTGTACAGCCACCAATTTTTATATAACAGCTATTCAAGCTGCCTGAACCATTCTACATTTTGACTCTTATAGCCGGCATCCATAATATAACAGATATACAAGCTGCTGGAACAATTCTATAGCTGCCATTTTAAGTCTTATAGCCGCCATCCTTTATATAATAGCTATAGAAGCTGCTGGACCCACTCTACAGCCGCCAATTTGAAGTTTATGGCCGCCATTTTTTATATAACACCTATATAAGCTGCTGGAACCAATCAACGTCCTCCATTTTGAGGGTTATAGCCGCCATCCTTTATATAACAGCTATACAAGCTCCTGGAACCATTCTATTACCGCCAATTTGAGTCTTATAGCCGCCATTATTTATATAACAGCTATACAAAATGCTGGAACCATTCTACAGCCGCCATTTTGAGTCTTATAGCCGCCATCCTTTATATAGTAGCTCTACAAACTGCTGGAACCTTTGTACTGCCGCCAATTTTTACATAACAGCTATACAAGCTGCTGGAAGCATTTTAAGTCTTATAGCCGCCATCCCTTATATAACAGCTCTACAAGCTGCTGGAACCTTTGTACAGCAGAAAATTTTGATATAACAGCTATAAAAGCTGCTGGAACCATTCTACAGCTGCATTTTTGAGTGTTATAGCCGCCATTCTTTATATAACAGCTACACAAGCTGCTGGAACCAATCAACAGCCTCCATTTTGAGGGTTATAGCCGCCATCCTTTATATAACATCTACACAAACTGCTGGAACCATTCTACAGCTGCCATTTTGAGTGTCATAGCCGCCATTCTTTATATAACAGCTATACAAGCTGCTGGAACCAGTCAACAGCCTCCATTTTGAGGGTTATAGCCGCCATCTTTTATATAACAGCTCTACAAGCTGCTGGAACCTTTGTACAGCAGAAAATTTTGATATAACAGCTATACAAGCTGCTGGAACCATTCTACAGCTGCCATTTTGAGTGTTATAGCCGCCATTCTTTATATAACAGCTATACAAGCTGCTGGAACCAATCAACAGCCTCCATTTTGAGGGTTATAGCCGCCATCTTTTATATAACATCTACACAAACTGCTGGAACCATTCTACAGCTGCCATTTTGAGTGTCATAGCCGCCATTCTTTATATAACAGCTATACAAGCTGCTGGAACCAGTCAACAGCCTCCATTTTGAGGGTTATAGCCGCCATCTTTTGTATAACAGATCTACAAGCTGCTGGAACCTTTGTACAGCAGAAAATTTTGATATAACAGCTATACAAGCTGCTGGAACCATTCTACATTTTGAGTCTTATAGCTCTTTATATAAAATCTATACAAACTGCTGCAACCAATCAACAGCCGCCATTTTGAGTCTTATAGCCGCCATCCTTTGTATAACAGATATACAAGCTGCTGGAACCATTTTGAATCTTATAGCCGCCATCCTTTATATAGTAGCTCTACAAGCTGCTGGAACCTTTGTACTGCCGCCAATTTTTTTATAACATCTATACAAGTTGTTGGAATCATCCTACAGCCTCCATATTGAGGGTTATAGCCGCCATTCCTTATATAACAGCTATACAAGTTGCTGGAACCATTCTACAGCCGCCAGTTTGAGTTCTTTAGCCGCCATCTTTAATATAATAGCTAAACAATCTGCTGGAACCATTCTACAGCCGCCAGCTTGAGTCTTATAGCCGCTATTCTAAATGTAGCACCTATACAAGCTGCTGTCACCATTTTACAGCCGCCATTTTGAGTGTTATAGCCGCCATTCTTTATATAACAGCTGTACAAGCTGTTGGAACAAATCGACAGCCGCCATTTTGAGTCTTATAGCCGCTACCATTTATTTAGTAGCTCTACAAGCTGATGGAACCATTTTACAGCCGCGAGTTTGACTCTTATAGCCGGCATCCATAATATAACAGATATACAAGCTGCTGGAACCATTCTACCGCTTTCATTTTAAGTCTTATAGCCCCCATCCTTTATATAACAGCTATACAAGCTCCTGGAACCATTCTATTACCGCCATTTTGAGTCTTATAGCCGCCATACTTTATATAGTAGCTCTACAAACTGCTGGAACGTTTGTACTGCCGCCAATTTTTATAAAACTGCTATACAAGCTGCTGGAACCATTTTGAGTCTTATAGCCGCCATTTTTTATATAACAAGTATACAAGCTGCAGGAACCTTTGTACAGACGAAAATTATGATATAACAGCTATACAAGCTGCTGGAACCAATCAACAGCCGCCATTTTGAGTCTTATAGCCGCTATCCTTTTTATAACAGATATACAAGCTGCTGGAATCATTTTGAGTCTTATGGCCGCCATCCTTTATATAGTAGCTCTACAAGCTGCTGGAACCTTTGTACTGCCGCCAATTTTTATATAACAGCTAAACAAGCTGTTGGAACTAGCCTTCATTTTGAGTCTTATAGACGCCATTCCTTCTATAACAGCTCTACAAGCTGCTGGAACCTTTGTACATCTGAAAATTTTTATATAACAGCTCTACAAGCTGCTGGAACCAATCAACAGTCTCCATTTTGAGGGTTATAGCCGCCATACTTTATATAACAGCTTTACAAACTGCTGGAACCTTTCTACAGCTGCCATTTTGAGTGTTATAGCCGCCATTCTTTATATAACAGCTATACAAGCTGCTGGAACCAATCAACAGCCTCCATTTTGAGGGTTATAGCCGCCATCCTTTATATAAAAGCTGTACAAGCTGCTGGAACCATTCTACAGACTTCATTTTAAGTCTTATAGCCGCCATCCTTTATAAAACAGCTATACAAGCTCCTTGAACCATTCTATTTCCGCCAATTTGAGTTACATAGCCGCCATTATTTATATGACAGCTATACAAGCTGCTGGAACCATTCTACAGCCGCCATCCTTTATATAGTAGCTCTACAAACTGCTGGAACCTTTGTACTGCCGCCAATTTTTTTATAACAGCTATACAAGCTGCTGGAACCATTTTTAGTCTGATAGCCGCCATCCTTTATATAACAGCTCTACAAGCTGGTGGAACCATCCTACAGCGTTCATTTTGAGTCTTATAGCCGCCATTCTTTATATAACAGCTCTACAAGCTGCTCGAACCAATCAACAGTGTCCATTTTGAGGGTTATAGCCGCCATAGTTTATATAACAGCTTTACAAACTGCTGAAACCATTCTACAGCTGCCATTTTGAGTGTTATAACCGCCATTCTTTATATAAAAGCTATAGAAGCTGCTGGTACCATACTTTAGCCATCTATTTGAGGTTTATAGCCGCCATTCTTTATATAACATTATACAAGTTGCTGGAACCATTCTACAGCCTTTATTTTAAGTCTTATAGCCGCCATCCTTTATATAACAGCTATACAAGCTCCTGGAACGATTTAATTACCGCCAATTTGAGTCTTATAGCCGCCATTATTTATATAACAGCTATACAAAATGCTGGAACCATTCTACAGCAGCCAGTTTGAGTTCTTTAGCCGCCATCTTTAATATAGTAGCTAAACAAGCTGCTGGAACCATTCTACAGCCTCCATTGTGAGTGTTATAGCCGCCATTCTTTATATAACAGCTATACAAGCTGCTGGAACCATTCTACAGCCGCCATTTTGAGTCTTATAGCTGCCATTCTTTATACAACAGCTATACAAGCTGCTGGAACGAATCAACAGTCTCCATTTTGAGGTTTATAGCCGCCATTCTTTATATAACATTATACAAGTTGCTGGAACCATTCTACAGCCTTTATTTTAAGTCTTATAGCCGCCATCCTTTATATAACAGCTATACAAGCTCCTGGAACGATTTAATTACCGCCAATTTGAGTCTTATAGCCGCCATTCTTTATACAACAGCTATACAAGCTGCTGGAACGAATCAACAGTCTCCATTTTGAGTCTTATAGCCGCCATTCTTTATATAACAGCTCTACAAGCTGCTCGAACCAATCAACAGTGTCCATTTTGAGGGTTATAGCCGCCATAGTTTATATAACAGCTTTACAAACTGCTGAAACCATTCTACAGCTGCCATTTTGAGTGTTATAACCGCCATTCTTTATATAAAAGCTATAGAAGCTGCTGGTACCATACTTTAGCCATCTATTTGAGGTTTATAGCCGCCATTCTTTATATAACATTATACAAGTTGCTGGAACCATTCTACAGCCTTCATTTTAAGTCTAATAGCCGCCAATCAACATCCTCCATTTTGAGGGTTATAGCCGCCATCCTTTATATAAAATGTATACAAGCTGCTGGAACCAACCAACAGCCTCCATTTTGAGGGTTATAGCCGCCATCCTTTATATAAAAGCTATACAAGCTGCTGGTACCATTTTACAACCGTCATTTTGAGTCTTATAGCCGAAATACTTTATATAGTAGCTCTACAAACTGCTGGAACGTTTGTACTGCCGCCAATTTTTATAAAACAGCTATACAAGCTGCTGGAACCATTTTGAGTCCTATAGCCGCCATCTTTTATATAACAGCTCTACAAGCTGGAGGAACCTTTGCACAGCCGAGAATTTTGATATAACAGCTCTACAAGCTGCTGGAACCTTTGTACAGCTGAAAATTTTTATATAACAGTTCTACAAGCTGCTGGAACCAATCAACAGCCTCAATTTTGAGGGTTATAGCAGCCATCGTTTATATAACAGATTTACAAACGGCTGGAACCATTCTTCAGCCGCCATTGTGAGTGTTATAGCCGCCATTCTTTATATAAAAGCTATACAAGATGCTGGAACCAATCAACAGCCTCCATTTTGAGGGTTATAGCCGCCATCCTTTATATAACAGCTATACAAGCTGCTGGAACCTTTGTACAGCCGCCAATTTTTATATAACAGCTATACAAGCTGCTGGAACCATTTTGAGTCTTATAGCCGCCATCTTTATATAACAGCTCTACAAGCTGCTGGAACCTTTGTGCAGCAGAAAATTTTGATATAACAGCTTTAGAAGCTGCTGGAACCATTCTACATTTTGAGTCTTATAGCTCTTTAAATAACAGCTATACAAGCTGCTGCAACCAATCAACAGCCGCCATTTTGAGTCTTATAGCCGCCATCCTTTGTATAACAGATATACAAGCTGCTGGAACCATTTTGAGTCTTCTAGCCGCCATCCTTAATATAGTAGCTCTACAAGCTGCTGGAACCTTTGTACTGCCGCCATTTTTTATATAACAGCTATACAAGCTGTTGGAACCATCCTACAGCCTCCATATTGAGGGTTATAGCCGCCATTCTTTATATAACAGCTATACAAGTTGCTGGAACCATTCGACAGCCGCCAGTATTAGTTCTTTAGCCGCCATCTTTAATATAGTAGCTAAACAAGCTGCTGTAACCATTTTACAGCCGCCATTTTGAGTGTTATAGCCGCCATTTTTTATATAACAGCTATACAAGTTGCTGGAACCATTCTACAGCCTCCATTTTGAGGGTTATAGCCGCCATCCTTTATATAACAGCTATACAAGTTGCTGGAACCATTCGACAGCCGCCAGTATTAGTTCTTTAGCCGCCATCTTTAATATAGTAGCTAAACAAGCTGCTGTAACCATTTTACAGCCGCCATTTTGAGTGTTATAGCCGCCATTTTTTATATAACAGCTATACAAGTTGCTGGAACCATTCTACAGCCTCCATTTTGAGGGTTATAGCCGCCATCCTTTATATAACAGCTTTACAAACTGCTGGAACCATTCGACAGCCGCCAGTATTAGTTCTTTAGCCGCCATCTTTAATATAGTAGCTAAACAAGCTGCTGTAACCATTTTACAGCCGCCATTTTGAGTGTTATAGCCGCCATTTTTTATATAACAGCTATACAAGTTGCTGGAACCATTCTACAGCCTCCATTTTGAGGGTTATAGCCGCCATCCTTTATATAACAGCTTTACAAACTGCTGGAACCATACTACAGCTGCCATTTTGAGTGTTATAGCCGCCATTCTTTATATATAGCAGCTATACAAGCTGCTGGAACCAATCAACAGCCTCAATTTTGAGTGTTATAGCCGCCATTCTTTATATAACAGCTATACAAGCTGCTGGAACCAATCAACAGCCTCCATTTTGAGGGATACAGCCGCCATCCTTTATATAGTAGCTATACAAACTGCTGGAACCATGCTACAGCTGCCGTTTTGAGTGTTATAGCCGCCATTCTTTATATAACAGCTATACAAGTTGCTGGAACCAATCAACAGCCTCCATTTTGATGGTTATAGCCGCCATCCTTTATATAACAGCTACAATAACTGCTGCCATTTTGAAAGTTATAGCCGCCATTCTTTATATATAGCAGCTATACAAGTTGCTGGAACCATTCTACAGCCTCCATTTTGAGGGTTATAGCCGCCATCCTTTATATAACAGCTTTACAAACTGCTGGAACCATACTACAGCTGCCATTTTGAGTGTTATAGCCGCCATTCTTTATATATAGCAGCTATACAAGCTGCTGGAACCAATCAACAGCCTCAATTTTGAGTGTTATAGCCGCCATTCTTTATATAACAGCTATACAAGCTGCTGGAACCAATCAACAGCCTCCATTTTGAGGGATACAGCCGCCATCCTTTATATAGTAGCTATACAAACTGCTGGAACCATGCTACAGCTGCCGTTTTGAGTGTTATAGCCGCCATTCTTTATATAACAGCTATACAAGTTGCTGGAACCAATCAACAGCCTCCATTTTGAGGGTAATAGCCGCCATCCTTTATATAAAAGCTATACAAGCTGCTGGTACCATTCTACAGCCGCCTATTTGAGGCTTATAGCCGCCATTTTTTATATAACATTATACAAGTTGCTGGAACCATTCTACAGCATCCATTTTAAGGGTTATAGCCGCCATCCTTTATATAACAGCTTTACAAACTGCTGGAACCATTCTACAGCTGCCATTTTGAGTGTTATAGCCGCCATTCTTTATATAAAAGCTATACAAGATGCTGGAACCAATCAACAGCCTCCATTTTGAGGGTTATAGCCGCCATCCTTTATATAACAGCTATACAAACTGCTGGAACCATTCTACAGCTGCCATTTTGAGGTTTAAAGCCGCCATTATTTATATAACAGCTATACAAAATGCTGGAACCACTCTACAGCCGCCATTTTGAGTCTTATAGCCGCCATCCTTTATATAGTAGCTCTACAAACTGCTGGAACCTTTGTACTGCCGCCAATTTTTATAAAACAGCTATACAAGCTGCCATCTTTTATATAGTAGCTCAACAAGCTGCTGGAACCTTTGTGCTGCCGCCAATTTTTATATAACGGCTATACAAGCTGCTGGAACCATTCTACATTTTGAGTCTTATAGCCGCCATCCTTTATATAACAGCTATACAAGCTGCTGGAACCTTTGTACAGCCGCCAATTTTTATATAACAGCTATACAAGCTGCTGGAACCATTTTGAGTCTTATAGCCGCCATCTTTATATAACAGCTCTACAAGCTGCTGGAACCTTTGTGCAGCAGAAAATTTTGATATAACAGCTTTAGAAGCTGCTGGAACCATTCTACATTTTGAGTCTTATAGCTCTTTAAATAACAGCTATACAAGCTGCTGCAACCAATCAACAGCCGCCATTTTGAGTCTTATAGCCGCCATCCTTTGTATAACAGATATACAAGCTGCTGGAACCATTTTGAGTCTTCTAGCCGCCATCCTTAATATAGTAGCTCTACAAGCTGCTGGAACCTTTGTACTGCCGCCAATTTTTATATAACAGCTATACAAGCTGTTGGAACCATCCTACAGCCTCCATATTGAGGGTTATAGCCGCCATTCTTTATATAACAGCTATACAAGTTGCTGGAACCATTCGACAGCCGCCAGTATTAGTTCTTTAGCCGCCATCTTTAATATAGTAGCTAAACAAGCTGCTGTAACCATTTTACAGCCGCCATTTTGAGTGTTATAGCCGCCATTTTTTATATAACAGCTATACAAGTTGCTGGAACCATTCTACAGCCTCCATTTTGAGGGTTATAGCCGCCATCCTTTATATAACAGCTTTACAAACTGCTGGAACCATACTACAGCTGCCATTTTGAGTGTTATAGCCGCCATTCTTTATATATAGCAGCTATACAAGCTGCTGGAACCAATCAACAGCCTCAATTTTGAGTGTTATAGCCGCCATTCTTTATATAACAGCTATACAAGCTGCTGGAACCAATCAACAGCCTCCATTTTGAGGGATACAGCCGCCATCCTTTATATAGTAGCTATACAAACTGCTGGAACCATGCTACAGCTGCCGTTTTGAGTGTTATAGCCGCCATTCTTTATATAACAGCTATACAAGTTGCTGGAACCAATCAACAGCCTCCATTTTGAGGGTTATAGCCGCCATCCTTTATATAACAGCTACAATAACTGCTGCCATTTTGAAAGTTATAGCCGCCATTCTTTATATATAGCAGCTATACAAGCTGCTGGAACCAATCAACAGCCTCAATTTTGAGGGTTATAGCCGCCATCCTTTATATAACAGCTATACAAACAGCTGGAACCATTCTACAGCTGCCATTTTGAGTGTTATAGCCGCCATTCTTTATATATAGCAGCTATACAAGCTGCTGGAACCAATCAACAGCCTCAATTTTGAGGGTTATAGCCGCCATCCTTTATATAACAGCTATACAAACAGCTGGAACCATTCTACAGCTGCCATTTAGAGTCTTATAGCCGCCATCCTTTATATAGTAGCACTACAAGCTGCTGGAACCTTTATACTGCCGCCAATTTTTATACAACGGCAATAAAAGCTGCTGGAACCAATCAACAGCCGCCATTTTGAGAGTAGAGTAGCTCTACAAGCTGATGGAACCATTCTACAGCCGCCAGTTTGAGTTCTAGTAGCCATCCTTTATATAATAGATATACAAGCTGCTGGAACCATTCTACAGCTGCCATTTTGAGTCTTATAGCCGCCATCCTTTATATAGTAGCTCTACAAGCTGCTGGAACCTTTGTACAGCCACCAATTTTTATATAACAGATAAACAAGCTGCTGGAACCATTCTACAGCCGCAAATTTGAGGTTTATAACTGCCATTCTTTATATAACTTTATATCTTCATATAACATTCTACAGCCGCCAGTTTGAGTCCTTTAGACACCATCTTTAATATAGTAGCTCTACAAGCTGCTGGAACCATTCTACAGCCGCCAGTTTGAGTCTTATAGCCGCCATTCTTTATATAACAGCTATACAAGCTGCTAGTACCAATCAACAGCCGCCATTTTGAGTCTTATAGCCGCCACCATTAACATAGTAGCTCTACAAGCCGATGGAAGCATTCGACAGCCGCCAGTTTGAGTCTTATAGCCGCCATCCTGTGTATAACAGATATACAAACTGCTGGAACCATTTTGAGTCTTATAGCCGCCATCCTTTATATAGTAGTTCTACAAGCTGCTGTAACCTTTGTACAGCCGCAAATTTTTATATAACAGCTATTCAAGCTGCCTGAACCATTCTACATTATGAGTCTTATAGCCGGCATCCATAATATAACAGATATACAAGCTGCTGGAACCATTCTACAGCTGCCATTTTAAGTCTTATAGCCGCCATCCTTTATATAGTAGCTCTACAAGCTGCTGGAACTTTTGTACAGCCGCCAATTTTTATATAACAGCTATTCAAGCTGCCAGAACCATTCTACATTTTGACTCTTATAGCCGGCATCCATAATATAACAGATATACAAACAGCTGGAACCATTCTACAGCTGCCATTTTGAGTGTTATAGCCGCCATTCTTTATATAACAGCTATACAAGCTGCTGGAACCAATCAACAGCCTCCATTTTGAGGGATACAGCCGCCATCCTTTATATAGTAGCTATACAAACTGCTGGAACCATGCTACAGCTGCCGTTTTGAGTGTTATAGCCGCCATTCTTTATATAACAGCTATACAAGTTGCTGGAACCAATCAACAGCCTCCATTTTGATGGTTATAGCCGCCATCCTTTATATAACAGCTACAATAACTGCTGCCATTTTGAAAGTTATAGCCGCCATTCTTTATATATAGCAGCTATACAAGCTGCTGGAACTAATCAACAGCCTCAATTTTGAGGGTTATAGCCGCCATCCTTTATATAACAGCTATACAAACAGCTGGAACCATTCTACAGCTGCCATTTTGAGTGTTATAGCCGCCATTCTTTATATATAGCAGCTATACAAGCTGTTGGAACAAATCGACAGCCGCCATTTTGAGTCTTATAGTCGCCACCATTTATTTAGTAGCTCTACAAGCTGATGGAACCATTCTACAGCCGCCAGTTTGACTCTTATAGCCGGCATCCATATTGTAAAAACTCCTTCGACCGGGTTCCGTTGGGTTGTAAAATAATAATCAGAGACACGTCTGTGTCGGTTGACTGGAGTTTTTGATTGAATTCTTTATTCCAAATTATTCTTTTGCTTAGGCTAATTTTACATATATATTCTTATGCTGCGACTTATGCGACAGCTACAAAAGAGAGGGAGAGTGTCAGTACATACATACATACATACTGTTGGAGCGTTTGCATCAAAGTGCTTGGTCAGCGGTCACACGCTGGCCTGGCTCTAGCTCATGTTACGCTTGTGCATACAGTGCTTATGTGAATATATGTATGTACATATACAAATGCACATACATATATTTTTTTTTTTTTAATTCGTTTATTTGGTAAAAAAGGAGTTACAAATAGGTTAACAAAAAAGAAAACAGTTGGCAACCAAGAAAGATAGGTTTAATCGAAAGAAGGAGAAGAAAGTGGGAGATTGAAGATATAGGAGACTGCGGGACCGCCTGGGGGTATTGCATCGCAGGGTATGTGGGGGAGGGGGGATGTGGGCTTCTCAGACCCCGCCTGTATTGCGCTGCCTTTCGCGCGCGCGTAGCTTGCTGATCACCTGTTTCGCAAAGGTGCAAATAGCTGTCCAATTTCGTTGGTTTAACGTCATCAGTGGAACCAGATTCTGTGAAGATAATGGCTCACCACAGAGCAGTTCGGCCGCCTGCCTTTCTGTCGCAAACATAGTGCATGCGAAGAGAGCATGATCAGGACTCTCCGATTCACCGTTCCTGCACCAAGTGCATTCCGCACTCGCCTGGTGACCAAATCTGAAGAGATATTCCCCAAAGCATCCATGACCGCTGAGTATCTGTGTCAGCTCGAAAGTTACCTCGCCATGCTTACGTTGCAGCCACATTTTCAGATCGGGAATAAGCCTGAATGTCCACCTGCCCTTAATCGAGTTCGTCCAGCGAAGTTGCCAAGCGTCCCAGCTTTCCTGACGTGCCGCAGCCTTGACAACCTTTAGCTCAGCAGGACTCGGCGCTGACTCCATCTTGGTGGCATAGATGCGTTGTGCTTCATGTGCTAGCAGGTCGATGGGCGTCATACCTGCTATGACAAGAGCTGCATCGTCTGATATTGTGCGAAAGCCGCAACAGACCCTCAGTGCCGCAAGACGGTATGTGGTCTCTAGGCGTCTCCTATATGTCTTGACCGTCATGGCATTAGCCCAGGCTGGTGCCCCATAGAGCATCGTCGACTTCATGACATTCATCAGGAGCAGGCGCCGACCCTGTTTTGGGCCTCTGCTGTTGAGCATGATGCGGCTAAGTGACCGTCCCAACTCAGCTGCCCTGGCTCCAACAAGCTCCAGATGCTCCTTGAAGGACAGGCGCGTGTCCAGGTGTATACCGAGATACCTGATGGCCCGTGAAGAGGTAATCGTGGTGGCGTCCACGATGATGTTGGCAACCTCAACCGTTTTACGACTACTTATTAGCACAGCTTCCGTCTTTTGTACTGCAAGCTCGAGACCTGCAGAAGCTAGCCAGTCCTTGGCCATTCGGATGGAACGCGCAGTTATTTCCTCGGCTTGTGCCAGATATTTAGCCACCACTACTATGGCAACATCGTCAGCGAAGCCCACCAGTCGCGCGCCACTCGGAAGTTGGATGCGCAGGATTCCGTCGTACATTGCATTCCAAAGTAGAGGGCCAAGAACGGATCCTTGGGGTACGCCTCCTTTTACATCATAAGTATGCGTACCTCCGTGTGATCTGTAGTACAGAACTCTGTTTCTGAAGTAGTCCTCCATTGTTCTTGTGAGATACTCCGGGACTCTAAAGTTTCGCAATGCTGCAAGAATGTTGTTCCAATTTGCTGTGTTAAAGGCATTTTTGACGTCCAGCGTGGTGACAAGGCAATACTGCTTTTGCCCTCCCTTCCATCGTTGCCCCTCTATAGCCTTGGCAGCAGTGTCGACGACAGATTTGATGGCATCAACAGTCGACATAGCTCTGCGGAATCCATATTGCATAGGCGAGAGGTCGCCAGCCGCCTTGATTGCTGCCTCAATTCTGGTGCTGAGTAGCCTCTCAAAAATTTTGCCTGCCGCATCCAGAAGACAAATTGGCCTATATCCAGAGGGGTCTTCTACAGGTTTATTTGGCTTTGGAATCAGTACCAGATTCTGTCTTTTCCATCTGTCTGGAAATGTACCTTCACCCATGCAAGCGTTAAAAACATCCGCGAATCTTTCGGATTGTAGGCCAATGGCTAGTTTTAAGGCCTTGTTTGGGATGGTATCCGGGCCAGGAGCCTTGTCATTTTGCAATCTCGCTGCCGCCACTAACACCTCTTCTCCAGTGATGGGCCAATCTACTGGCAAAGCAGTATGCTGCATCTGTTTCGGGCCTATTGACGAGGTGGCCGGAAACAAAGTTTCCACAATCATAGCCATGCGCCCTTCGTCAGGAGCCGCCGGCTTAACAGCCCTAAGCTTTTTCATGGCTACTTTATAGGCCAAGCCCCAGGGGTCATTTTCTATCGAGTCACATAGTTCGAGAAAACAGGTTTTTTTTCGTGACTTAATAAGCTCTTTAAGGTCCCTTCTTCTGGCTGCAAATTCTGCTTGCAGCCGCAAGAACTCTGATCTGCCACGCGATCTTTGGTAGAGCCTTCTAGCACGAAGACACTTTTTTCTTGCCTCCGCAATGTTCTCGTCCCACCAGTAGACAGGGGCTCTATGTCGGCTATGCCCTCTTCGGGCCTTCATGCTAGCGTTGCATGCCGCCCTCACTGCGTCCATAATGGTGTCCGCCTGGCTTGAAGCATCTCCGTCTAGTCGGGGAATGTTGAGTGCCGACGTAAAGATAGATGGATTAAGAGTATCCACGCGGAATGCTTGGCCTCCTTGATCTGTTCGCGGTTGGTTGGGCATTTGGTGTGCGCTTCTATTGATGGAGCATATAATGGCCAGGTGATCGCTACCAGTGTAAAAATCGCAAAGTTTCCAGATTGAGTGAGGGAAAAGACAGGCACTTGAGAATGTAACGTCGATTACAGAGCCGCATCCTGCCCTACTAAACGTATGTTTGGATCCAGTGTTTAGCACGGCAATATCGAGGATCGCCCAGGATTCGAGAAGCGCTCTACCCCTAGCATTAGTTGAACTGCTGCCCCATTCTTCAGACCAAGCGTTAAAATCACCTGCGATTATAACATTTTGCTTTGAACTTGCATCAGCGGCGATGGAGTCAATTATTCTCTCGAATTCCGTGAGTCTCAGGCTGGGGGCTAGATAGCAACTATAGTACCACATATCCCCGATTTTCGTGCGAACGTAGCCAAGGGACGAATAAATCGACTCCATTGCCGGTACGTTTTGTCCGCATACCCAAATGGCAGCTTTTTTAGACGAGTCCACTACCCACAGTGGGCCATCGCCTGTTTTATACGGCTCGCTCAAAATCGCTATATCGGCGTCTACTTCACGCGCTGTTTGCGCCAACAGATCCTGTGCCACTGCACAGTGGTTGAGGTTTAGTTGAATAAACTTCATCCCGGTTTGTTTGTTAGTTGGGCGCCAGATCTTGTCAACGGGCAGTCTTTACTGCCGGCAAAATGCTTCCTGTCGGTGCGGTTTGCTTCGACGCAGTTATAACAATTTGGATCGTTTTCACAAGCCGCAGCTTTATGTCCAGGCTGCCCACATCTGAAGCACCAGCTGGTTCGGTCAACTGTGCTCTTGCAGTTGAAAGCCACATGTCCAAAATTGAGACATTTGTAGCATCTCCGCTGAGCCACTCTTTCCCTGATGTGGCAGCTGAACCAGCCCACTACCAGTGTTCTCTTCTTTACAAGAAAGGCCGCAGCTGTCTGTGGCAGACATACAACTGCCATTTGGGTCTCGTTGAAGGTTGGTCGCAGCGTCTTCACTGTGATGGCGCTTCCCAATATACCCGTTGCCTTTGTAATGGCCGTAATGATGTCAGTTTCCGTTACCAGGCAATCTAGCTTCCGCAGTTCGATGTATGACAAGTCAGTGACAGTTCGAACTTTGGCGTTCGTGCCCAATACGTTGCATAGCTCCTCTTGTATTTTCCGGTCTCCATCTTTGCTTTTAAGCTCCAGAAGCAGATCGCCATTTTGTGTCTTCCTGGCCCTTACCACTTCGTCTTTAATGCAATTTAGCCGCCCGTCGTCCCGTCGGGTTACCATTTCCAACATTTGCGCATACGAAATGCCCTCTTCCGCCTTGATTATAATGGCATCTGGCCGACCTCTGCGCGGCTTGCGCCTCGCTGAGACCACTTGCCAATCTGGGGATGGCCCATGAGTACCCACAGTATCGCCCTCAATAGCATTAGCGCTTGTGGGTGCACTACCGCCTAACATGGCCGCATACGTGGGCCTAGACTGCCCGCTGCCTCGCTTTCTTTTGGGTGGAGTATTTCTCTGTCCGGCTGGCTCCTCTCTCGGGCGCTTTGGACTGTCGGAGTGTGCTACCGAGTTCTCAATACGCTTGGCTTTGGTTGCCGGCCATGTGGCCTGCGTGGCCACATCCACTGTGGTGTTTTTTACGCATTCTCCGCCAAGAACTAAATGGCAGATCGCTGTTTGCAGCTCTATCATGCGCCTTATGTCGTGCATCGTGTTTTGATTCACATGCCGAACCTGCGGTTTGCCGTCATCCTTCTTCTTAAACGTGTTCTCCAGTTGGCGTAGGAGATTGCCCAAGTCGTCAAGCTCCGGAATGCGCGATAGTACAACCGGGCTTAGTACCGGCGTCGCACTCGCATGACTATCAGACGGTGGTAACGGTGGCCTGGCCGGCGAAGCCACTGGCGACCGCGTCATCCTACTGCTCTTTCTAAACGCCATCTCTTCGCCCCCTGATCAGTGGCCACACCATCCCAGCGGGCTTGATCCATCGACGCAGTCATTTTGTCCATTTCCCTATGTTGTTTCAAAGTTAAATTTGAATTTAAATTTAAAAATGCAACGGCAAGGGAACGGCGCGTAGGCGCCACCTGGCGAATGCAGCCTTGGGCACAGCCCAAAGCCTATTTGCGTTGCCCAACACTGGTCGCTCAGCTGATCAGTGGCGCTTTGAGGGGCAACTCTACAAGTTTATTTCGCTGCCACAAGTGAACGTGCGTCCAGAACGGAGTGGATTCCGGATAACAGAGAGAATGGGAGAGATCTACGCACCAATACTATGACAAAGGCGGCGGCTGGAGACAAAAGGCGCCAAGTTTCCCCCCCTCGAGCGCCAACGAGAACGAAGCTGGCTTGAAAAAGCCCAAAGCCCTCGCGATAGTGGCACAGCTGTTGGCCAGGTGCCGCCGATGTAAGCCTGCTTGGGGTGAGTCGTGTGGCACGCCGAGTCCCACTCCTGAATTAAGAATACTTTAATTACTTTAATTATAGGCACTGACCCGACAAACTTGCGGAGCACTTGGAAAAAACACAACTTCAACCAGACTCTGTGTGTGTGTGCACATACATATATGTTCATGGTTAATTGTATGTTTACTTGAATATGTTTATGTGAATACTTCAATGCATACACATGAACATATTCAAGTGCACAATTATATTTTAATGCGTATATGTTTAATTGTTTATACTTGCAACAAAGTGTTACAAGTTGAGCTCATTGTGTTGAGTGATTAGTTGTATGAACATACTACACCTCCCCTTTTTAGAGAATAACGTAATATTATGTAGTTATCGTAATGATTATTTATATAGAAAGGTAAAATAAAAGGTAAAGTAAAGGTGTATCTTAGGAAAGTTTTTTTTTTTTTTTTTTTTTGTTTGTGTCTCTTTAGGCAAATTTTCTTTCTCTTGTTTTTCGAAATTGCTTGAATTTGTTTTCAATAATAGATGAATCCATAAAGATTTTTTTTTTTTTTTTTTTGTAAAAAAAAATTACTTAAGTATCATGATAATTATTATTTTTTTTTTCGGTTGATCATTCCGAAAATGGTTTTAGTCTGTTTTTATGAACCTTTTGGTTTTTATTCTTATTATCTGCTATTAATATATTGTCATTTTCTTCTATACTCACTACCTTATAAGGCCCTATATATTTAGCATCTAGTTTATGACCTATTTCTTTTCTTAATAAAACTTTATCTCCTATGTTTAAATTGAAATCGGCAATATGTTTGTCGTAGTATTTTTTATTACTTAACTTATGGTTTTCTAACATTATCCTAGCTCTTTTATATGCTATTTCTATTCTAAACTTTATTTCCTTAGAGTAGTCGTCTAAATTGTATATTGGATCTATTCTATCGATTTTGTTAAAATCTATGAACTGATTTGGTAGTTTTCCAAATACTAGTTCGTATGGACAATATTCATGCATTGCCGAGGGTGTTGTGTTGTAACAATAAGTGAAATATTGTATCCAAGCATCCCAATCGGACTTATCTGCTGATATGTATGAACGAATATATTCATTGAATGTTCTATGACTTCGTTCTATTGTCCCTAAGGTCTGGTGGTGGTATGCTGTAGATGTCAGATTTTTAATCTTCATGTACTTGCATATATCTGTTATAATTTGGTTTTTATACTCAGTTCCCATGTCCGTAATGAGTGTTTTCATTGGACCGTACTGTAGTATACAATTTTCGAATATAGCTTTAGCTACATTACTTGCACTCTTAGATGCAACTGGAATGGCTATTAGGTATTTTGTCAGATCGCATATCAATGTGACAATATACTCATTTTCATTATCTGATTTTGGTAGTGGACCTATTGTGTCCACTATAACCTTATCAAAAGCCTTCGCTGGTGTTTCTGTTATTATCATGGGAGTCTTCGTATGTGTCGTCGTTTTTGACACCTGGCATTTATGACATCTCCTTATGTACTCTTTGATATGGCGTCCCATATTTTTCCAATAGTAGTGTCTTTTGATTTTTGCCAGCGTTCTGGTAATGCCAGTATGACCTCCTTGAATTGGATCATCATGATATGTAGACAGTATTGCTTCTTTTTCTTTTTCATTTTCTATTAGGGTCACCGGCTGGAGTAGCGCTACTCTTAATGTTTTCAATATAGTATTGCCCATATTTTTAAAAGAATCTATTGAAATAATTTCAAAGATCTTTTCGCTCGGTGCCAGTTTTAGTTGGCTGATTTCAAGTATACCGGCTTGCATTTCAAGCCTTTGGAAGAACTGACCTAAGTCGAGAATTCCATTGGTATACAAATCGCTAACTTCAATTCTTGCCATAACTTTCTTTCCATGTTTCAGTGAACATTTAGATTCTGTTATTCGCAAGGTCACTACTTTTCGTACCTCGTCATTATTGATGACTTCGTATACGTTGGGCCTAGAAGCATTTTGAAGTTTTTGCCTTGGCAAAAGTTCTTCTTTATTAACTGCGCAGTTTTTCTGTCTACTTTGTTGCCTGGTAGTGACTTTCAGGACTTTTATACTCATATCTTTTAATTCGGATATAGTTATCCGCGATAAGGCGTCTGCCACAAAATTGTCTTTACCTCGCAAATACTCTACTGTAAAGTCGTACTCTTCCAATTCTAGCCGCATGCGTGTTAGTTTTGAACTCGGGTTGACCATGGAGAATAAATATGTTAATGGTCTATGGTCTGTTCGCACTGTGTTTTCCATATATATATGGTCGAAAATGTGTTATTGCCCAATGTATTGCTGCTAGCTCTTGTTCTGTAGTACTCTTGTTGCTTTCACCTTTAGTGAACGCTCTTGATGCATATGAAACTGGAAGCTGGAGTCCATTATAGTTTTGTGTTAAAACTGCTCCACATGCTTGTTTGCTTGCATCTGTGATTATGCAAAATTCTTTGCTGAAATCTGGGTACTGCAATAGATTAGGTTGAACGAGCTTTTCTTTTAAGTATTGGAATGCATTTTCGCATTCTGCTGTCCATTCGAAGGGAACATTCTTTTTACATAATCTTGTTATGTGCCGGGAGTATTCGGCGAAATTTTTTATGAAACGTCTATAATAATTGCAAAATGCAACGAAACGTCTAGCACTATCTGCATCATGTGGGACTGGATAATTCTTGATGACGTCAAATTTTGTGTCGTCTGGCAAGATTCCTTTGTCTGTGCATTTGTGACCTAGGAATGTCACCTCATGCATAAAAAATGAGCATTTTTCTGGATGCAGTTTTAGATTGTTTTTTCTGCAAAGTTTAAAAACATCTACTAAGTTTTTAATCATATGTTGTTCAGAACAACCAATAACGATTAAATCATCCATATAGAGAAAAGCTTGGCTGGGCTCAAGCCCTGAGAATGCTATTGTCATCATTCTTTGAAATGAATTAGGTGCTATTTTTAGACCGAAAGGTAATCGCGTGAAACGATATGAGCCATTGCTCGTTGAAAAAGACGTTATATCTCTTGATTTTTCTTCTAGTTCTATTTGATGAAAACCTGACATTAAATCAAGGCAAGAAAAATATTTTGCTCTTCCCAATTGATCAAGAATATCATCAATTCTGGGGAGCGGAAACTTGTCTGACAGCAATTTTTTGTTTATTTGACGATAGTCAATTACTAATCGCCAGTTTTTTTCTTTAGATCCCGAAAGTGTTTTCTTTGGGACTAGTAAGAGTGGGCTATTATAAGGCGAAACAGACGGTTCAACAATACCCTGTTCAATTAACTTTCCAACTTGTCGCTGGATCTCGTCTATTTGGCTATGCGGGCTCCGGTAATTTTTCACATATACCGGTTCATCATCCTTAAGTCTTAATTTTTGTTTATAAAAATTATTTGTTGTGATCGGTTCGGTGTCAAGTCCGAACACATCACTATACTCAGTGCATAATTTTTCGAGTTTGTCTTTGAATAGTGTTGGGAAATTTTTCTTCAATTTATGAATTACAGATTCTTTTCTTAAATCTTTGGTATTTTGAACTATATCGTAGTTCGAAAGTGATTCAAATTTTAAATTGTTAAAGCCTACTATTTGGCAGTTATCTGTGGTATTTAAGAATCGGACATAAGTACTTTGGGCTGTTGCAATAGTGTTTGCAACATAAACGCCCGGTTTAATTTCCTGATTCGGAATTAAAATGTTACCTTCTGCTGAAGACAGTTCTATTTTGCGTACCACTTGGGATCTTGCTGGTAGAAGTGCTGAGTTATTACCAGAATTGAATGTTATTGGAACATAAATTGGGTACTTTAATGTTTGTGGTCTAAGTATAAACCAATCTTCTGAATTGCTGTAATCTATTTTGCAATTAAAAGTTTTTATGAAATCTAATCCTATTATTCCATCGCATGGGATTGCGAAATCTGAATGAAGCAGATGAAATTCGTATGGAATAATATATTTATTTGTCTGCAATTCTATTGAGACTAGGCCTTTGGAATTTATTACTCCTTCTCCTATGCCTCGAATGTCTACAGTTTTGTTTACTTTGATGTCATGAAATACATCAGAATTTTCTTTTATTATTGAAATATCTGCACCGGTGTCAATTAAGAATGTTATTTTCTTATTGGTTTCAACATTCTTAAACGATACGAAATTATTAAGACTTAGGTTGATAGAGTATACTTTATTTTTTAACTCTGAGCATTTGGAGGAGCTTGTCCGTTTCCCTGGTCGCTTTGGGTAATTCGGACATTTGTATTGTTATAACCATTTTGTTGGTTATTTGTGTTTTGTCTATTATTATTTTGTTGTCCACCTCCACGGCCGCCTCTTCGGTAGCGTGAATTATTTCGGCCTCGTTGGGCTCTGTGGGCATCGTTATTGCTCCAGCTCGAATTGTTGTTGTTCCAATTCGAGTTGTTTCTCCAGTTACCATTATTATTGTAGCGGCGTCTACCGCGGTCATTATGCTGGGCATAAAAAATGGTATTATTTTGGGAACTTCCCGTGGAGCCCGACTCTACTGAAAGAGTGGTAAATCTAGTGATGGCTTCTTTGGCTGAATCAAAGTTTCCCGATTCCATTAGTAGCTGGACTCTTTGACTTTTGGTATGACTTACCATAGCATTTACTGCCACTTTGGTAGTGTATTTTATAGCCTGTTCATTTGGAAGACCATCCGAAATATACGCGCCTTTTAGGGCGTCGGTCAACTCAATAATCTCTTTTGTGTATGAAACACAGTTATTAGGGTTTCTCTGCAGATTTTTAATCTTTGCTGTTAAAAGATCCACTGATTCACCCTTAAAGATTGTTGACAGTTTTCGTATAACTTCGTCAATCGTTGTTTCCGAGCTTAGCGTATTACCCGCTTGACCTTTCAATTTTGATTTTATTATTTCGATGGCTACTGCTTCATGCGTTTCTTTTATGGTATCAAGTACGCGAAGTGCCCCAATGAAACCTTGTAGGTTTTTAATGTCACCATCGAAGAATGGTAGCAGCCTTGTGGCTGTGTTTATGAATTCTACCACTGTTTGAGTCATTTTGTTGCTTCCTTTTGGAATTGCTGGTTTATTATGACTTATAATTGACTGATCAGAGCTCACTGGTGGTTTTTCTTGACCTCTTTCATCATCAGCCATTAGTTGCGTTTCTTCTTCCAGCACTATTGAAGTTTCCAAATCAGTTGTTTGTTAAAATTCAATATTGTGTCTGTTTAGCACAGCTATTGCTTTTTGTTTGCAATCACTGTAGAACGCATTTGCGGCTGTTTTTTGCCCTTCCTTTAGTTTGCTATAGTGCTCAGTTAATACTGCCCTAATAGCTTGGAGCTTCTCGGTTATTATTTTCGTGTGTTTGGTTACTGTGTCTTGGGATGTTTCTCTGTTTTGCGAGAGGCACTTACAAGATTTAGTTAATTCCTGTGCGTGTATTCTAGCTTTTCCAATTATATCATCCCAAGTAACCATAGTTTGTTAAAAATAACAAAATTTTCGAAAATGTTTATGTTTATTTTTTTTTTTTTTATTCTGTATCTATTATTTCTACATCTGAGTCTGTACTCGATTCTGATATGTCTATCAGCGCGATCGAGTCCTTAAAAAGTTCGTGGACCCATCCGGGCACGTCTTTATGTAAAGGAGTCTTAGCTAACAATCTACTATAAGCTACTTTTATGGATTTTTCCATAAGATCTACAATATTTTTTGTAAATTTGTAGTTGTGGGCTATCCAATACCTTATTTCCTTGTATTTGTGATTTGTTTCGCCTGATTGTATCAGGAAATCGAGGAAAGGTAAGTATTTTTGTAGCCTTTTTGTTTCTATCTTATCCATATTCTACACTAACTTGTTAGGCCTATTAATATGGATGTACGTATATAAAAAAATCATGGAGGCTTACTGCCTCGGTTCCTCCATTCGGTAGAAACGATATGTGCCTGCTGCGTTAGAAAAGCAACATACATATGGTACTGTGAGGATGAAACTCATCTGTACCCTAGTGCTTCCTTGAACTGGGAAATCTTCTCCCGTTATATTTAGGTAAGCTGACTTAATTTGTACCAAGTTTATTGAGTTCTGTGGTGAATTGATATGCTCATTTCTAAAAACCTCAATTAAATCTTGGACAATACTGGGATGCCTAGCGTTTATTTTTCCAAAATAATTATCAAGAGTGGCCATTGTTTTCCACATAAAAAAAAAATTATTTTTTTTTTTTTTATTGTTATTCGCGTGTGTGCGTATGTATTCTTAGACCTTATCTAGGTCATTAGCTTGGCTTATAGCTCTTTTGGTTACACATTTATTGTGTAACAGATAAGCTTTATATAAAATATATGCGCACATTATTACGACGATTATTAATAACAATATGTTCGTTAATCTCAAGTCAGTATTTGATGATTCGATTTTATTTATTACATTAGCAGTGGAGTCCACTGATTTTGTTTCTATTAACCCCATTGTGGGTATACGAGATATATCATCAAATTTACTTATGGAATTATCGAACATATGGAGTTTATATAAAAAAAATTTTTTTTTTTTGTGTATAATTCTAATAATAATCTCACTGACTAACGATCCTATATGAGACTATTTTAATTTAGCAGGATGAAAATGAATATGACAAATACGGGAAAAAAATAGGGAACAAAAGCCCATAAAAACATCTCAAAACCTTTTGTTTAAAAGTTACAAAAAAAAATTTTTTTTTGATAAGTATTTCAAGCTTTGTTCTCATTTGCTTGAATACGAATTATAATTATAAAAATTTATATTTGAATTAAAAAAAAATTGTTATGGATTCATGAATTTTTATGAAATTTTATTTAAAAAAAAATTATTAAATTTTTTTTTTATACGACAAAAGAAAAAAAAAATTTTATCTCAACTGTGTCTTGCACAGCGAGCCAGAGACGTGGAAAAAATTATAGAGCATGTGGTTGGCTCACAATTCGGATTTACATTTCATTCGTTATTGTTATTTAGAAATAAAAAAAATTTATATGAAAAAAAAAATTCTCCAACCACATTGTTAGTAATAGCCTACAGAAAGTTAGTAAGTTCGCAAGTTGCACTTTCGTGCTTCAACTTGCTATTAGGCTTATAATTATTATTATTAAATTAAAGGCAAGTTAAGGCTTGCGCATTTCTGCGGCCCCCTTGCGTTTCTTCGCTCTTTGGCGAAGTTCAGTTTTCAGGTTCTCGATACGCTCTATGCAGCGTTGTCGGTCTTCTTCGTTGGTGCTGGCCTTTAGTAAATCCTGCTGCAGTCTTTTCTGGGTGAGCAGGCGTCTCACCTCACCGCCTCGTTTCGTCTTTTTGGGGATTCTCGTCTGCTGCCGGGCTCTGTACTCCTCTATTGTTAGTGGCCGTGGTCCATCGTTGGGATACAGCTCTAACGCTTCTTCTAGCGTCAGTGCATCCCTTTGCTCGACAGGAGCAGATTCCGCGAAGGGAATATCTTCACTGTTGTTCATTCAATTTTCTTTGTAGTCAAACTTATGTGTTGATGCTGATGTTCATCGTTGGGATAACGGACGAGACTCAAATATATTCACTAGATATCTTCAGTATTATGGTGTTGAAGCTGACGTTGATAGCTGTTCTTTAGCTTTGAATGTTTAATGTCTCTGTTGTTTATGCTGTTGTTGTTGCTACAATCTCTGTCAGTTGTTTCTTTTCTTGCCAATAAGTTGCAGCATCATTTAGTTGTTGTCGCTTTTCCATATATTAGTTGTCGCAGCTTCATTTAGATGTCATCGCTTTTCAATATAAAATTATGTTATTATAATTTATATATATGTTGTGTGCAGCTCAGGTCCTGTCACGGTCGCCATGTAAAAACTCCTTCGACCGGGTTCCGTTGGGTTGTAAAATAATAATCAGAGACACGTCTGTGTCGGTTGACTGGAGTTTTTGATTGAATTCTTTATTCCAAATTATTCTTTTGCTTAGGCTAATTTTACATATATATTCTTATGCTGCGACTTATGCGACAGCTACAAAAGAGAGGGAGAGTGTCAGTACATACATACATACATACTGTTGGAGCGCATGCATCAAAGTGCTTGGTCAGCGGTCACACGCTGGCCTGGCTCTAGCTCATGTTACGCTTGTGCATACAGTGCTTATGTGAATATATGTATGTACATATACAAATGCACATACATATATGTTCATGGTTAATTGTATGTTTACTTGAATATGTTTATGTGAATACTTCAATGTATACACATGAACATATTCAAGTGCACAATTATATTTTAATGCGTATATGTTTAATTGTTTATACTTGCAACAAAGTGTTACAAGTTGAGCTCATTGTGTTGAGTGATTAGTTGTATGAACATACTACAATATTATAACAGATATACAAGCTGCTGGAACCATTCTACAGCTGCCATTTTAAGTCTTATAGCCGCCATCCTTTATATAGTAGCTCTACAAGCTGCTGGAACTTTTGTACAGCCGCCAATTTTTATATAACAGCTATTCAAGCTGCCAGAACCATTCTACATTTTGACTCTTATAGCCGGCATCCATAATATAACAGATATACAAGCTGATGGAACCATTCTATAGCTGCCATTTTAAGTCTTATAGCCGCCATCCTTTACATAGTAGCTCTACAAGCTGCTGGAACTTTTGTACAGCCGCCAATTTTTATATAACAGCTATCCAAGCTGCCTGAACCATTCTACATTTTGACTCTTATAGCCCGCATCCATAATCTAACAGATATACAAGCTGCTGGAACCATTCTACAGCTGCCATTTTAAGTCTTATAGCCGCCATCCTTTATATAGTAGCTATAGAAGCTGCTGGACCCACTCTACAGCCGCCAATTTGAAGTTTATAGCCGCCATTTTTTATATAACAGCTATACAACTAGCTTGAACCATTCTACAGCCGCCATTTTGCGTCTTATAGCCGCCATCCTTTATATAACAGCTATACAAGCTGCTGGAACCATTCTACAGCCGCCGATTTGAGTGTTATACCCGCCATTCTTTATATAACACCTATACAAGCTGCTGGAACCAATCAACAGCCTCCATTTTGAGGGTTATAGCCGCCATCCTTTATATAACAGCTATACAAGCTGCTGGAACCATTCTATTACCGTCAATTTGAGTCTTATAGCCGCCATTCTTTATATAACAGCTATACAAAATGCTGGAACCATTCTACAGCCGCCGATTTGAGTGTTATAGCCGCCATCCTTTATATAGTAGCTCTACAAGCTGCTGGAACTTTTGTACAGCCGCCAATTTTTATATAACAGCTATTCAAGCTGCCTGAACCATTCTACATTTTGACTCTTATAGCCCGCATCCATAATCTAACAGATATACAAGCTGCTGGAACCATTCTACAGCTGCCATTTTAAGTCTTATAGCCGCCATCCTTTATATAGTAGATATAGAAGCTGCTGGACCCATTCTACAGCCGCCAATTTGAAGTTTATAGCCGCCATTTTTTATATAACAGCTATACAACTAGCTTGAACCATTCTACAGCCGCCATTTTGCGTCTTATAGCCGCCATCCTTTATATAACAGCTATACAAGCTGCTGGAACCATTCTACAGCCGCCGATTTGAGTGTTATACCCGCCATTCTTTATATAACACCTATACAAGCTGCTGGAACCAATCAACAGCCTCCATTTTGAGGGTTATAGCCGCCATCCTTTATATAACAGCTATACAAGCTGCTGGAACCATTCTATTACCGTCAATTTGAGTCTTATAGCCGCCATTCTTTATATAACAGCTATACAAAATGCTGGAACCATTCTACAGCCGCCGATTTGAGTGTTATAGCCGCCATCCTTTAAAGAGTAGCTCTACAAGCTGCTAAAACTTTTGTACAGCCGCCAATTTTTATATAACAGCTATTCAAGCAGCCTGAACCCTTCTACATTTTGACTCTTATAGCCCGCATCCATAATCTAACAGATATACAAGCTGCTGGAACCATTCTACAGCTGCCATTTTAAATCTTATAGCCGCCATCCTTTATATAACAGCTATTCAAGCTGCTGGAACCATTCTACAGCCGCCGATTTGAGTGTTATAGCCGCCGTTCTTTTTATAACACCTATACAAGCTGCTGGAACCAATCAACAGCCTCCATTTTGAGTCTTATAGCCGCCATCCTTTATATAGTAGCTCTACAAACTGCTGGAACCTTTGTACTGCCGCCAATTTTTATATAACAGCTATACAAGCTGCTGGAACCATTTTGAGTCTTATAGCCCCCATCCTTTATATAACAGCTCTACAAGCTGCTGGAGCCTTTGTATAGCAGAAAATTTTTTTTTAACAGCTCTACAAGCTGCCGAAACCAATCAACAGTCTCCACTTTGATGGTTATAGCCGCCATATTTTATATAACAGCTATACAAACTGCTGGAACCATTCTACAGCTGCCATTTTGAGGGATATATCCGCCATCCTTTATATAAAAGCTATACAAGCTGCTGGTACCATTCTTCAGCTGCTTATTTGAGGTTTATAGCCGCCATTCTTTATATAACATTATACAAGTTGCTGGAACCATTCTACAGCTGCCATTTTAAGTCTTATAGCCGCCATCCTTTATATAACAGCTATACAAGCTGCTGGAACCATTCTACAGCCGCCGATTTGAGTGTTATAGCCGCCATTCTTTATATAACACCTATACAAGCTGCTGGAACCAATCAACAGCCTCCATTTTGAGTCTTATAGCCGCCATCCTTTATATAGTAGCTCTACAAACTGCTGGAACCATTGTACTGCCGCCAATTTTTATACCCTTGCAAAAAGGGTATATTAATTTTGGTCAGAAGTGTGCAACGCATAGAAGGAAGCATCTCCGACCATATAAAGTATATATATTCTTGATCAGCACGACGAGGCGAGTTCAAATAACCATGTCCGTCCGTCCGTCCGTCCGTCCGTCCGTCCGTCCGTCCGTCCGTCCGTCCGTCCGTCCGTCCGTCCGTCCGTCTGGATCGATGCGAACTCCTCCTAGACCGTAAGAGCTACAGAGCTGAAATTTTGCATGTAGGCTTGTATATACTGCAAGGTTTGTATATCTCGGATTCAGTCGGATCGGACCACTATATCATATAGCTCCCATACAAACGGCAAAGTCACGAACAGTGACTTTTCTCAATAACTTCGTTGTTTTATCAGCAATTGCCATAAAAGTTGGTATTGGTCAGTTTTGTGTTCTCATTAATAATTGTGCCAAATTTGATCAAGATCGGGTGACTATATCATATAGCTCCCATACAAACGGCAAAGTCACGAACAGTGACTTTTCTCAATAACTTCGTTACTTTTTAAGCTATTGTCGTGAAATTTAATATAAGTAAGTTTATTGTACCTATAAACCACTGTGCCAAATTTGATCAAGATCGGGTGACTATATCATATAGCTCCCATAGGAACGATCGGTGGAAAACCGTGACTTTCATCAAAAAGTTCGTTATTTCCTATGGTAAGATTGAAGGCCATTCTTTCCCAAACATTACCCTATTTAGATAAAACAGTTAGTTTAGTTAAAAGAGTTACTAACAAACTTGCAAGGGTATACAAACTTTGACGCGGTCGAAGTTAGCCCCGGCCCTCTGGTTATATAACAGCTATACAAGCTGCTGGAACCATTTTGAGTCTTTTAGCCGCCATCCTTTATATAACAGCTCAACAAGCTGCTGGAACCTTTGTATATACAAGCTGCCGAAACCAATCAACTGTCTCCACTTTGAGGGTTATAGCCGCCATATTTTATATAAAAGCTATACAAGCTGCTGGTACCATTCTTCAGCTGCCTATTTGAGGTTTATAGCCGCCATTCTTTATATAACATTATACAAGTTGCTGGAACCATTCTACAGCCTTCATTTTAAGTCTTATAGCCGCCAATCAACAGCCTCCATTTTGAGGGTTATAGCCGCCATAGTTTATATAACAGCTATACAAACAGCTGGAACCATTCTACAGCCGCTTATTTGCGGTTTATAGCCGCCATTCTTTATATAACATTATACAAGTTGCTGGAACCATTCTACAACGTTCATTTTAAGTGTTATAGCCGCCAATTTTTACATAACAGCTATACAAGCTGCTGGAACCATTTTGAGTCTTATAGCCGCCATCCCTTATATAACAGCTCTACAAGGTGCTGAAACCTTTGTACAGCAGAAAATTTTTATATAACAGCTCTACAAGCTGCCGAAACCAATGAACAGTCTCCACTTTGAGGGTTATAGCCGCCATAGTTTATATAACAGCTATACAAACTGCTGGAACCATTCTACAGCCGCTTATTTGAGGTTTATAGCCGCCATTCTTTATATAACATTATACAAGTTGCTGGAACCATTCTACAGCTGCCATTTTGAGTGTTTTAGCCGCCATTCTTTATATAACAGCTAAACAAGTTGCTGGAACCAATAAACAGCCTCCATTTTGAGGAATATAGCCGCCATCCTTTATATAACAGCTACACAAACTGCTGGAACCATTCTACAGCTGCCATTTTGAGTGTTATAGCCGCCATTCTTTATATAACAGCTATACAAGCTGCTGGAACCAGTCAACAGTCTCCATTTTGAGGGTTATAGCCGCCATCCTTTATATAAAAGCTATACAAGCTGCTGGTACCATTCTACAGCCGCTTATTTGAGGTTTATAGCCGCCATTCTTTATATAACATTATACAAGTTGCTGGAACCATTCTACAACCTTCATTTTAAGTGTTATAGCCGCCAATTTTTACATAACAGCTATACAAGCTGCTGGAACCATTTTGAGTCTTATAGCCGCCATCCCTTATATAACAGCTCTAGAAGGTGCTGGAACCTTTGTACAGCAGAAAATTTTTATAAAACAGCTCTACAAGCTGCCGAAACCAATGAACAGTTTCCACTTTGAGGGTTATAGCCGCCATAGTTTATATAACAGCTATACAAACGGCTGGAACCATTCTACAGCCTTTTATTTGCGGTTTATAGCCGCCATTCTTTATATAACATTATACAAGTTGCTGGAACCATTCTACAGCTGCCATTTTGAGTGTTTTAGCCGCCATTCTTTATATAACAGCCAAACAAGTTGCTGGAACCAATAAACAGCCTCCATTTTGAGGAATATAGCCGCCATCCTTTATATAACAGCTACACAAACTGCTGGAACCATTCTACAGTTGCCATTTTGAGTCTTATAGCCGCCATTTTTTATATAACAGGTATACAAGCTGCTGGAACCAATCAACAGCCTCCATTTTGAGGGATATAGCCGCCATCCTTTATATAACAGCTATACAAACTGCTGGAACCATTCTACAGCTGCCATTTTGAGTGTTATAGCCGCCATTCTTATATATAAAAGCTATACAAGCCGCCGGTACCATTCTTCAGCCGCCTATTTGAGGTTTATAGCCGCCATTCTTTATATAACATTATACAAGTTGCTGGAACCATTCTACAGCCTTCATTTTAAGTCTTATAGCCGCCAATCAACAGTCTGCATTTTTAGGGTTATAGCCGCAATCCTTTATATAAAATGGATACAAGCTGCTGGTACCATTCTACAGCCGCCATTTTGAGTCTTATAGCCGCCATTGTTTATATAACAGGTATACAAGCTACTGGAACCAATCAACAGCCTCCATTTTGAGGGATATAGCCGCCATCCTTTATATAACAGCTATACAAACTGCTGGAACCATTCTACAGTTGCCATTTTGAGGAATATAGCCGCCAAGCTTTATATAAAAGCTATACAAGCTGCTGGTACCATTCTTCAGCCGCCTATTTGAGGTTTATAGCCGCCATTCTTTATATAACATTATACAAGTTGCTGGAACCATTCTACAGCCTTCATTTTAAGTCTTATAGCCGCCAATCAACAGCCTGCATTTTGAGGGTTATAGCCGCAATCCTTTATATAAAATGGATACAAGCTGCTGGTACCATTCTACAGCCGCCATTTTGAGTCTTATAGCCGCCATTTTTTATATAACAGGTATACAAGCTACTGGAACCAATCAACAGCCTCCATTTTGAGGGATATAGCCGCCATCCTTTATATAACAGCTATACAAACTGCTGGAACCATTCTACAGCTGCCATTTTGAGTGTTTTAGCCGCCATTCTTTATATAACAGCTAAACAAGTTGCTGGAACCAGTAAACAGCCTCCATTTTGAGGAATATAGCCGCCATCCTCTATATAACAGCTACACAAACTGCTGGAACCATTCTACAGCTGCCATTTTGAGTGTTATAGCCGCCATTCTTTACATAACAGCTATACAAGCTGCTGGAACCATTTTGAGTCTTATAGCCGCCATTCCTTATATAACAGCTCTACAAGCTGCTGGAACCTTTGTACAGCAAAAAATTTTGATATAACAGCTATACAAGCTGCTGGAACCATTCTACAGCTGCCATTTTGAGTGTTATAGCCGCCATTCTTTATATAACAGCTATACAAGCTGCTGGAACCAATCAACAGCCTCCATTTTGAGGGCTATAGCCGCCATCCTTTATATAACATCTACACAAACTGCTGGAACCATTCTACAGCTGCCATTTTGAGTGTCATAGCCGCCATTCTTTATATAACAGCTATACAAGCTGCGGGAACCAGTCAACAGCCTCCATTTTGAAGGTTATAGACGCCATCTTTTATATAACAGCTCTACAAGCTGCTGGAACCATTCTACAGTTGCCATTTTGAGGAATATAGCCGCCATCCTTTATATAAAAGCTATACAAGCTGCTGGTACCATTCTTCTGCCGCCTGTTTGAGGTTTATAGCCGCCATTTTTTATATAACATTATACAAGTTGCTGGAACCATTCTACAGCCTTCATTTTAAGTCTTATAGCCGCCAATCAACAGCCTGCATTTTGAGGGTTATAGCCGCAATCCTTTATATAAAATGGATACAAGCTGCTGGTACCATTCTACAGCCGCCATTTTGAGTCTTATAGCCGCCATTTTTTATATAACAGGTATACAAGCTGCTGGAACCAATCAACAGCCTCCATTTTGACGGATATAGCCGCCAGCCTTTATATAACAGCTATACAAACTGCTGGAACCATTCTACAGCTGCCATTTTGAGTGTTATAGCCGCCATTCTTTATATAACAGCTAAACAAGTTGCTGGAACCAATAAACAGCCTCCATTTTGAGGGTTATAGCCGCCATTATTTATATAAAAGCTATACAAGCTGCTGGTACCATTCTACAGCCGCTTATTTGAGGTTTATAGCCGCCATTCTTTATATAACATTATACAAGTTGCTGGAACCATTTTACAGCCTTCATTTTAAGTCTTACAGCCGCCAATTAACAGCCTCCATTTTGAGGGTTATAGCCGCCATTCTTTATATAAAATGTATACAAGCTGCTGGTACCATTCTACAGACGCCTATTTGAGGTTTATAACCGCCATTCTTTATATAACATTATACAAGTTGCTGGAACCATTCTACAACCTTCATTTTAAGTTTTATAGCCGCCATCCTTTATATAACAGCTATACAAGCTCCTGGAACCATTCTATTACCGTCAATTTGAGTCTTATTGCCGCCATTATTTATATAACAGCTGTACAAAATGTTGGAACCATTCTACAGCCGCCATTTTGAGTCTTATAGCCGCCATCCTTTATATAGTAGCTCTACAAACTGCTGGAACCTTTGTACTGCCGCCAATTTTTACATAACAGCTATACAAGCTGCTGGAACCATTTTAAGTCTTATAGCCGCCATCCTTTATATAGTAGCTCTACAAGCTGCTGGAACCTTTGTACAGCCGCCAATTTTTATATAACAGCTATTCAAGCTGCCTGAACCGTTCTACATTTTGACTCTTATAGCCGGCATCCATAATATAACAGATATACAAGCTGCTGAAACCATTCTACAGCTGCCATTTTGAGTCTTATAGCCCCCATCCTTTACATAACAGCTATACAAGCTCCTGGAACCATTCTATTACCGCCAATTTGAGTCTTATAGCCGCCATTCTTTATATAACATTATACAAGTTGCTGGTACCATTCTACAGCCTTTATTTTAAGTCTTATAGCCGCCATCCTTTATATAACAGCTATACAAGCTCCTGGAACGATTCTATTGGCGCCAATTTAAGTCTTATAGCCGCCATTATTTACATAACAGCTATACAAAATGCTGGAACCATTCTACAGCCGCCATTTTGAGTCTTATAGCCGCCATCCTTTATATAACAGCTATACAAGCTGTTGGAACCAATCAACAGCCTCCATTTTGAGGGTTATAGCCGCCATCCTTTATATAAAATCAATACAAGATCCTGGAACCATTCTACAACCTTCATTTTAAGTGTTATAGCCGCCATCCTTTATATAACAGCTATACAAGCTCCTGGAACCATTCTATTACCGTCAATTTGAGTCTTATAGCCGCCATTATTTATATAACAGCTATACAAACTGCTGGAACCTTTGTACTGCCGCCAATTTTTACATAACAGCTATACAAGCTGCTGGAACCATTTTGAGTCTTATAGCCGCCATCCCTTATATAACAGCTCTACAAGCTGCTGGAACCTATCAACAGCCTCCATTTTGAGGGCTATAGCCGCCATCCTTTATATAACATCTACACAAACTGCTGGAACCATTCTACAGCTGCCATTTTGAGTGTCATAGCCGCCATTCTTTATATAACAGCTACACAAGCTGCTGGAACCAATCAACAACCTCCATTTTGAGGGCTTTAGCCGCCATCCTTTATATAACATCTACACAAACTGCTGGAACCATTCTACAGCTGCCATTTTGAGTGTCATAGCCGCCATTCTTTATATAACAGCTATACAAGCTGCTGGAACCAGTCAACAGCCTCCATTTTGAGGGTTATAGCCGCCATCTTTTATATAACAGCTCTACAAGCTGCTGGAACCATTCTACAGTTGCCATTTTGGGGAATATAGCCGCCATCCTTTATATAAAAGCTATACAAGCTGCTGGTACCATTCTTCAGCCGCCTATTTGAGGTTTATAGCCGCCATTCTTTATATAACATTATACAAGTTGCTGGAACCATTCTACAGCCTTCATTTTAAGTCTTATAGCCGCCAATCAACAGCCTGCATCTTGAGGGTTATAGCCGCAATCCTTTATATAAAATGGATACAAGCTGCTGGTACCATTCTACAGCCGCCATTTTGAGTCTTATAGCCGCCATTTTTTATATAACAGGTATACAAGCTGCTGTAACCAATCAACAGCCTCCATTTTGAGGGATATAGCCGCCATCCTTTATATAACAGCTATACTAACTGCTGGAACCATTCTACAGCTGCCATTTTGAGTGTTATAGCCGCCATTCTTTATATAACAGCTAAACAAGTTGCTGGAACCAATAAACAGCCTCCATTTTGAGGGTTATAGCCGCCATCCTTTATATAACAGCTACACAAACTGCTGGAACCATTCTACAGCTGCCATTTTGAGTGTTATAGCCGCCATTCTTTATATAACAGCTATACAAGCTGCTGGAACCAGTCAACAGCCTCCATTTTGAGGGTTATAGCCGCCATCCTTTATATAAAAGCTATACAAGTTGCTGGAACCATTCTAGAGCCTTCATTTTAAGTCTTACAGCCGCCAATCAACAGCCTCCATTTTGAGGGTTATAGCCGCCATCCTTTATATAAAATGTATACAAACTGCTGGAACCATTCTACAGCTGCCATTTTGAGTGTTATAGCCGCCATTCTTTATATAACAGCTATACAAGCTGCTGGAACCAGTCAACAGCCTCCATTTTGAGGGTTATAGCCGCCATCCTTTATATAAAAGCTATACTAACTGCTGGAACCATTCTACAGCTGCCATTTTAAGTGTTATAGCCGCCATTCTTTATATAACAGCTATACTAACTGCTGGAACCATTCTACAGCTGCCATTTTGAGTGTTATAGCCGCCATTTTTTATATAACAGGTATACAAGCTGCTGTAACCAATCAACAGCCTCCATTTTGAGGGATATAGCCGCCATCCTTTATATAACAGCTATACTAACTGCTGGAACCATTCTTTATATAACAGCTATACAAGCTGCTGGAACCAATCAATAGCCACCAGTTTGAGTTCTTTAGCCGCCATCTTTAATATAACAGCTATACAAACTGCTGGAACCATTCTACAGCTGCCATTTTGAGTGTTATAGACGCCATTCTTTATATAACAGCTATACAAGCTGCTGGAACCAATCAACAGACTCCATTTTCTTTATATAACAGCTTTACAAACTGCTGGATCCCTTCTGCAGCTGCCATTTTGAGTGTTATAGCCGCCATTCTTTATATATAGTAGCTATACAAGCTGCTGGAACCAATCAACAGCCTCTATTTTGCGGGTTATGGCCGCCATCGTATATATAACAGCTTTACAAACTGCTGGAACCATTCTTCAGCCGCCATTATGAGTGTTATAGCCGCCATCGTTTATATAACAGCTTTACAAACTGCTGGAACCATTCTTCAGCCGCCATTTTGAGTGTTATAGCCGCCATTCTTTATATAATAGCTATACAAGCTGTTGGATCCATTCTACAGCCGCCATTTTGAGTCTTATAGCCGCCATTCTTTATATAACAGCTATACAAGCTGCTGGAACCAATCAACAGCCTCCATTTTAAGGGTTACAGCCGCCATTCTTTATATAAAAGCTATACAAGCTGCTGGTACCATTCTACAGCCGCCTATTTGAGGTTTATAGCCGCCATTCTTTATATAACATTATACAAGTTGCTGGAACCATTCTGCAGCCTTCATTTTAAGCCTTATAGCCGCCAATCAACAGCCTCCATTTTGAGGGTTATAGCCGCCATCCTTTATACAAAATGTATACAAGCTGCTGGTACCATTCTACAGCCGTCTATTTGAGGTTTATAGCCGCCATTCTTTATATAACTATATACAAGCTGCTGGAACCAATCAACAGCCTCCATTTTGAGGGATATAGCCGCCATCCTTTATATAGTAGCTATACAAACTGCTGGAACCATGCTACAGCTGCCGTTTTGAGTGTTATAGCCGCCATTCTTTATATAAAGCTATACAAGCTGCTGGAACCAATCAACAGCCTCCATTTTGAGGGTAATAGCCGCCATCCCTTATATAAAAGCTACACAAGCTGCTGGTACCATTCTACAGCCGCCTATTTGAGGCTTATAGCCGCCATTTTTTATATAACATTAAACAAGTTGCTGGAACCATTCTACAGCCTCCATTTTGAGGGTTATAGCCGCCATCCTTTATTTAACAGCTTTACAAACTGCTGGAACCATTCGACAGCTGCCAATTTGAGTGTTATAGCCGCCATTCTTTATATATAGCAGCTATACAAGCTGCTGGAACCAATCAACAGCCTCCATTTTGAGGGTAATAGCCGTTATCCTTTATATAACAGCTATACAAACTGCTGGAACCATTCTACAGCTGCCATTTTGAGTGTTATAGCCGCCATCCTTTATATAGTAGCTCTACAAACTGCTGGAACCTTTGTACTGCCGCCAATTTTTATAAAACAGCTATACAAGCTGCCATCTTTTATATAGTAGCTCTACAAGCTGCTGGAACCTTTGTGCTGCCGCCAATTTTTATATAACAGCTATACAAGCCGTTGGAACCATTCTACACCTTTTATTTTGAGTCTTATAGCGGCCATTCTTTATATAACAGCTCTAGAAGCTGCTGGAACCTTTGTACAGCCGCCAATTTTTATATAACAGCTGTATAGCTGCTGGAACCATTTTGAGTCTTATAGCCGCCATCTTTATATAACAGCTCTACAAGCTACTGGAACCTTTGTGCAGCAGAAAATTTTGATATAACAGCTTTAGAAGCTGCTGGAACCATTCTACATTTTGAGTTTTATAGCTCTTTAAATAACAGCTATACAAGCTGCTGCAACCAATCAACAGCCGCTATTTTGAGTCTTATAGCCGCCATCCTTTGTATAACAGATATACAAGCTGCTGGAACCATTTTGAGTCTTATAGCCGCCATCCTTTATATAGTAGCTCTACAAGCTGATGGAACCTTTGTACAGCCGCCAATTTTTATATAACAGCTATTCAAACAGCTGGAACCATTCTACAGCTGCCATTTTGAGTGTTATAGCCGCCATTCTTTATATATAGCAGCTATACAAGCTGCTGGAACCAATCAACAGCCTCAATTTTGAGGGTTATAGCCGCCATCCTTTATATAACAGCTATACAAACAGCTGGAACCATTCTACAGCTGCCATTTTGAGTGTTATAGCCGCCATTCTTTATATATCAGCTATACAAGCTGCTGTAACCAATCAACAGCCTCCATTTTGAGGGTTATAGCCGCCATCCTTTATATAAAAGCTGTACAAGCTGCTGGTACCATTCTACAGCCGCCTATTTGAGGTTTATTTCCGCCATTCTTTATATAACATTATACAAGTTGCTGGAACCATTCTACAGCCTCCATTTTGAGGGTTATAGACGTTATCCTTTATATAACAGCTTTACAAACTGCTGGAACCAATCTACAGCTGCCATTTTGAGTCTTATAGCCGCCATTATTTATATAACAGCTATACAAAATGCTGGAACCATTCTACAGCCGCCATTTTGAGTCTTATAGCCGCCATCCTTTATATAGTAGCTCTACAAACTGCTGGAACCTTTGTACTGCCGCCAATTTTTATAAAACAGCTATACAAGCTGCCATCTTTTATATAGTAGCTCTACAAGCTGCTGGAACCTTTGAGCTGCCGCCAATTTTTATATAACAGCTATTCAAGCTGCCTAAACCATTCTAAAGCTGCCATTTTGAGTCTTATAGCCGCCATCCTTTATATAACAGCTATACAAGCTGTTGGAACAAATCGACAGCCGCCATTTTGAGTCTTATAGCCGCCACCATTTATTTAGTAGCTCTACAAGCTGATGGAACCATTCTACAGCCGCCAGTTTTACTCTTATAGCCGGCATCCATAATATAACAGATATACAAGCTGCTGGAACCATTCTACAGCTGCCATTTTAAGTCTTATAGCCGCCATCCTTTATATAGTAGCTCTACAAGCTGCTGGAACTTTTGTACAGCCGCCAATTTTTATATAACAGCTATTCAAGATGCCTGAACCATTCTACATTTTGACTCTTATAGCCGGCATCCATAATATAACAGATATACAAAATGCTGGAACCATTCTACAGCCGCCATTTTGAGTCTTATAGCCGCCATCCTTTATATAGTAGCTCTACAAACTGCTGGAACCTTTGTACTGCCGCCAATTTTTATATAACAGCTATACAAGCTGCTGGAACCATTTTGAGTCTTATAGCCGCCATCCTTTATATAACAGCTCAACAAGCTGCTGGAACCTTTGTATAGCAGAAAATTTTTATATAACAGCTCTACAAGCTGCCGAAACCAATCAACAGTCTCCACATTGAGGGTTATAGCCGCCATATTTTGTATAACAGCTATACAAACTGCTGGAACCATTCTACAGCTGCCATTTTGAGGGATATATCCGCCATCCTTTATATAAAAGCTATACAAGCCGCTGGTACCATTCTTCAGCCGCCTATTTGAGGTTTATAGCCGCCATTCTTTATATAACATTATACAAGTTGCTGGAACCATTCTACAGCCTTCATTTTAATTCTTATAGCCGCCAATCAACAGCCTCCATTTTGAGGGTTATAGCCGCAATCCTTTATATAAAATGTATACACGCTGCTGGTACCATTCTACAGCATTTTGAGTCTTATAGCCGCCATTTTTTTATAACAGATATTTAAGCTGCTGGAACCAATCAACAGCCTCCATTTTGAGGGATATAGCCGCCATCCTTTATATAACAACTATACAAACTGCTGGAACCATTCTACAGCTGCCATTTTGAGTGTTATAGCCGTCATTCTTTATATAACTGCTATACAAGCTGCTGGAACAAATCAACAGCCTCCATTTTCAGGGTTATAGCCGCCATCCTTTATATAACAGCTATACAAACTGCTGGAACCATTCTACAGTTGCCATTTTGAGGGATATAGCCGCCATCCTTTATATAAAAGCTATACAAGCTGCTGGTACCATTCTTTAGCCGCCTATTTGAGGTTTATAGCCGCCATTCTTTATATAACATTATACAAGTTGCTGGAACCATTCTACAGCCTTCATTTTAAGTGTTTTAGCCGCCATCCTTTATATAACAGCTATACAAGCTCCTGGAACTATTCTATTACCGTCAATTTGAGTCTTATAGCCGCCATTATTTATATAACAGATATACAAAATGTTGGAACCATTCTACAGCCGCCATTTTGAGTCTTATAGCCGCCATCCTTTATATACTAGCTCTACAAACTGCTGGAACCTTTGTACTGCCGCCAATTTTTACATAACAGCTATACAAGCTGCTGGAACCTTTGTACAGCAGAAAATTTTGATATAACAGCTATACAAGCTGCTGGAACCATTCTACAGCTGCCATTTTGAGTGTTATATCCGCCATTCTTTATATAACAGCTATACAAGCTGCTGGAACCAATCAACAGCCTCCATTTTGAGGGTTATAGCCGCCACCATTACCATAGTAGCTCTACAAGCCGATGGAAGCATTCGACAGCCGCCAGTTTGAGTCTTATAGCCGCCATCCTGTGTATAACAGATATACAAACTGCTGGAACCATTTTGAGTCTTATAGCCGCCATCCTTTATATAGTAGCTCTACAAGCTGCTGGAACCTTTGTACACCCGTCAATTTTTATATAACAGCTATACAAGCTGCTGGAACCATTCTACAATTTGAGTCTTTTAGCCGCCAGCATTTATATAGTAGCTTTACAAGCTGATGGAACCATTTTACAGCCGCCAGTTTGAGTCTTATAGCCGCAATCCTTTGTATAACAGATATATAAGCTGCTGGAACCATTCTACAGCTGCCATTTTGAGTCTCATAGCCGCCATCCTTTATATAGTAGCTCTACAAGCTGTTGGAACCTTTGTACAGCCTCCAATTTTTATACCCTTGCAAAAAGGGTATATTAATTTTGGTCAGAAGTGTGCAACGCATAGAAGGAAGCATCTCCGACCATATAAAGTATATATATTCTTGATCAGCACGACGAGACGAGTTCAAATAACCATGTCCGTCCGTCCGTCCGTCCGTCCGTCTGGATCGATGCGAACTCCTCCTAGACCGTAAGAGCTACAGAGCCGAAATTTTGCATGTAGGCTTGTATATACTGCAGGGTTTGTATATCTCGGATTCAGTCGGATCGGACCACTATATCATATAGCTCCCATACAAACGGCAAAGTCACGAACAGTGACTTTCTCAATAACTTCGTTACTTTTTAAGCTATTGTCGTGAAATTTAATATAAGTAAGTTTATTGTAACTATAAACCACTGTGCCAAATTTGATCGAGATCGGATGACTATATCATATAGCTCCCATAGGAACGATCGGTCAAAAACAGTGACTTTTGTCAATAACTTCGTTACTTTTGATGCGATTGCTTTCAAATTTAACATTTGTCAGTTTAATATATCTGTTAATGACTGTGCCGAATTTGGTAAAGATCGGGTAACTATATCATATAGCTCCCATAGGAAGGATCGGTGGAAAACAGTGACTTTCATCAGAAAGTTCGTTATATCCTATGCTAAGATTGAAGTCCGTTCTTTCGCAAACATTACCCCTTTTAGATAAAACAGTTAGTTTAGATAAAAGAGTTACTAACAAACTTGCAAGGGTATACAAACTTTGACGCGGTCGAAGTTAGCCCCGGCCCTCTGGGTATATAACAGATATACAAGCTGCTGGAAGCATTCTACAGCCGCAAATTTGAGGTTTATAGCTTCCATTTTTTATATTGTCTGGACGTTGACGCGTACAATGCGAAGTACGTTCAAGTGGCCCTTACGACACCAGGACATAGCCTGTTTCGCGCGAGACCAAGCAGAGCGCTGTCCACCTCCCGCCCGACCGACCGTGGGGCGCAGCCGTATATCGGACGGCACGATCGCGTGGACAAATACAAGTATAACGGACAAACAATTAAAAATTAGATTAACTACAGCTAATTACGAGCTAAATGTGCTAAAATAGAGGTTTTCACAAGAGAAAGAGAGGCTTCTGAACTGATTACGGGATACAGAAGATTGTAATCAGAACATAGGACTCGAAAAGGTTCATGCAAAGAATAGTTAGAACTACAATGTTTTAAAGATAGAGGAATAAAATTTCTAGTAGGTCTACGGGGTACAGATAGGTTTAACTGGTTCAATAGCTCAGGAGAGTCTATTTCACCTATTAAAAGTTTATGAATAAAGATAGCACCAAGCATTACTCTACGATTAATTAATGAAGGAAGATTGATTAAAAGAAGCCTACTGGAGTATGATGGCAAGTGGACATTGCGATCCCAATTTAGACCACGAAGAGCAAATATCAGAAATTGCTTTTGAACAGATTCAATTTTACTTTGGTGCGTCTCATATTGAGGTGACCATATGCAAGATCCGTACTCTAAGATAGGACGGATTAATGAAGTATACAAAAGTTTGGTTGTGTACGGATCGTCAAACTCTTTTGACCATCGTTTCACAAACCCAAGAACATTCATAGCTTTACTAACTGTAGCAGAAATATGAGGATTAAAGGTTAATTTATGGTCCATAAGAACACCTAAGTCATTGACAATATCTAACCGCTCTAAGGCAGTGTCATTAAGATAATAAGTTTCTAAGTGTGGAGTGCATCTATAAAAAGACATAACTTTATATTTAGAGCCGTTAAGGTTTAATAGGTTGGTTTCACACCAACTCTGAAGATCATTAAGATCCGATTGAAGTAGGCAAGAAGACGATATATCTTTAAAACTGAGGTAAAGCTTAACATCATCCGCGTACATAAGCACCCGAGAATGTGACACTACCAATGGAAGATCATTTATAAAAAGAGTGAATAGCAATGGACCCAAATGACTACCCTGAGGTACTCCAGAAGTCACTTGGATGGTCTTAGAAAATGAAGACTTAAAGAGGACCTTTTGTGTAAGCTTGGAAAGATATTGAAGAATCCAATCTAGCAAAAGGCTGGGGATGCCAAGTGCATTTAACTTATATAAAAGTAGAGTGTGATTAACAGAGTCAAAGGCCTTGCTGAAGTCAGTATAAATGACATCGGTTTGCACGGCAGTCTTGAACCCTTTGATTGAGTGAGATGTAAATTCTAATAGGTTAGTAGTTGTCGATCTACGTTTTTTAAACCCATGTTGGGATGACGAAATGATTGAGCTACAAAAATGCTGCAATTGAGACGTTATTATTTTCTCAAATGCTTTGGGTATGGCAGACAATTTAGAAATACCCCTATAATTGGAGGCTTCGGACTTTTTCCCCTTTTTATGAAGAGGAATAATATATGATTCCTTCCAGATGGACGGGAAGGCGGAATATGTAACGGACAGTGTAAACAACTTAAGTATTGGCTTACATAGGGCCTCTGCGCAAAACCTTAATACGCAGCCTGGTATTCCATCAGGGCCAGGTGCATATATTGGTTTGACGGAACTAAGAACGCTAAATATCGAACTTTCTTCAAACACAGGGTCTAAAATGCAATTAGACGATTGCAAGTGATAAGGATAAGGAGGATTTGCTTGATAAATCGAAGAGGAATAAGTTGTTTTGAAAAAATCAGCAAACATATCAGCAATTGCCTGATCATTGTCAGCTTTTTTGTTTTCGAAAGACAAGTAAGACGGATGCACTGATGTCTTACGTTTTCCATTGACGAATTTATAAAATTGCTTAGGATCGCGAGAAAACATAAGTTTACATCTCTGAAGATAATCCTTATAGCATTGTGAATTCAGCACCATAAAATTTGATCGAGCAACTACGTATAGGGAAAAATCCGATGCTTTACCGGATTTTTTAAATCTTTTATAGCATCTTGATTTTACGTTCTTCAAGTTACATAACTCACGTGAGAACCAAGGAGGTTTATCAGACCATCCTTGAGTCACACGCGGGACACAAACATCAAAGAACGACTCAAGAGTTTTATAGAAGACAGAAATGGCAGAGTCCATATCCGTGCAAGTATACAGATATGTCCAATCATTAGTTAATAGGAGTTTTTTAAGTTTAGTAAAGTTTGTCTTGCGAAAACATCGGGTTGGAGGCATCGAATTATTATATCGAGTCATAACCCCAAAAGGAAGGTCAATGGTTACATCTAGAGTTGGATGAAAGTTGTCTTCAGGGATAACTAAGGGATCAGTCCTGGAAATATCGCAGTTGGAAGAATCCAACACAAATACCAGATCTAGTGATCTGTTCTGACTATTTCGGACAGGATTTATTTGAGTTAGGGACAACTCAAACAGACCATCAATGAAACTATGTGACGAGGAGGGCAACAGTAATAAAGAATCATATGAGAGGGTCCAGGCAATCTCAGGTAAATTAAAATCTCCCAGAACAACGAACAAGTCTTTGTCAGAGATATATGAGGAAACAAGTTGAATAGCTTCCAAATGGTGAATGTATACTGCCAAGTCGGACTGTGGTGGAATATACGAACAACTAATATAGGCAGAAAAAGAATTAAGAGAAATTTTAACACAAACAAATTCAATCTCCTGATTGGAAGACTGTACAATTTCAGACGAGAACGCCGAATCAACAGCGATTAAAACACCACCACCATTACGGATAGTCCGATCATGTCTATATATTAAATATTTTGAGGGGAGAATTGAAGCATCGGCAATATCAGGCTTCAGCCAAGTCTCAGTAAAGGCAAGAATATGAAAGTCAAAAGCTAAACTATCTACATAGAGTCTAGAGAGTTTAGACTTTAGTCCCCGTACGTTCTGATAGGCCAGAGTTAGGGACGAAATTAGTTTTTTGACTCGCCAACAGGTGCAGACGAGCCGGAAGGAACGTTATTCACAGAGGCAGGTAGCAGGCTAATCGGAGGCCGATTCTTCTTTTTTAATGTATACTCTTTTACAATGAGGTGTTCCGGCCAAAAGTCTTTATGACATATTTGCCCAAATAGATCTGGGGAGACACTTATTTTAAAGGACGAAATGTCCCGAGTATATGAAAAACGGAACTTTTCCACAGCAATGTTTGGTGCTTGAACTTTGCCCTGGATGTAGGCTATGACTTCTTCAGAAGTAGTATTGGGATCAAGCCGCGAAATAAAAATTTTCTTTTTGGGTGGAACTACAACAAGGGAACTAGAAGTGCCAGGCACAGCAGTAGCAGCAACAGCAGATGCAGCAGCAGCTGAAGCAGCCAACACCTTACTAGCTCCTCTTGTAACTACTTTATTGGCAATATTCCTGGAAACGGATGTTTGCCCGGACGGTTCGGAAACTACAACCGATATCGTGTTAGTAGGTGGGATACTGTCTCCAGGGGAAATGGGAAGAGACTCCACACCTTCCAAAACCGGACTCCTAAACGATATCAGCTGCTGTGCATTTGGTGATATAGGGTCATTGTCGGAAGCCGGAACTGAGAGAGAACGATGTGCCGACGGACTGAGAGACGCGCCCTGAAATCTGGTCCTCTTTCGGGTCGGAGATTCAATCAAAAGTTTAGAACTTCTGAATTGAACCTCCATCGCCAAAAGCTCTTCTTGGAGCTTATGAACGCCAGCTGACAGAGTTTTAAAGGCATCCCCAGTTCGTTTCATAAAACTTCGCATCTCGAGCTCCAAGCCACGACACGAATCACAGCCCCATTTAAGGCCGCCACCCTGTGCAATGCTATCCCGCACCTTGACTGTATAACCAGCACATTTAAAGTGCATTACATTGTCACACAGCCAACAGTAAAGAAAGTCTTCACTGGTCTTGCTGGGATTATTGCAATTATATTTGCAACAGACAGACATTATTAACTAATTGATTTATCACAATCAAATTATAAATCAATATGTAAACAAAAAGGGAAAAATGTTAAATTAAGAGAGGCGTATACAAACCAAAGCAAAAGCTAACTGCAATATACAAATTAGAAAGAGAAGAAAAAGAGAATATTTATTATTTTTTGTATTACAACACACAACAACAAAAACTTGTCACAAGCGCGAAGTTAACGGCCGCGAGCGCGATCAAAAGAGAAAGCAGAAGAATAGAGAGCACCAACACCACACAAACAAAAACAAACTATGAACTGTAAATTGAGAGCGCGGGTGGGAGCATAGAAATAGAACGAAATCAAAAAGTAAGCAGCGCAACAACAAAATTATATTTGCGTTTGTTAAAGTTTTGATATTAATAAATATAAATGTTAATAAATTTAACACAAACTTCGCGATGAGTATAGTGAATTATTAAAAATTGATAAAACAATGAATTTAAATTAAATATTATAGATTAACTTCACAAAAGAACGAAAGACAGTAATTAAGCGAGAGCGCAAAAAAAAACACGACCGACTTCGATGAGTGACAATATATATTATGATATGATTATATAACTTTATATCTTCATATAACATTCTACAGCCGCCAGTTTGAGTTCTTTAGCCACCATCTTTAATATAGTAGCTCTACAAGCTGCTGGAACCATTCTACAGCCGCCAGTTTAAGTCTTATAGCCGACATCTTTTATGTAGCAGCTATACAAGCTGCTGGAAACATTCTACAGCCGCCATTTTGAGTCTTATAGCCGCCATCTATTATATAACAGCTATACAAGCTGCTGGAACCATTCTACAGCCTTCATTTTGAGACTTATAGCCGCCATCTATTATATAACAGCTATACAAGCTGCTGGAACCAATCAACAGCCGCCATTTTGAGTCTTATAGCCGCCGTCCTTTGTATAAGAGATATACAAGCTGCTGGAAGCATTCTACAGCTGCCATTTTGAGTCTTATAGCCGCCATCCCTTATATAACAGGTATACAAGCTGCTGGAACCATTCTACAGCCGCCGATTTGAGTGTTATAGCCGCCATTCTTTATATAACAGCTATACAAGCTGCTGGAACCAATCAACAGCCGCCATTTTGAGTCTTATAGCCGCCATCATTTATATAGTAGCTCTACAAGCTGTTGGAGCCATTCTACAGCCTTCATTTTGAGTCTTATAGCGGCCATTCTTTATATAACAGCTCTATATAACAGCTATACAAGCTGCTGGAACCAATCAACAGCCGCCATTTTGAGTCTTATAGCCGCCATCCTTTGTATAAGAGATATACAAGCTGCTGGAACCATTCTACAGCCTTCATTTTGAGTCTTATATCCGCCATCCCTTATATAACAGGTATACAAGCTGCTGGAACCATTCTACAGCCGCCGATTTGAGTGTTATAGCTGCCATTCTTTTTATAACAGCTATACAAGCTGCTGGAACCTTTCTACAGTCGCCAATTTTTATACAACAGATATAAAAGCTGTTGGAACCATTCCACAGCCGCCAGTTTGAGTCTTTTAGCCGCCATTCTTTATATAGTAGCACTACAGTCGCCAATTTTTATACAACAGCTATAAAAGCTGCTGGAACCATTCTTCAGCCTTCATTTTGAGTCTTATAGCCGCCATCTATTATATAACAGCTATAGAAACTGCTGGAACCATTCTACAGCCGCCATTTTGCGTCTTATAGCCGCCATCTCTTATATAACAGGTATACAAGCTGCTGGAACCATTCTACAGCCGCCGATTTGAGTGTTATAGCCGCCATTCTTTATATAACAGCTATACAAGCTGCTGGAACCAATCAACAGCCGCCATTTTGAGTCTTATAGCCGCCATCATTTATATAGTTGCTCTACAAGCTGTTGGAACCATTCTACAGCCTTCATTTTGAGTCTTATAGCGGCCATTCTTTATATAACAGCTCTATATAACATCTATACAAGCTGCTGAAACCATTTTACATTTTGAGTCTTATAGCCGCCATTATTTATGTAACAGCTATACAAGCTGCTGGAACATTTCTACAGTCGCCAATTTTTATACAACAGCTATAAAAGCTGTTGGAACCATTCCACAGCCGCCAGTTTGAGTCTTATAGCCGCCATTCTTTATATAGTAGCACTACAGCCGCCAATTTTTATACAACAGCTATAAAAGCTGCTGGAACCATTCTACAGCCTTCATTTTGAGTCTTATAGCTGCCATCTATTATATAACAGCTATAGAAGCTGCTGGAATCATTCTACGGCCGCCATTTTGCGTCTTATAGCCGCCATCCCTTATATAACAGGTACACAAGCTGCTGGAACCAATCAACAGCCGCCATTTTGAGTCTTATAGCCGCCATCATTTATATAGTAGCTCTACAAGCTGTTGGCACCATTCTACAGCCTTCATTTTGAGTCTTATAACGGCCATTCTTTATATAACAGCTCTATATAACAGCTCTACTAGCTGCTGGAACCATTCTACAGCCTTCATTTTGAGACTTATAGCTGCCATCTATTATATAACAGCTATAGAAGCTGCTGGAACCATTCTACAGCCGCCGATTTGAGTGTTATAGCCGCCATTCTTTATATGACAGCTATACAAGCTGCTGGAACCAATCAACAGCCGCCATTTTGAGTCTTATAGCCGCCATCATTTATATAGTAGCTCTACAAGCTGTTGGCACCATTCTACAGCCTTCATTTTGAGTCTTATAGCGGCCATTCTTTATATATACAGCTCTATATAACAGCTCTACTAGCTGCTGGAACCTTTGTACAGCCGCCAATTTTTATATAACAGCTATACAAGCTGCTGGAACCATTCTACATTTTGAGTCTTATAGCCGCCATCCTTTATATAACAGCTATACAAGCTGCTGGAACCATTCTACAGCCTTCATTTTGAGACTTATAGCCGCCATCTATTATATAACAGCTATTGAAGCTGCTGGAACCAATCAACAGCCGCCATTTTGAGTCTTATAGCCGCCGTCCTTTGTATAAGAGATATACAAGCTGCTGGAAGCATTCTACAGCTGCCATTTTGAGTCTTATAGCCGCCATCCCTTATATAACAGGTATACAAGCTGCTGGAACCATTCTACAGCCGCCGATTTGAGTGTTATAGCCGCCATTCTTTATATAACAGCTATACAAGCTGCTGGAACCAATCAACAGCCGCCATTTTGAGTCTTATAGCCGCCATCATTTATATAGTAGCTCTACAAGCTGTTGGAGCCATTCTACAGCCTTCATTTTGAGTCTTATAGCGGCCATTCTTTATATAACAGCTCTATATAACAGCTATACAAGCTGCTGGAACCAATCAACAGCCGCCATTTTGAGTCTTATAGCCGCCATCCTTTGTATAAGAGATATACAAGCTGCTGGAACCATTCTACAGCCTTCATTTTGAGTCTTATATCCGCCATCCCTTATATAACAGGTATACAAGCTGCTGGAACCATTCTACAGCCGCCGATTTGAGTGTTATAGCTGCCATTCTTTTTATAACAGCTATACAAGCTGCTGGAACCTTTCTACAGTCGCCAATTTTTATACAACAGATATAAAAGCTGTTGGAACCATTCCACAACCGCCAGTTTGAGTCTTTTAGCCGCCATTCTTTATATAGTAGCACTACAGCCGCCAATTTTTATACAACAGCTATAAAAGCTGCTGGAACCATTCTTCAGCCTTCATTTTGAGTCTTATAGCCGCCATCTATTATATAACAGCTATAGAAACTGCTGGAACCATTCTACAGCCGCCATTTTGCGTCTTATAGCTGCCATCTATTATATAACAGCTATAGAAGCTGCTGGAACCATTCTACAGGCGCCGATTTGAGATTTATAGCCGCCATTCTTTATATAACAGCTATACAAGCTGCTGGAACCAATCAACAGCCGCCATTTTGAGTCTTATAGCCGCCATCATTTATATAGTAGCTCTACAAGCTGTTGGCACCATTCTACAGCCTTCATTTTGAGTCTTATAGCGGCCATTCTTTATATAACAGCTCTATATAACAGCTCTACTAGCTGCTGGAACCTTTGTACAGCCGCCAATTTTTATATAACAGCTATACAAGCTGCTGGAACCATTCTACATTTTGAGTCTTATAGCCGCCATCCTTTATATAACAGCTATACAAGCTGCTGGAACCATTCTACAGCCTTCATTTTGAGACTTATAGCCGCCATCTATTATATAACAGCTATTGAAGCTGTCCGTCCGTCCTTTGTATAAGAGATATACAAGCTGCTGGAAGCATTCTACAGCTGCCATTTTGAGTCTTATAGCCGCCATCCCTTATATAACAGGTATACAAGCTGCTGGAAGCATTCTACAGCTGCCATTTTGAGTCTTATAGCCGCCATCCCTTATATAACAGGTATACAAGCTGCTGGCACCATTCTACAGCCGCCGATTTGAGTGTTATAGCCGCCATTCTTTATATAACAGCTATACAAGCTGCTGGAACCAATCAACAGCCGCCATTTTGAGTCTTATAGCCGCCATCATTTATATAGTAGCTCTACAAGCTGTTGGAGCCATTCTACAGCCTTCATTTTGAGTCTTATAGCGGCCATTCTTTATATAACAGCTCTATATAACAGCTATACAAGCTGCTGGAACCAATCAACAGCCGCCATTTTGAGTCTTATAGCCGCCATCCTTTGTATAAGAGATATACAAGCTGCTGGAACCATTCTACAGCCTTCATTTTGAGTCTTATATCCGCCATCCCTTATATAACAGGTATACAAGCTGCTGGAACCATTCTACAGCCGCCGATTTGAGTGTTATAGCTGCCATTCTTTTTATAACAGCTATACAAGCTGCTGGAACCATTCTACAGTCGCCAATTTTTATACAACAGATATAAAAGCGTCTTATAGCGGCCATTCTTTATATAACAGCTCTATATAACAGCTATACAAGCTGCTGGAACCAATCAACAGCCGCCATTTTGAGTCTTATAGCCGCCATCCTTTGTATAAGAGATATACAAGCTGCTGGAACCATTCTACAGCCTTCATTTTGAGTCTTATATCCGCCATCCCTTATATAACAGGTATACAAGCTGCTGGAACCATTCTACAGCCGCCGATTTGAGTGTTATAGCCGCCATTCTTTATATAACAGCTATACAAGCTGCTGGAACCAATCAACAGCCGCCATTTTGAGTCTTATAGCCGCCATCATTTATATAGTTGCTCTACAAGCTGTTGGAACCATTCTACAGCCTTCATTTTGAGTCTTATAGCGGCCATTCTTTATATAACAGCTCTATATAACATCTATACAAGCTGCTGAAACCATTTTACATTTTGAGTCTTATAGCTGCCATCTATTATATAACAGCTATAGAAGCTGCTGGAACCATTCTACAGCCGCCATTTTGCGTCTTATAGCTGCCATCTATTATATAACAGCTATAGAAGCTGCTGGAACCATTCTACAGCCGCCATTTTGCGTCTTATAGCCGCCATCCCTTATATAACAGGTATACAAGCTGCTGGAACCAATCAACAGCCGCCATTTTGAGTCTTATAGCCGCCATCATTTATATAGTAGCTCTACAAGCTGTTGGCACCATTCTACAGCCTTCATTTTGAGTCTTATAACGGCCATTCTTTATATAACAGCTCTATATAACAGCTCTACTAGCTGCAGGAACCTTTGTACAGCCGCCAATTTTTATATAACAGCTATACAAGCTGCTGGAACCATTCTACATTTTGAGTCTTATAGCCGCCATCCTTTATATAACAGCTATACAAGCTGCTGGAACCATTCTACAGCCTTCATTTTGAGACTTATAGCCGCCATCTATTATATAACAGCTATAGAAGCTGCTGGAACCATTCTACAGCTGCCATTTTGAGTCCTATAGCTGCCATCTATTATATAACAGCTATAGAAGCTGCTGGAACCATTCTACAGCCGCCGATTTGAGTGTTATAGCCGCCATTCTTTATATAACAGCTATACAAGCTGCTGGAACCAATCAACAGCCGCCATTTTGAGTCTTATAGCCGCCATCATTTATATAGTAGCTCTACAAGCTGTTGGCACCATTCTACAGCCTTCATTTTGAGTCTTATAGCGGCCATCTTTATATAACAGCTCTATATAACAGCTCTACTAGCTGCTGGAACCTTTGTACAGCCGCCAATTTTTATATAACAGCTATACAAGCTGCTGGAACCATTCTACATTTTAAGTCTTATAGCCGCCATCCTTTATATAACAGCTATACAAGCTGCTGGAATCATTCTACAGCCTTCATTTTGAGACTTATAGCCGCCATCTATTATATAACAGCTATTGAAGCTGCTGGAACCAATCAACAGCCGCCATTTTGAGTCTTATAGCCGCCGTCCTTTGTATAAGAGATATACAAGCTGCTGGAAGCATTCTACAGCTGCCATTTTGAGTCTTATAGCCGCCATCCCTTATATAACAGGTATACAAGCTGCTCGAACCATTCTACAGCCGCCGATTTGAGTGTTATAGCCGCCATTCTTTATATAACAGCTATACAAGCTGCTGGAACCAATCAACAGCCGCCATTTTGAGTCTTATAGCCGCCATCATTTATATAGTAGCTCTACAAGCTGTTGGAGCCATTCTACAGCCTTCATTTTGAGTCTTATAGCGGCCATTCTTTATATAACAGCTCTATATAACAGCTATACAAGCTGCTGGAACCAATCAACAGCCGCCATTTTGAGTCTTATAGCCGCCATCCTTTGTATAAGAGATATACAAGCTGCTGGAACCATTCTACAGCCTTCATTTTGAGTCTTATATCCGCCATCCCTTATATAACAGGTATACAAGCTGCTGGAACCATTCTACAGCCGCCGATTTGAGTGTTATAGCTGCCATTCTTTTTATAATAGCTATACAAGCTGCTGGAACCTTTCTACAGTCGCCAATTTTTATACAACAGATATAAAAGCTGTTGGAACCATTCCACACCCGCCAGTTTGAGTCTTTTAGCCGCCATTCTTTATATAGTAGCACTACAGCCGCCAATTTTTATACAACAGCTATAAAAGCTGCTGGAACCATTCTTCAGCCTTCATTTTGAGTCTTATAGCCGCCATCTATTATATAACAGCTATAGAAACTGCTGGAACCATTCTACAGCCGCCATTTTGCGTCTTATAGCCGCCATCCCTTATATAACAGGTATACAAGCTGCTGGAACCATTCTACAGCCGCCGATTTGAGTGTTATAGCCGCCATTCTTTATATAACAGCTATACAAGCTGCTGGAACCAATCAACAGCCGCCATTTTGAGTCTTATAGCCGCAATCATTTATATAGTTGCTCTACAAGCTGTTGGATCCATTCTACAGCCTTCATTTTGAGTCTTATAGCGGCCATTCTTTATATAACAGCTCTATATAACAGCTATACAAGCTGCTGAAACCATTTTACATTTTGAGTCTTATAGCCGCCATTATTTATGTAACAGCTATACAAGCTGCTGGAACCTTTCTACAGTCGCCAATTTTTATACAACAGCTATAAAAGCTGTTGGAACCATTCCACAGCCGCCAGTTTGAGTCTTATAGCCGCCATTCTTTATATAGTAGCACTACAGCCGCCAATTTTTATACAACAGCTATAAAAGCTGCTGGAACCATTCTACAGCCTTCATTTTGAGTCTTATAGCTGCCATCTATTATATAACAGCTATAGAAGCTGCTGGAACCATTCTACAGCCGCCATTTTGCGTCTTATAACCGCCATCCCTTATATAACAGGTATACAAGCTGCTGGAACCAATCAACAGCCGCCATTTTGAGTCTTATAGCCGCCATCATTTATATAGTAGCTCTACAAGCTGTTGGAACCATTCTACAGCCTTCATTTTGAGTCTTATAGCGGCCATTCTTTATATAACAGCTCTATATAACAGCTCTACTAGCTGCAGGAACCTTTGTACAGCCGCCAATTTTTATATAACAGCTATACAAGCTGCTGGAACCATTCTACATTTTGAGTCTTATAGCCGCCATCCTTTATATAACAGCTATACAAGCTGCTGGAACCATTCTACAGCCTTCATTTTGAGACTTATAGCCGCCATCTATTATATAACAGCTATAGAAGCTGCTGGAACCATTCTACAGCCGCCGATTTGAGTGTTATAGCCGCCATCTATTATACAACAGCTATAAAAGCTGTTGGAACCATTCCACAGCCGCCAGTTTGAGTCTTATAGCCGCCATTCTTTATATAGTAGCACTACAGCCGCCAATTTTTATACAACAGCTATAAAAGCTGATGGAACCATTCTACAGCCGCCAGTTTGAGTCTTATAGCAGCCATCCTTTGTATAATAGATATACAAGCTGCTGGAACCATTCTACAGCTGCCATTTTGAGTCTTATAGCCGCCATCCTTTATATAGTAGCTCTACAAGCTGCTGGAACCTTTGTACAGCCGCCAATTTTTATATAACAGCTATACAAGCTGCTGGAACCATTCTACATTTTGAGTCTTATAGCCGCCATCCTTTATATAACAGCTATACAAGCTGCTGGAACCAATCAACAGCCGCCATTTTGAGTTTAATAGCCGCCATCCTTTGTATAAGAGATATACAAGCTGCTGGAAGCATTCTACAGCTGCCATTTTGAGTCTTATAGCCGCCATCCCTTATATAACAGGTATACAAGCTGCTGGAACCATTCTACTGCCGGCGATTTGAGTGTTATAGCCGCCATTCTTTATATAACAGCTATACAAGCTGCTGGAACCATTCTACAGCCGCCAGTTTGAGTCTTATAGCCGCAATCCTTTGTATAACAGATATATAAGCTGCTGGAACCATTCTATAGCCGCAAATTTGAGGTTTATAGCTGCCATTCCTTGTATAACTTTATATCTCCATATAACATTCTACAGCCGCCAGTTTTAGTACTTTAGCCATCATCTTTAATATAGTAGCTCTACAAGCTGCTGGAACCATTCTACAGCCGCCATTTTGAGTGTTATAGCCGCCATTCTTTATATAACAGCTATACAAGCTGCTGGAACCAATCAATAGCCTCCATTTTAAGGGTTATAGCCGCCATCCTTTATATAAAAGCTATACAAGCTGTTGGAACAAATCGACAGCCTCCATTTTGAGGATTATAGCCGCCATCGTTTATATAACAGCTTTACAAACTGCTGGAAGCATTCTACAGCTGCCATTTTAAGTGTTATAGCCGCCATTCTTTATATAACAGCTATACAAGCTGCTGGAACCAATCAACAGCCTCCATTTTAAGGGTTATAGCCGCCATCCTTTATATAAAAGCTATACAAACTCCTGGAACCATTCTATTACCGCCAATTTGAGTCTTTTAGCCGCCATTATTTATATAACAGCTATACAAAATGCTGAAACCATTCTACAGCCGCTATTTTGAGTCTTATAGCCGCCATCCTTTATATAGTAGCTCTACAAACTGCTTGAACCTTTGTACTGCAGCCAATTTGTATAAAACAGCTATACAAGCTGCCATCCTTTATATAGTAGCTCTACAAGCTGCTGGTACCATTGTGCTGCCGCCAATTTTTATACAACAGCTATACAAACTGCTGGAACTAATCAACAGCCTCCATTTTGAGTCTTATAGCCGCCATTCTTTTTATAACAGCTCTACAAGCTGCTGGAACCTTTGTACAGCCGCCAATTTTTATATAACAGCTTTATAAGCTGTTGGAACCATTCTACGGCTGCCATTTTGAGTCTTATAGCCGCAATCTTTTATATAACAGCTATAGAAGCTGCTAAAACCATTCGACAGCCGCCAATTTGAAGTTTATAGCCGCCATTTTTTATATAACAGCTATACACTAGCTTGAACCATTCTACAGCCGCCATTTTGCGTCTTAGAGCCGCCATCCTTTATATAACAGGTATACAAGCTGCTGGAACCATTCTACAGCCGCCGATTTGAGTGTTATAGCCGCCATTCTTTATATAACAGCTCTGCAAGCTGCTGTAACCTTTGTACAGCCGCCAATTTTTAACAACAGCTATAAAAGCTGCTGGAACCATTCTACATCCTTCATTTTGAGTCTTATAGCCGCCATCCTTTATATAACAGCTATAGAAGCTGCTGGAACCATTCGACAGCCGCCAATTTGAAGTTTATAGCCTCCATTTTTTATATAACAGCTATACACTAGCTTGAACCATTCTACAGCCGCCATTTTGCGTCTTAGAGCCGCCATCCTTTATATAACAGGTGATTATGTAGGGGGGTCGAACTTCCTTCTGGTTTGGGGCAGCTAGATGAATTTTTGCCTTTTTCCCTTTTTTCCTCCCAGTAAAATATTGAGACGTAGAGAAATTTCACTTCACTTGTATGTATTACTTATATTCACGTATATCATTCAACTAAACCTAGCTTACTTAAGAGCAGGGCAGCAAGCCCCGCTTGGAGCGAAGTGTGGGGAGTTCTTTTGTGGGGAGAGCGATGGGCATCATGGCACGCTCCGGACAGGGTCCAGCCAAAGACTGTGTGCATCGCAATTGGCCGCCCGCCAACCCCGGGTAGACTCCCTTCTAACATGACCTCCGTGATCACATCCGCGCCCAGGACCAAAGACACTGACGACGGTCGGTAGAACGTATCATCCGCCAGGACGATGCCCTCGAACTTTTTGGCGATCTGCGGGTCCACCGGAGCGCTTGGAGTGCGGCAGCACAAGCCATCGACCACCTTCAGGATCGCCTCCAATCGCCATCCTTCACTGATTGGGGACCGGATCACTGCTGCCACCGCTTTCTCTGCCCCTATATTGACGGCTGTCAATTTAAAGGCCGTGGCCAGTGACGTCGCCATCGACGATACCGCAGAACAAGGGTCCACCAGGGCCTTCACGTCGAAGGTTTTTCCCCCCGTCTCCAGACGCACCATCACCGTGGGCATCAGATGCGGATTGCGGTGCTGCAGCAGTGTGGTCAAGGTCAGTTTCGGATCGGAGGCTGGCGTTGGTGCGACCCTTCGTCTGGAGGACTCGGGGGTGACTCGGCGTATGACGGAGCTTGGAGTGCGTCGACGTGGCTGTTCATGGAAGTGGAGGAGCGTGTGGTGGTCCTCCTCACATATTCGGCATTTATCACCGCTCAAGCAGCTTCCTCCGGAATGTTGGTGGGCCAGGCAATTGGCGCAGTACTTATTCGCAAGCACTGCCCTCATCCTCTTCTCCACGTTCAGCCGCAGGAAGCGACGGCATCGCTTCAGAGGATGGATTCCGCGACAGATTCGGCAACGGAAGGACTCAGTTCCTCGCGAACATCTGCGCTCCTCTTTCGATGCCTGTGCTGACCGTGGTCTCGGAGCCATGGAAACGGGATCTAGGTTGCGGATATCAGGAAGCTGCCGGGACAAATAATGAAGAAAGCGGATTAATGTAGGACGATAGAATACACATATTAACCACGACAGTACGACGGTGGAATCTGACCAATAAAATGCCTCAGCATTATCAACTGGAAGTTGTGGAAGAACTGCAGCTGCCAGTTCAGCTAAAAGTGTGGCTCCGCATAATTCAAGGCGGGGCAATGAAACCGTTTTAGCCGGGGCTACTCTAGATTTCGCTGCAAGAAGGCAGCACGATATGCCTTGGTCATTGCTAATGCGCATGTAAATTGCGGCACCATAAGCCCGCTGTGACGCATCGCAAAAACAATGGAATTGGATGTCGGAATTTGGGTCATGGAGGACCCATCGTGGAATTCGGATCTGGTCAAGGAAGGAGTAGCTCTTTGTAAAATCCTGCCACCTGTGATGGAATTCACTGGGCACTTGATCATCCCACCCTAGCTCTTGTAGCCAAAGCTCTTGCATAAACACCTTGGCTTGAATCACAAAGGGAGCCAGCCAGCCAGCGGGATCGAATAACTTGGCGATCTGCTCGAGGACTTCTCGCTTATTATAAGCTGACTTGACATCTTGGGGTGAGATGACAAAATAAAACTCATCAGTAGTCGCTTTCCATCGGACTCCCAGTGTTTTCGCTGTGCTAGCCTCTTCGATATCGCGGAAATCAGCATTCAGTAAATGACTCTTTGGAATGCAACTGAGCACGCTCTTCACATTCGATGTCCACTTGCGCAAAGGAAAACCAGCTGAACCAAGAGCGTCTTGAAGTTCATTGACCATTGCGGTTGCCGTTGCTTCATTATGAGCCCCTGCCAGGACATCATCGACATACATATAGGACTTGATAATATCGCTAGCCAAAGGAAAATTGGATTGTACATCACTTGCGAGTTGCTGAAGTACTCGGATGGCTAAGAACGGAGCACAGTTAATGCCAAACGTGACGGTATTCAGCTTGTAATCACCAAGTTGCCCCTCTTTATTTCGGAACAGGATCCTCTGAAATGGCGTATGGATTGGATCGCCCATAATTTGGCGGTACATTTTTGTGATGTCGGCATTGAAAACTACTCGGAAAAAACGCCACTTGAGAATCTGAGTAGTGAGATCGGACTGAAGTACCGGACCAGGGTATATGTCGTTGAGACTTACTCCGTTGGTGGACTTGCTAGAGGCGTTAAAGACTACCCGTACCTTTGTTGTGGTGCTGTCGGGCTTGAAACCCGCATGGTGTGGCAAATAAAAATTGTTATTGGTGCCGTCAAATGGAACCTGACGCATGTGGCCCAAGTCCAAATATTCTTGGATGACGGCGTCATACTCAGTTTTTGCCGGAATATTTTTAAGGAGCCGGCTTTCGTTTTTTAGGAACTGAGCCAATGCCCCTGGTCTGGAATGACCAAGGTTGATGTTGGTTGGATCTCGAAACGGAAGTGAGACCGTATATCTCCCCGAAACATCTCTTCTTGTGGTCTTCTGGAAATTGACCTCGCAAACAGAGTCAGAATCTTCTACCGGTTTGCCCGGTAGATCCTCCACCTCCCGAAACCTTGTGAGAAGAGTTTCAAGTCCCTCCTCTCTGCTAACAGCGACCCTCGTGGTGAACGCGGCACATGAACTAACGGGGACCCCTTGCAACGGGCCAGAAATGACCCAACCGAATCTCGTCTTTTGAGCCATTAAAGATCCGCACACTTCGGTCTGGATGCCGGAAAGAGTCACCGCTGGTATGACATCAATGCCAAGAAGTAGATCGATCTTTGCCTTTAATCTGAAAAAGGGGTCGGCTAGAGGAATATTGGGCATTCCTTCCAGTGTGGCTTGGGCTATCGTACATGACGGCAAATCATCAGCAACTTGGGACAAGACAAAAGCTTCTATCTCTATCTGGACTGGAGGTCCATGCGATGACCGAATGCTTATGTGACAGACCTTCAAGGTTCTATTGACCTTTCCGTTAATGCCTGTCACTTCGGCCCTGACAGTTTGGAATGGTAACTTCATGCGTCGGAACATTCTTTCGGATATGAAATTGGCTTCCGAAGCCGGGTCTAATAGCGCCCGTGAAGCATAAGTAGTGCCCTTGTGCCCTTGTCCACGATGGCTGTACCTAGCAACTTATCTCGTGAGGACCTTGCCTCAGAGGTAAAGTAAGTCCGGACAATATTGTGCGAACTGGGCTGAGCTGGGACCGGCGTTGGATTATTCTCCGGTCGGGCGTCCTTGTGCAAGAGCGTATTGTGACGCCCCTTGCACGTGAAGCAATTGTGCTGACTCGGACAATCTTTTACTTGATGTCCTCTTGCGAAACAGTTCAGACAAAGGGACTTTTTCTTTATGTATGCCACCCTCTCTGGCACCGTCATCTGAAGGAAGCGGGGACATCGACGCACCGGGTGATTCTCCTTCATACAGAGATCACAGGATTTTGGTTTGGTGGTCACCTTGGCTTCAAATGTATTAGCCTTTCGGGTGGCTGGAAGCGGATTTCGTGGAGGTTTCGGTGTGGGAACCGAAATAGCCATTGCAGTTGTATTTTCCACTGCTTCGAGCGTACGGAACCGCTCAGTGAGGAAATCGTCCATCATTTGCCACTCTGGAATGGCAGTCTTGTCTCCCAGAGATTGTTCCCATAATGAAAGGGTATTCTTTGGCAATTTGATGGAACAGAAAAATACGAACATGCCTCCCCAAGTGGTTACTGGCAGGCCACAGTGCTCAAAAGCGCGAATGGATGCCTGCAGAGCATTCTGATGATCCTGTAATGCTTTTCCGGACTCATGGGAAATTTGAGGCAGGTCAAGAAGTGCTCGGAATTGGCTGTTCACGATAAGTCGCTTATTTTCGAAACGCTGTTTGAGTGCATTCCATGCCGTTTCAAAACCATCATTTGTAAGCGGGAATTTTGCTACAATGAGGTTGGCTTCACCCCTCGTTTTCGCTATGAGATGGTACAGCTTTTCAACGGGGGAATTTCGCGAATTGCTTATGTAGATGGCTGTAAACAAGTCACGGAACGTGGGCCATTTTAAGTAATCTCCCGTAAAGACTTCTGTGTCAATGGGTGGCAATCGTTCTGCTGGTGCAGAGGTAGGCGCATGACGGTTCGGAGGAGTCGGAGCAGACCCTTCATGGATAAGCTCGTTTAATCGAGCCGTGCATCGCTCGTAAACTTGATAGCATTTGTCATATTTTGCTTGGATGGCTAAATCTTCAGCGTTCTCGTCTTTACCATCTGTGAGTGCCTCGCATTCTCATATTCCTACTCGACCTTCTCCCACAACGCTTGAACTCGATCACGACGGACTTGGAGCGTAAATACGCTGACCTCGGACAGTGAAGTGACGTGGGTGTCGACTTCAAACTGAATTAGTTTATCGCAAATGGAAACAAACTTCTTCAAAGCCATGGTGGAAGCAGCTAAAACCCTTTTGGTTTCGGGCCGAGTGACTCTTGGGGCGGTTACCAAAATCTGTGGAAGTGGTACCAATGATTTGACCTCCTTTTGGCTTGCTCGTCGTGGCTCTGACGTGGCTTGCTGAAAGGTCGTGCTCGATGGTGCGGACGTGAGAGTTAATGGACTAGAGAGGGTCTGAAATGCTCGGGAAGGAGGAGTAGTAGGGCTGGTACTAGAGCTGCAAAACCATCGATGGTTGGTCCATCGATATTTTCAAGCTCGATGGAATAAACCATCGATAGTATCGATGGTTCCATCGAAATTTCTTTTAAGTAATAACAACTTGTTCAAAAACAAACGCTGTATATTTTTTCAATATAATATATTGGCTTCGTGCCATTTTAATAAATCACAAAGATATGTTACTTAAAATTATAAGGCAATTCATTTCATTTCATCTTAAGACTATTAAACAAATGAGTATCTTGAATGTTCAGTCATTTCATACATAAAAATAAAAACTTAAAACTCTTAGAACTAAATAAAATAACAAAAAAAGAAAAATAAAATTACGTAACACTTCAACTTAAAAAAACAAAAATATTCCAGATTTATTCCAAAATCCATTGGTTCTGCTTCAAGGCTAGAAGCATATTCACAGCTTTTGGCTTTAGACTGCTTCTTTTTTGGCTGACGATTTCTCCAGCCTTACTAAAAACCCGCTCAGACTCCACTGAACTACCTGGAATGCACAATATTTTCTTGGCACATTTGGCCAGTTGGCCAAATTGTATTTCATTAATCTGCAAGAAAGTTAATTAGAAATATATTGAGATAATGTTTTTCACTTACCTTCCAGTAGTCCAATGGGTCAACGTCTTGGGTTGCGTTGTTTTGCTCCAAGTATTGCCTCATTGTAACAATAGAATCCAATCTGGTCGTCTTTTGTTTTTCAGCTATTTTCTTGGTCACAAATTTGAAAAGATTGTCCTTTTCAGCATATGTTGGCGGTTCCTCGTTTGGAGATCGATTTTCCAAATTTTTGTTTAAGTAGGTGATTTCATTTTCGAGTGCGATTGCCGCTTGCTGGGCGTTATGCTGACTCCTAAAACCTTCTTTTTTTAAAACGAGGGTCGAGCATTGTTGCCAAGCGTGGAATTAATCTGGACTCATATATAGAAAGTCGTGAGTTAATTCGACTAGATAAAAATGTGATTATTTCGCATCCGACAGTAGACTTCACTTTTGGCTGAAGCTCTTCTAAGGTACTAACAAGGCCCAAAATCGTCGGAATTATTAGCGAAGCTGTGACGGTTTTCGATGCTGAAATTCTGCTGGTAGCTTCGTCGAATGGTGCCAGTATAGTGCAAAGGTCTTGTATAGCGGCAAAAGCATCTTCGCCTTTGGGGTCTTCAGCAAAACTGAGGCAACTGCTTCTCGCGTGTCTAAAATGCGTTGGAGCATATGGTACGCACTATTCCACCTAGTGGGGACCTCTTGTATCAAGCTGTGAGGCTTAAGTTGACCTTGCTCATTTTTAAATTTGGCATTGGCAATAGTGCTACATTTAAAAAAGGCAACGATTCGCTTTGTTTGAGTCAAAATTTCACTCACCAAGCCAAAGCGTCTTGAACTACAAGATTTAAACTGTGGGCAAAGCACGGCAAATGTTTTTTTTTTAGACTCTCGCATGCCTTTATCATGGACGCCGCATTGTCAGTGACTATGGATTCAATTTTATTGAAAATATTAAATTCGTCACATATTTCCTTCAGCGTTGCGCTAATGTTGGCACTTGAGTGGTTTTCTTCGTTTAAAAGGGGCTGTGTTGCCAATACAGCCGCCTTTAACTTGAAGTCATCGTCAATGAAATGGCACGTTACAGTTATGTAGTTACTATTGCCTCGAGATGTCCAGCAATCTGTACTCAACCCACAGTGCTCGATTGTATTAAGCTTGTTTTTTAGCTTTAATTGCATCTCATCAAACATTGTCTTCATATGGACGTTTTTTAATGTTGTGCGGCTCGGTAGAGAATACCTCGGATCTAAGGCTTTTACAAAGCACTTGAACCCTTCATCCTCTACTACGCTGAAAGGTTGCAAGTCTTTCGCAATCATTTGAGTCAAACACTTGTCCAATTTCGCCCTTCTTTCAGATGTAGGTTCATAAAGCTCGGACCGTTGAACAAATTGGTCAATTTTTGGCACATTTTCGCTAAGTTGACTTAATTTGAGCGGGTGGGCACGCCTTAAATGCTCTTGCATGTGTTCCCGCTCGTTTTGTACTCATTGCCACATAATTTGCATTTTGCGAAATTTCTACTTTTACATTTTTCAAAGTAGTCCCATACCTGAGAGCTGCATTTTTTTCGCTTGCAAGGCAACTCGTCTGGATGCGGAACCACAGCGGACGACGAGGCAGATGTTGATGGTGAGGCAGCTAATATCGATGAGGCAGCTGAAGATGTTGAGGCAGCTGATGATGCACTTTTATCTAAAATACAAAAACAATTATGAACAAATAAGAAAAAATTAGCTTGGAAACACTTACTTGATGAAATCACAAACTTATCCATAATTTTTGAGGAACAGCCAACAAAGTTACACCTATTTTAGAAATCTGTGTACTAAATAGTTCAAAAGTGAATTAATATAGAATTAATTAGAATTAAAATCGAAAAACTTTAAATTTTATGTAAAAGTACTTACGCGTGGTTTTGTGTCTAGCCATGCAGTGAACTATCGATGGAGGAAAAAAACCATCGATCTATCGCTCAATTGAAAGTCCATCGATATTATCGATAGTACCATCGATGGTTTTGCAGCTCTAGCTGGTACTCCTCTGGCGCTGACCTGGAGCAGCAATTAAGGATTTGCTCGGGGCTGCAGTGTTCTCAGCTGCTTTCTCGTCTTTTGACGGGCTCGTGCTCATAACCCCAGAGAGTGGCGGTTATAAAGTAGTGAGCTGGTTTGGCACGGCTTGAAAATTAGCCAAAAAGACAAACTGGAACGTTTGGGAAAAACTGAAACACTACCAAACCACTTAAAGAACGGCTTTGAAACGCCTTGAAATAGATTGAAAATCCAGAAAACGAGCTGGTACGTTTGGAATGACTTGGACCACTGCCAAAAAACCCTAAGAACGGCTTGGAACACCTTGGAATTCAAATATAACTACAAAGATGCGACTTGGAGCGGGTGGAAACACTTTGGAATTGAAATAGAACCAAAGATACGACTTGAAACGCGTGGAAACACTTTGGAATTGGAATCTAACTCCAAAGATACGACTTGGAACGTGTGGGAATACTTTGGAATTGCAATATAACTCCAAAGATGCGACTTGGAACGGGTTGAAACACTTTGGAATTGGAATCTAACTCCAAAGATACGACTTGTAACGCGTGGGAATAGAATAAACAAAAACGCGGAACACAAATTTTTAATAATTAAATATTATTCGATTTTTTTTCCTCAACGTGACCTTTCAACATATATACCCCACAAAGTGCCTGCCAACCTAGGGTATACAGCACAGCTACTTTTAGTCGTTTGCTTTGTGCCGGTCTTTGGCACATGAGCTTGCAGCTGTGCTGGTATACTGCAGTTAAGCGGTACTTATCTATGCACGTATGTATGTATGTATATAGGCTGCAAGGGGTAGCGGGATTTGTTCGCGGTGATGGAAAAATATATTTGTGTGCGAAAAAATTAGAAATTTTTGTGGAATATATGTATGGATATGTATGTATATGAGTATCAATATGTAAAATTTTATGTATGGAAAAAAAAATATGTATATGTATATGGATATGAATATATATATGTAAAATTTTATGTATGGAAAAATATGTATATACATGTATGTGTATGGATATGTAAAATGTTGGAGTATATATATATGTATTTAAAAATTTCTTTTTTTTTTTTTAAATATGAAAATATGGAATGGCGATATGCAGAGGTGTGAATGGATCGGATTTCTTTATATAAATTAATGGTTTTTTTTTTTTTTAATATGAATTCTTTTGCTGTGTCTAACCGATATGCCCCAACTTTATAGGGTGTCGCGGGACACCAGAAATATCTAAGTGTGGCTTTTATATGTGAGAGGGTGGTTCACTTTCGTTTTTTTTTTTTAAAAATCGTTATTATTTGTATTGAAAATTTTCTTCTCTTCGTTGGAACCACCTTTCACTACGCGCACACTTTTTCCAGGAGTGGACTGTATTTGCACAAAACCTTTATTTTTGGATTTAATGTAGCACTGGATAAATTTGTAATTTTTTGTCACATTCACACACCCTGCTTGCATATATATATTTTATATGTAGGAGATCACTTTTTTCGTAGGTTTGATTCACTGCATACATACATATGTGTTAATATTTTTTTGAAATTGCGAAAAAATATATATTGGAAATAGGCAAATAAAATATAGCGCCTTATATACTCGGCCTATATATGCCAAAGTGCGAGAAAAAAAACTTGAAGTGGGCGAACCAATATGGCGCCTTATATTCTGGACACATATATATGTATGAAAATTTGGGGACCAAAATTTTCTCTCCTTTGAGGAGGAAAAATTTGCGCGAAAGTAATTTTACTTGGATTAGGAGAATCAAGGGCAACAATTATATGTATGTGAGTATGGGTACGGATGCTGGAGGCATGTACATGTACTCATATACCTATAATTTGGAAAAAATTACTAAGCTTGAAATATGGATGAAATTCCACCGATGCTAATGGTTCGAGAGGATCTTAGTATCCGGCTCGAAGGACCAAATGATTATGTAGGGGGGTCGAACTTCCTTCTGGTTTGGGGCAGCTAGATGAATTTTTGCCTTTTTCCTTTTTTTCCTCCCAGTAAAATATTGAGACGTAGAGAAATTTCACTTCACTTGTATGTATTACTTATATTCACGTATATCATTCAACTAAACCTAGCTTACTTAAGAGCAGGGCACCAAGCCCCGCTTGGAGCGAAGTGTGGGGAGTTCTTTTGTGGGGAGAACGATGGCCATCATCGGGTGAGCGGCGCGAGGTGAAAGCTTCCGCCTCCTTTAACTCTTGTGTTGCCCGGTTGGACATAAACAACAGGTATACAAGCTGCTGGAACCATTCTACAGCCGCCGATTTGAGTGTTATAGCCGCCATTCTTTATATAACAGCTTTTCAAGCTTTTGGAACCAATCAACAGCCGCCATTTTGAGTCTTATAGCCGCCATCCTTTATATAACAGCTATACAAGCTGCTGGAACCATTCTACATCCGCCGATTTAAGTGTTATAGCCGCCATTCTTTATATAACAGCTCTGCAAGCTGCTGTAACCTTTGTACTGCCGCCAATTTTTATATAACAGCTATTCAAGCTGCCTGAACTATTCTACATTTTGAGTCTTATAGCCGCCATCCTTTATATAACAGCTATACAAGCTGATGGAACCTTTCTACAGCCGTCAGTTTGACTCTTATAGCCGGCATCCATAATATAACAGATATACAAGCTGCTGGAACCATTCTACAGCTGCCATTTTGAGTCTTATAGCCGCGATCCTTTATATAGTAGCTCTACAAGCTGCTGGAACCTTTGTACAGCCACCAATTTTTATATAACAGCTATAAAAGCTGCTGGAACCATTCCACAGCCGCCAATTTAAAATTTATAGACGCCATTTTTCATATAACAGCTATACAACTAGCTTGAACCATTCTATAGCCGCCATTCTTTATATAACAGCTATACCAGCTATACCAATCAACAGCTGCCATTTTGAGTCTTATAGCCGCCAGCATTTATAGAGCAGCTCTACAAGCTGATGGAACCATTCTACAGCCGCCAGTTTGAGTCTTATAGCAGCCATCCTTTGTATAACAGATATACAAGCTGCTGGAACCATTCTACAGCTGCCATTTTGAGTCTTATAGCCGCCATCCTTTATATAACAGCTATACAAGCTGCTGGAACCATTCTACATCCGCCGATTTAAGTGTTATAGCCGCCATTCTTTATATAGTAGCTCTACAAGCTGCTGGAACCTTTGTACAGCCGCCAATTTTTATATAACAGATATACAAGCTGCTGGAAGCATTCTACAGCCGCAAATTTGAGGTTTATAGCTTCCATTTTTTATATAACTTTATATCTTCATATAATATTCTACAGCCGCCAGTTTGAGTTCTCTAGCCACCATCTTTAATATAGTAGCTCTACAAGCTGCTGGAACCATTCTACAGCCACCAGTTTAAGTCTTATAGCCGACATCTTTTATATAGTAGCTATACAAGCTGCTGGAACCTTTCGACAGCCGCCAATTTTTATACAACAGCTATAAAAGCTGTTGGAACCATTCCACAGCCGCCAGTTTGAGTCTTATAGCCGCCATTCTTTATATAGTAGCACTACAGACGCCAATTTTTATACAACAGCTATAAAAGCTGCTGGAACCATTCTACAGCCTTCATTTTGAGTCTTATAGCCGCCATCCATTATATAACAGCTATAGAAGCTGCTGGAACCATTCTACAGCCGCCATTTTGCGTCTTATAGCCGCCATCCCTTATATAGTAGCCTTACAAGCTGCTGTAACCTTTGTACAGCCGCCAATTTTTATATAACAGCTATACAAGCTGTTGGAACAAATCGACAGCCGCCATTTTGAGTCTTATAGCCGCCATTTTTTATATAGTAGCTCTACAAGCTGGTGTAACCTTTGTACAGCCGCCAATTTTTATATATCAGCTATTCAAGCTGCCTGAACAATTCTACATTTTGAGTCTTATAGCCGCCATCCTTTATATAACAGCTATACAAGCTGTTGGAACAAATCGACAGCCTCCATTTTGAGGATTATAGCCGCCATCGTTTATATAACAGCTTTACAAACTGCTGGAACCATTCTTCAGCCGCCATTGTGAGTGTTATAAACGCCAGTCTTTATATAACAGCTATACAAGCTGCTGGAACCATTCTACAGCTGCCATTTTAAGTGTTATAGCCGCCATTCTTTATATGACAGCTATACAAGCTGCTGGTACCATTCTACAGCCGCCTATTTGAGGTTTATAGCCGCCATTCTTTATATAACATTATACAAGTTGCTGGAACCATTCTACAGCCTTCATTTTAAGTCTTATAGCCGCCATCCTTTATATAACAGCTATACAAACTCCTGGAACCATACTGTTACCGACAATTTGAGTCTTATAGCCGCCATTATTTATATAACAGCTATACAAAATGCTGAAATCATTCTACAGCCGCCATTTAGAGTCTTATAGCCGCCATCCTTTATATAGTAGCTCTACAAACTGCTTGAACCTTTGTACTGCCGCCAATTTGTATAAAACAGCTATACAAGCTGCCATCCTTTATATAGTAGCTCTACAAGCTGCTGGAACCTTTGTGCTGCCGCCAATTTTTATATAACAGCTATACAAGCTGTTGGAACCATTCTACAGCCTTCATTTTGAGTCTTATAGCGGCGATTCTTTATATAACAGCTCTATATAACAGCTGTACAAGCTGCTGGAACCATTCTACATTTTGAGTCTTATAGCCGCCATTATTTATATAACAGCTATACAAAATGCTGGAACCATTCTACAGCCGCCATTTTGAGTCTTATAGCCGCCATCCTTTATATAGTTGCTCTACAAACTGCTTGAACCTTTGTACTGCCGCCAATTTGTATAAAACAGCTATACAAGCTGCCATCCTTTATATAGTAGCTCTACAAGCTGCTGGAACTTTTGTGCTGCCGCCAATTTTTATATAACAGCTATACAAGCTGTTGGAACCATTCTACAGCCTTCATTTTGAGTCTTATAGCGGCCATTCTTTATATAACAGCTCTATATAACAGCTGTACAAGCTGCTGGAACCATTCTACATTTTGAGTCTTATAGCCGCCATTATTTATATAACAGCTATACAAAATGCTGAAACCATTCTACAGCCGCCATTTTGAGTCTTATAGCCGCCATCCTTTATGTAGTAGCTCTACAAGCTGCTGGAACCTTTGTACAGCCGCCTTTTTTATATAACAGCTATTCAAGCTGCCTGAACCATTGTACATTTTGACTCCTATAGCCGGCATCCATAATATAACAGATATACAAGCTGCTGGAACCATTCTACAGCTGCCATTTTGAGTCTTATAGCCGCCATTTTTTATATAGTAGCTCTACAACCTGCTGGAACCTTTGTACTGCCGCCAATTTTTATATAACAGCTATACAAGCTGCTGGAACCATTTTGAGTCTTATAGCCACTATCCTTTATATAACAGCTCTACAAGCTGCTGGAACCTTTGTACAGCAGAAAATTTTGATATAACAGCTATACAAGCTGCTGGAACCATTCTACATTTTGAGTCTTATAGCTGTTTATTTAACAGCTCTACAAGCTGCTGGAACCTTTGTACAGCCGCCAATTTTTATATAACAGCTATACAAGCTGCTGGAACCAATCAACAGCCGCCATTTTGAGTCTTTTAGCCGCCATCCTTTGTATAACAGATATACAAGCTGCTGGAACCATTTTGAGTCTTATAGCCGCCATCCTTTATATAGTAGCTCTACAAGCTGCTGGAACCTTTGTACTGCCGCCAATTTTTATATAACAGCTATACAAGCTGTTGGAACCATCCTACAGCCTTCATTTTGAGTCTTATAGCCGCCATTTTTTATATAACAGCTCTACAAGCTGCTGGAACCTTTGTACAGCCGAAAATTTTTATATAACAGATCTACAAGCAGCCGGAACAGTCAACAATCAACAGTCTCCATTTTGAGTGTTATAGCCGCCATAGTTTATATAACAGCTTTGCAAACTGCTGGAATCATTCTACAGCTGCCATTTTGAGTGTTATAGCCGCCATTCTTTATATAACAGCTATACAAGCTGCTGGAACCAATCAACAGCCTCCATTTTGAGAGTTATAGCCGCCATCCTTTATATAAAAGCTATACAAGCTGCTGGTACCATTCTTCAGCCGCCCTTTTGAGGTTTATAGCCGCCATTCTTTATATAACATTACACAAGTTGCTGGAACCATTCTTCAGCCTTCATTTTAAGTCTTATAGCCGCCAATCAACAGCCTCCATTTTGAGGGTTATAGCCGCCATCATTTATTTAAAATGTATACCAGCTGCTGGTACCATTCTACAGCCGCCTTTTTGAGTCTTATAGCCGCCATTTTTTATAAGCTGCTGGAACCAATCAACAGCCTCCATTTTGAGGGATATAGCCGCCATCCTTTATATAACAGCTTTGCAAACTGCTGAAACCATTCTACAGCCTCCATTTTGAGTTTTATAGCCGCCATCCCTTATTTAGTAGCTCTACAAGCTGCTGGAACCATTCTACAGCCACCACTTTGAGTTCTTTCGCCGCCATTCCTAATATAGTAGCTATGCAAGCTGCTGTAACCATACTACAGCCTCCATTTTGAGTGTTATCGCCACTATTCCTTATATAACAGATATACAAGCTGCTGGAACCAATCAACAGACTCCATTTTGAGCGTTATAGCCGCCATCCCTTATTTAGTAGCTCTACAAGATGCTGGAACCATTCTACAGCCACCACTTTGATTTCTTTAGCCGCCATTCTTAATATAGTAGCTATACAAGCTGCTGGAACCATTCTACAGCCTCCATTTTGAGTGTTATAGCCACCATTCTCTATATAACAGATATACAAGCTGCTGGAACCAATCAACAGACCTTATTTTTAGTCTTATAGCCGCCAATTTTTCTATAACAGCTATACAAGCTGCTGGAACCTTTGTACAGCCGAAAATTTTTATATAACAGCTCTACAAGCTGCCGGAACCAATCAACAGTCTCCATTTTGAGGGTTATAGCCGCCAAAGTTTATATAACAGCTTTACAAACTGCTGGAAACATTCTACAGCTGCCATTTTGAGTGTTATAGCCGCCATTTTTTATATAACAGCTATTCAAGCTGCTGGAACCAATCAACAGCCTCCATTTTGAGGGTTATAGCCGCCATCCTTTATATAAAAGCTATACAAGCTGCTGGTACCATTCTTCAGCCGCCCTTTTGAGGTTTATAGCCGCCATTCCTTATATAACATTATACAAGTTGCTGGAACCATTCTACAGCCTTCATTTTAAGTCTTATAGCCGCCAATCAACAGCCTTCATTTTAAGGGTTATAGCCGCCATCCTTTATATAAAATGTATACCAGCTGCTGGTACCATTCTACAGCCGCCATTTTGAGTAATATAGCCGCCATTTTTTATATAACAGCTATACAAGCTGCTGGAACCAATCAACAGCCTCCATTTTGAGGGATATAGCCGCCATCCTTTTTATAACAGCTATACAAACTGCTGGAACCATTCTACAGCTGCCATTTTGAGGGTTATAGCCGCCATCCTTTATATAACAGCTAAACAAGCTGCTGGAACCAATCAACAGCCTCCACTTTGAGGGTTATAGCCGCCATCCTTTATATAACAGCTACACAAACTGTTGGTACCATTCTACAGCCACCACTTTGAGTTCTTTAGCCGCCATTTTTAATGTAGTAGCTATACAAGCTGCTGGAACCATTCTACAGCCTCCATTTTGAGTGTTATAGCCACCATTCTTTATATAACAGATATACAAGCTGCTGGAACCAATCAACAGACTCCATTTTGAGGGTTATAGCCGCCATCCTTTATATAAAAGCTATACAAGCTGCTGGTACCATTCTTCAGCCGCCCTTTTGAGGTTTATAGCCGCCATTCCTTATATAACATTATACAAGTTGCTGGAACCATTCTACAGCCTTCATTTTAAGTCTTATAGCCGCCAATCAACAGCCTTCATTTTAAGGGTTATAGCCGCCATCCTTTATATAAAATGTATACCAGCTGCTGGTACCATTCTACAGCCGCCATTTTGAGTAATATAGCCGCCATTTTTTATATAACAGCTATACAAGCTGCTGGAACCAATCAACAGACTCCATTTTGAGGGTTATAGCCGCCATCCCTTATTTATTTGCTCTACAAGCTTCTGGATCCATTCTACAGCCTCCACTTTGAGTTCTTTAGCCACCATTCTTAATATAGTAGCTATACAAGCTGCTGGAACCATTCTACAGCCTCCATTTTGAGTGTTATAGCCACCATTCTTTATATAACAGATATACAAGCTGCTATAACCAATCAACAGACTCCATTTTCTTTATATAACAGATATACAAGCTGCTGGAACCAATCAACAGCCTCCATTTTGAGGGTTATAGCCGCCATCGTTTATATAACAACTTTACAAACTGCTGGAACCATTCTACAGGTGCCATTTTGAGTGCTATAGCCGCCATTCTTTATATAACAGCTATACAAGCTGCTGGAACCAATCAACAGACTCCTTTTTGAGGGTTATAGCCGCCATCCTTTATATAACAGCTACACAACCTGCTGGAACCATTCTACAGCTGCCATTTTGAGTGTTATAGCCGCCATTCTTTATATAACAGCTAAACAAGCTGCTGGAACCAATCAACAGCCTCCACTTTGAGGGTTATAGCCGCCATCCTTTATATAACAGCTACACAAACTGTTGGAACCATTCTACAGCTGCCATTTTGAGTGTTATAGCCGCCATTCTTTATATAAAAGCTATACAAGCTGCTGGTACCATTCTACAGCCACCACTTTGAGTTCTTTAGCCTCCATTTTTAATGTAGTAGCTCTACAAGCTGCTGGAAACATTCTACAGCCACCACTTTGAGTTCTTTGGCAGCCATACAGCTGCCATTTTGAGTGTTATAGCCGCCATTCTTTATATAACAGCTATACAAGCTGCTGGAACCAATCAACAGCCTCCATTTTGAGGGTTATAGCTGCCATCCTTTATATAAAATCTATACAAGCTGCTGGTACCATTCTTCAGCCGCCCTTTTGAGGTTTATAGACGCCATTCTTTATATAACATTATACAAGTTGCTGGAACCATTCTAGAGCATTCATTTTAAGTCTTATAGCCGCCAATCAACAGCCTCCATTTTGAGCGTTATAGCCGCCATCCTTTATATAAAATGTATACCAGCTGCTGGAACCATTCTACAGCCTTCAATTTAAGTCTTATAGCCGCCAATCAACAGCCGCCATTTTGAGCGTTATAGCCGCCATCCTTTATATAAAATGTATACCAGCTGCTGGTACCATACTACAGCCGCCATTTTGAGTCTTATAGCCGCCATTTTTAATATAGTAGCTATACAAGCTTCTGGAACCATTCTACAGCCTACATTTTGAGTGTTATAGCCAACATTCTTTATATAACAGATATACAAGCTGCTATACCCAATCAACAGACACCATTTTCTTTATATAACAGATATACAAGCTGCTGGAACCAATCAACAGCCTCCATTTTGAGGGTTATAGCCGCCATCGTTTATATAACAACTTTACAAACTGCTGGAACCATTCTGCAGCTGCCATTTTGAGTGTTTTAGCCGCCATTCTTTATATAACAGCTATACAAGCTGCTGGAACCAATCAACAGCCTCCATTTTGAGGGTTATAGCTGCCATCCTTTATATAAAATCTATACAAGCTGCTGGTACCATTCTTCAGCCGCCCTTTTGAGGTTTATAGACGCCATTCTTTATATAACATTATACAAGTTGCTGGAACCATTCTAGAGCATTCATTTTAAGTCTTATAGCCGCCAATCAACAGCCTCCATTTTGAGCGTTATAGCCGCCATCCTTTATATAAAATGTATACCAGCTGCTGGAACCATTCTACAGCCTTCAATTTAAGTCTTATAGCCGCCAATCAACAGCCGCCATTTTGAGCGTTATAGCCGCCATCCTTTATATAAAATGTATACCAGCTGCTGGTACCATACTACAGCCGCCATTTTGAGTCTTATAGCCGCCATTTTTAATATAGTAGCTATACAAGCTTCTGGAACCGATCTACAGCCTACATTTTGAGTGTTATAGCCAACATTCTTTATATAACAGATATACAAGCTGCTATAACCAATCAACAGACACCATTTTCTTTATATAACAGATATACAAGCTGCTGGAACCAATCAACAGCCTCCATTTTGAGGGTTATAGCCGCCATCGTTTATATAACAACTTTACAAACTGCTGGAACCATTCTACAGCTGCCATTTTGAGTGTTATAGCCGCCATTTTTTATATAACAGCTATACAAGCCGCCATTCTTTATATAACAGCTCTGCCAGCTGCTGGAACCTTTGTACAGCCAAATGTAAAATGTATACCAGCTGCTGGAACCATTCTACAGCCTTCAATTTAAGTCTTATAGCCGCCAATCAACAGCCGCCATTTTGAGCGTTATAGCCGCCATCCTTTATATAAAATGTATACCAGCTGTTGGTACCATACTACAGCCGCCATTTTGAGTCTTATAGCCGCCATTTTTAATATAGTAGCTATACAAGCTTCTGGAACCATTCTACAGCCTACATTTTGAGTGTTATAGCCAACATTCTTTATATAACAGATATACAAGCTGCTATAACCAATCAACAGACACCATTTTCTTTATATAACAGATATACAAGCTGCTGGAACCAATCAACAGCCTCCATTTTGAGGGTTATAGCCGCCATCGTTTATATAACAACTTTACAAACTGCTGGAACCATTCTACAGCTGCCATTTTGAGTGTTATAGCCGCCATTTTTTATATAACAGCTATACAAGCCGCCATTCTTTATATAACAGCTCTGCCAGCTGCTGGAACCTTTGTACAACCAAATGTAAAATGTATACCAGCTGCTGGAACCATTCTACAGCCTTCAATTTAAGTCTTATAGCCGCCAATCAACAGCCGCCATTTTGAGCGTTATAGCCGCCATCCTTTATATAAAATGTATACCAGCTGCTGGTACCATACTACAGCCGCCATTTTGAGTCTTATAGCCGCCATTTTTAATATAGTAGCTATACAAGCTTCTGGAACCATTCTACAGCCTACATTTTGAGTGTTATAGCCAACATTCTTTATATAACAGATATACAAGCTGCTATAACCAATCAACAGACACCATTTTCTTTATATAACAGATATACAAGCTGCTGGAACCAATCAACAGCCTCCATTTTGAGGGTTATAGCCGCCATCGTTTATATAACAACTTTACAAACTGCTGGAACCATTCTACAGCTGCCATTTTGAGTGTTATAGCCGCCATTTTTTATATAACAGCTATACAAGCCGCCATTCTTTATATAACAGCTCTGCCAGCTGCTGGAACCTTTGTACAGCCAAAAATTTTTATATAACAGCTATACAAGCTGTTGGAACCGTCCTACAGCCTTCATTTTGAATCTTATAGCCGCCATTCTTTATATAACAGCTCTACAAGCTGCCGGAACCAATCAACAGTCTTCATTTTAAGGGTTATAGCCGCCATAGTTTATATAACAGCTTTACAAACTGCTGGAACCATTCTACAGCTGCCATTTTGAGTGTTATAGCCGCCATTCTTTATATAACAGCTATACAAGCTGCTGGAACCAATCAACAGCCTCCATTTTGAGGGTTATAGCTGCCATCCTTTATATAAAATCTATACAAGCTGCTGGTACCATTCTTCAGCCGCCCTTTTGAGGTTTATAGACGCCATTCTTTATATAACATTATACAAGTTGCTGGAACCATTCTACAGCATTCATTTTAAGTCTTATAGCCGCCAATCAACAGCCTTCACTTTGAGCGTTATAGCCGCCATCTTTTATATAAAATGTATACCAGCTGCTGGTACCATTCTACAGCCGCCATTTTGAGTCTTATAGCCGCCGTTCTTATTATATAAGCTATACAAGCTGCTGGAACCATTCTACAGCCTCAATTTTGAGTGTTATAGCCACCATTCTTTATATAACAGATATACAAGCTGCTGGAACCAATCAACAGACTCCATTTTGAGGGTTATAGCCGCCATCCCTTATTTATTTGCTCTACAAGCTTCTGGATCCATTCTACAGCCTCCACTTTGAGTTCTTTAGCCACCATTCTTAATATAGTAGCTATACAAGCTGCTGGAACCATTCTACAGCCTCCATTTTGAGTGTTATAGCCACCATTCTTTATATAACAGATATACAAGCTGCTATAACCAATCAACAGACTCCATTTTCTTTATATAACAGATATACAAGCTGCTGGAACCAATCAACAGCCTCCATTTTGAGGGTTATAGCCGCCATCGTTTATATAACAACTTTACAAACTGCTGGAACCATTCTACAGGTGCCATTTTGAGTGCTATAGCCGCCATTCTTTATATAACAGCTATACAAGCTGCTGGAACCAATCAACAGACTCCTTTTTGAGGGTTATAGCCGCCATCCTTTATATAACAGCTACACAACCTGCTGGAACCATTCTACAGCTGCCATTTTGAGTGTTATAGCCGCCATTCTTTATATAACAGCTAAACAAGCTGCTGGAACCAATCAACAGCCTCCACTTTGAGGGTTATAGCCGCCATCCTTTATATAACAGCTACACAAACTGTTGGAACCATTCTACAGCTGCCATTTTGAGTGTTATAGCCGCCATTCTTTATATAAAAGCTATACAAGCTGCTGGTACCATTCTACAGCCGCCTATTTGAGGTTTATAGCCGCCATTCTTTATATAACATTATACAAGTTGCTGGAACTATTCTACAGCCTTCATTTTAAGTCTTATAGCCGCCAATCAACAGCCTCCATTTTGAGGGTTATAGCCGCCATCCTTTATATAACAGCTACACAAACTGCTGGAACCATTCTACAGCTGCCATTTTGAGTGTTATAGCCGCCATTCTTTATATAACAGCTATACAAGTTGCTGGAACCATTCTACAGCCTTCATTTTAAGTCTTATAGCCGCCATCCTTTATATAACAGCTATACAAACTCCTGGAACCATTCTATTACCGCCAATTTGAGTCTTATAGCCGCCATCCTTTATATAATAGCTATACAAAATGCTGGAACCTTTATATAGTAGCTCTACAAACTGCTGGAACCTTTGTACAGCCGCCAATTTTTATATAACAGCTATACAAGCTGCTGGAACCATTTTGAGTTTTATAGCCGCCATCCTTTATATAACAGTTCTACAAGCTGCTGGAACCTTTGTACAGCAGAAAATTTTGATATAACAGCTATACAAGCTGCTGGAACCATTCTACATTTTGAGTCTTATAGCTCTTTATATAGCAGCTATACAAGCTGCTGGAACCAATCAACAGCCGCCATTTTGAGTCTTATAGCCGCCATCCTTTGTATAACAGATATACAAGCTGCTGGAACCTTTTTGAGTCTTATAGCCGCCATCCCTTATTTAGTAGCTCTACAGCCACCACTTTGAGTTCTTTCGCCGCCATTCTTAATATAGTAGCTATACAAGCTGCTGGAACCATACTACAGCCCCCATTTTGAGTGTTATCGCCACCATTCTTTATATAACAAATATACAAGCTGCTGGAACCAATCAACAGACTCCATTTTGAGCGTTATAGCCGCCATCCCTTATTTAGTAGCTCTACAAGGTGCTGGAACCATTCTACAGCCACCACTTTGAGTTCTTTAGATGCCATTCTTAATATAGTAGCTATACAAGCTGCTGGAACCATTCTACAGCCTCCATTTTGAGTGTTATAGCCACCATTCTCTATATAACAGATATACAAGCTGCTGGAACCAATCAACAGACTCTATTTTGAGCGTTATAGCCGCCATCCCTTATTTAGTAGCTCTACAAGCTGCTGGAACCTTTGTACTGCCGCCAATTATTATATAACAGCTCTACAAGCTGCCGGAACCAATCAGCAGTCTCCATTTTGAGGGTTATAGCCGCCATAGTTTATATAACAGCTTTACAAACTGCTGGAACCATTCTACAGCTGCCATTTTGAGTGTTATAGCCGCCATTTTTTATATAACAGCTATACAAGCTGCTGGAACCATTCTACAGCCACCACTTTGAGTTCTTTAGCCGCCATTCTTAATGTAGTAGCTATACAAGCTGCTGGAACCATTCTACAGCCTCCATTTTGAGTGTTATAGCCACCATTCTCTATATAACAGATATACAAGCTGCTGGAACCAATCAACAGACTCCATTTTGAGGATTATAGCCGCCATCCTTTATAAACCAGCTTTACAAGCTGTTGGAACCATCCTACAGGCTTCATTTTGATTCTTATAGCCGCCATTTTTTATATAACAGCTATACAAGCTGCTGGAACCATTCTACAACCACCTCTTTGAGTTCTTTAGCCGCCATTCTTAATGTAGTAGCTATACAAGCTGCTGGAACCATTCTACAGCCTCCATTTTGAGTGTTATAGCCACCATTCTTTATATAACAGATATACAAGCTGCTGGAACCAATCAACAGACTCCATTTTGAGGGTTATAGCCGCCATTCCTTATTTAGTAGCTCTACAAGCTGCTGGAACCATTCTACAGCCTCCATTTTAAGTCTTATAGCCGCCATCCTTTATATAACAGATATACAAGCTGCTGGAATCAATCAACAGACTCCATTTTGAGGGTTATAGCCGCCATCCTTTATATAACAGCTTTACAAGCTGCTGGTACCATTCTTCAGCCGCCCTTTTGAGGTTTATAGCCGCCATTCTTTATATAACATTATACAAGTTGCTGGAACCATTCTACAGCCTTCATTTTAAGTCTTATAGCCGCCAATCAACAGCCTTCATTTTAAGGGTTATAGCCGCCATCCTTTATATAAAATGTATACCAGCTGCTGGTACCATTCTACAGCCGCCATTTTGAGTGTTATAGCCGCCATTTTTTATATAACAGCTATACAAGCTGCTGGAACCATTCTACAGCCACCACTTTGAGTTCTTTAGCCGCCATTCTTAATGTAGTAGCTATACAAGCTGCTGGAACCATTCTACAGCCTCCATTTTGAGTGTTATAGCCACCATTCTCTATATAACAGATATACAAGCTGCTGGAACCAATCAACAGACTCCATTTTGAGGATTATAGCCGCCATCCTTTATAAACCAGCTTTACAAGCTGTTGGAACCATCCTACAGGCTTCATTTTGATTCTTATAGCCGCCATTTTTTATATAACAGCTATACAAGCTGCTGGAACCATTCTACAACCACCTCTTTGAGTTCTTTAGCCGCCATTCTTAATGTAGTAGCTATACAAGCTGCTGGAACCATTCTACAGCCTCCATTTTGAGTGTTATAGCCACCATTCTTTATATAACAGATATACAAGCTGTTGGAACCATCCTACAGGCTTCATTTTGATTCTTATAGCCGCCATTTTTTATATAACAGCTATACAAGCTGCTGGAACCATTCTACAACCACCTCTTTGAGTTCTTTAGCCGCCATTCTTAATGTAGTAGCTATACAAGCTGCTGGAACCATTCTACAGCCTCCATTTTGAGGGTTATAGCCGCCATCCTTTATATAAAAGCTATACAAGCTGCTGGTACCATTCTTCAGCCGCCCTTTTGAGGTTTATAGCCGCCATTCTTTATATAACATTATACAAGTTGCTGGAACCATTCTACAGAATTCATTTTAAGTCTTATAGCCGCCAATCAACAGCCTTCATTTTAAGGGTTATAGCCGCCATCCTTTATATAAAATGTATACCAGCTGCTGGTACCATTCTACAGCCGCCATTTTGAGTAATATAGCCGCCATTTTTTATATAACAGCTATACAAGCTGCTGGAACCAATCAACAGCCTCCATTTTGAGGGATATAGCCGCCATCCTTTTTATAACAGCTATACAAACTGCTGGAACCATTCTACAGCTGCCATTTTGAGGGTTATAGCCGCCATCCTTTATATAACAGCTAAACAAGCTGCTGGAACCGATCAACAGCCTCCACTTTGAGGGTTATAGCCGCCATCCTTTATATAACAGCTACACAAACTGTTGGAACCATTCTACAGCTGCCATTTTGAGTGTTATAGCCGCCATTCTTTATATAAAAGCTATACAAGCTGCTGGTACCATTCTACAGCCACCACTTTGAGTTCTTTAGCCGCCATTTTTAATGTAGTAGCTATACAAGCTGCTGGAACCATTCTACAGCCTCCATTTTGAGTGTTATAGCCACCATTCTTTATATAACAGATATACAAGCTGCTGGAACCAATCAACAGACTCCATTTTGAGGGTTATCGCCGCCATCCCTTATTTAGTAGCTCTACAAGCTGCTGGAAACATTCTACAGCCACCACTTTGAGTTCTTTGGCCGCCATTCTTAATATAGTAGCTATACAAGCTGCTGGAACCATTCTACAGCCTCCATTTTAAGTCTTATAGCCGCCATCCTTTATATAACAGATATACAAGCTGCTGGAATCAATCAACAGACTCCATTTTGAGGGTTATAGCCGCCATCCTTTATATAACAGCTTTACAAACTGCTGAAACCATTCTACAGCCTCCATTTTGAGTCTTATAGCCGCCATCCCTTATTTAGAAGCTCTACAAGCTGCTGGAACCATTCTACAGCCACCACTTTGAGTTCTTTAGCCGCCATTTTTAATGTAGTAGCTATACAAGCTGCTGGAACCATTCTACAGCCTCAATTTTGAGTGTTATAGCCACCATTCTTTATATAACAGATATACAAGCTGCTGGAACCAATCAACAGACTCCATTTTGAGGGTTATAGCCGCCATCCCTTATTTAGTAGCTCTACAAGCTGCTGGAAACATTCTACAGCCACCACTTTGAGTTCTTTGGCAGCCATACAGCTGCCATTTTGAGTGTTATAGACGCCATTCTTTATATAACAGCTATACAAGCTGCTGGAACCAATCAACAGCCTCCATTTTGAGGGTTATAGCTGCCATCCTTTATATAAAATCTATACAAGCTGCTGGTACCATTCTTCAGCCGCCCTTTTGAGGTTTATAGACGCCATTCTTTATATAACATTATACAAGTTGCTGGAACCATTCTAGAGCATTCATTTTAAGTCTTATAGCCGCCAATCAACAGCCTCCATTTTGAGCGTTATAGCCGCCATCCTTTATATAAAATGTATACCAGCTGCTGGAACCATTCTACAGCCTTCAATTTAAGTCTTATAGCCGCCAATCAACAGCCGCCATTTTGAGCGTTATAGCCGCCATCCTTTATATAAAATGTATACCAGCTGCTGGTACCATACTACAGCCGCCATTTTGAGTCTTATAGCCGCCATTTTTAATATAGTAGCTATACAAGCTTCTGGAACCATTCTACAGCCTACATTTTGAGTGTTATAGCCAACATTCTTTATATAACAGATATACAAGCTGCTATACCCAATCAACAGACACCATTTTCTTTATATAACAGATATACAAGCTGCTGGAACCAATCAACAGCCTCCATTTTGAGGGTTATAGCCGCCATCGTTTATATAACAACTTTACAAACTGCTGGAACCATTCTGCAGCTGCCATTTTGAGTGTTTTAGCCGCCATTCTTTATATAACAGCTATACAAGCTGCTGGAACCAATCAACAGCCTCCATTTTGAGGGTTATAGCTGCCATCCTTTATATAAAATCTATACAAGCTGCTGGTACCATTCTTCAGCCGCCCTTTTGAGGTTTATAGACGCCATTCTTTATATAACATTATACAAGTTGCTGGAACCATTCTAGAGCATTCATTTTAAGTCTTATAGCCGCCAATCAACAGCCTCCATTTTGAGCGTTATAGCCGCCATCCTTTATATAAAATGTATACCAGCTGCTGGAACCATTCTACAGCCTTCAATTTAAGTCTTATAGCCGCCAATCAACAGCCGCCATTTTGAGCGTTATAGCCGCCATCCTTTATATAAAATGTATACCAGCTGCTGGTACCATACTACAGCCGCCATTTTGAGTCTTATAGCCGCCATTTTTAATATAGTAGCTATACAAGCTTCTGGAACCATTCTACAGCCTACATTTTGAGTGTTATAGCCAACATTCTTTATATAACAGATATACAAGCTGCTATAACCAATCAACAGACACCATTTTCTTTATATAACAGATATACAAGCTGCTGGAACCAATCAACAGCCTCCATTTTGAGGGTTATAGCCGCCATCGTTTATATAACAACTTTACAAACTGCTGGAACCATTCTACAGCTGCCATTTTGAGTGTTATAGCCGCCATTTTTTATATAACAGTTATACAAGCCGCCATTCTTTATATAACAGCTCTGCCAGCTGCTGGAACCTTTGTACAGCCAAATGTAAAATGTATACCAGCTGCTGGAACCATTCTACAGCCTTCAATTTAAGTCTTATAGCCGCCAATCAACAGCCGCCATTTTGAGCGTTATAGCCGCCATCCTTTATATAAAATGTATACCAGCTGCTGGTACCATACTACAGCCGCCATTTTGAGTCTTATAGCCGCCATTTTTAATATAGTAGCTATACAAGCTTCTGGAACCATTCTACAGCCTACATTTTGAGTGTTATAGCCAACATTCTTTATATAACAGATATACAAGCTGCTATAACCAATCAACAGACACCATTTTCTTTATATAACAGATATACAAGCTGCTGGAACCAATCAACAGCCTCCATTTTGAGGGTTATAGCCGCCATCGTTTATATAACAACTTTACAAACTGCTGGAACCATTCTACAGCTGCCATTTTGAGTGTTATAGCCGCCATTTTTTATATAACAGCTATACAAGCCGCCATTCTTTATATAACAGCTCTGCCAGCTGCTGGAACCTTTGTACAGCCAAATGTAAAATGTATACCAGCTGCTGGAACCATTCTACAGCCTTCAATTTAAGTCTTATAGCCGCCAATCAACAGCCGCCATTTTGAGCGTTATAGCCGCCATCCTTTATATAAAATGTATACCAGCTGCTGGTACCATACTACAGCCGCCATTTTGAGTCTTATAGCCGCCATTTTTAATATAGTAGCTATACAAGCTTCTGGAACCATTCTACAGCCTACATTTTGAGTGTTATAGCCAACATTCTTTATATAACAGATATACAAGCTGCTATAACCAATCAACAGACACCATTTTCTTTATATAACAGATATACAAGCTGCTGCAACCAATCAACAGCCTCCATTTTGAGGGTTATAGCCGCCATCGTTTATATAACAACTTTACAAACTGCTGGAACCATTCTACAGCTGCCATTTTGAGTGTTATAGCCGCCATTTTTTATATAACAGCTATACAAGCCGCCATTCTTTATATAACAGCTCTGCCAGCTGCTGGAACCTTTGTACAGCCAAAAATTTTTATATAACAGCTATACAAGCTGTTGGAACCGTCCTACAGCCTTCATTTTGAATCTTATAGCCGCCATTCTTTATATAACAGCTCTACAAGCTGCCGGAACCAATCAACAGTCTTCATTTTAAGGGTTATAGCCGCCATAGTTTATATAACAGCTTTACAAACTGCTGGAACCATTCTACAGCTGCCATTTTGAGTGTTATAGCCGCCATTCTCTATATAACAGCTATACAAGCTGCTGGAACCAATCAACAGCCTCCATTTTGAGGGTTATAGCTGCCATCCTTTATATAAAATCTATACAAGCTGCTGGTACCATTCTTCAGCCGCCCTTTTGAGGTTTATAGACGCCATTCTTTATATAACATTATACAAGTTGCTGGAACCATTCTACAGCATTCATTTTAAGTCTTATAGCCGCCAATCAACAGCCTCCACTTTGAGCGTTATAGCCGCCATCCTTTATATAAAATGTATACCAGCTGCTGGTACCATTCTACAGCCGCCATTTTGAGTCTTATAGCCGCCGTTCTTATTATATAAGCTATACAAGCTGCTGGAACCATTCTACAGCCTCAATTTTGAGTGTTATAGCCACCATTCTTTACATAACAGATATACAAGCTGCTGGAACCAATCAACAGACTCCATTTTGAGGGTTATAGCCGCCATCCCTTATTTAGTGGCTCTACAAGCTTCTGGATCCATTCTACAGCCTCCACTTTGAGTTCTTTAGCCACCATTCTTAATATAGTAGCTATACAAGCTGCTGGAACCATTCTACAGCCTCCATTTTGAGTGTTATAGCCACCATTCTTTATATAACAGATATACAAGCTGCTATAACCAATCAACAGACTCCATTTTCTTTATATAACAGATATACAAGCTGCTGGAACCAATCAACAGCCTCCATTTTGAGGGTTATAGCCGCCATCGTTTATATAACAACTTTACAAACTGCTGGAACCATTCTACAGGTGCCATTTTGAGTGCTATAGCCGCCATTCTTTATATAACAGCTATACAAGCTGCTGGAACCAATCAACAGCCTCCATTTTGAGGGTTATAGCCGCCATCCTTTATATAACAGCTACACAACCTGCTGGAACCATTCTACAGCTGCCATTTTGAGTGTTATAGCCGCCATTCTTTATATAACAGCTAAACAAGCTGCTGGAACCAATCAACAGCCTCCACTTTGAGGGTTATAGCCGCCATCCTTTATATAACAGCTACACAAACTGTTGGAACCATTCTACAGCTGCCATTTTGAGTGTTATAGCCGCCATTCTTTATATAAAAGCTATACAAGCTGCTGGTACCATTCTACAGCCGCCTATTTGAGGTTTATAGCCGCCATTCTTTATATAACATTATACAAGTTGCTGGAACTATTCTACAGCCTTCATTTTAAGTCTTATAGCCGCCAATCAACAGCCTCCATTTTGAGGGTTATAGCCGCCATCCTTTATATAACAGCTACACAAACTGCTGGAACCATTCTACAGCTGCCATTTTGAGTGTTATAGCCGCCATTCTTTATATAACAGCTATACAAGTTGCTGGAACCATTCTACAGCCTTCATTTTAAGTCTTATAGCCGCCATCCTTTATATAACAGCTATACAAACTCCTGGAACCATTCTATTACCGCCAATTTGAGTCTTATAGCCGCCATCCTTTATATAATAGCTATACAAAATGCTGGAACCTTTATATAGTAGCTCTACAAACTGCTGGAACCTTTGTACAGCCGCCAATTTTTATATAACAGCTATACAAGCTGCTGGAACCATTTTGAGTTTTATAGCCGCCATCCTTTATATAACAGTTCTACAAGCTGCTGGAACCTTTGTACAGCAGAAAATTTTGATATAACAGCTATACAAGCTGCTGGAACCATTCTACATTTTGAGTCTTATAGCTCTTTATATAGCAGCTATACAAGCTGCTGGAACCATTCTACAACCACCTCTTTGAGTTCTTTAGCCGCCATTCTTAATGTAGTAGCTATACAAGCTGCTGGAACCATTCTACAGCCTCCATTTTGAGTGTTATAGCCACCATTCTTTATATAACAGATATACAAGCTGCTGGAACCAATCAACAGACTCCATTTTGAGGGTTATAGCCGCCATTCCTTATTTAGTAGCTCTACAAGCTGCTGGAACCATTCTACAGCCACCACTTTGAGTTCTTTAGCCGCCATTCTTAATATAGTAGCTATACAAGCTGCTGGAACCATTCTACAGTCTCCATTTTGAGTGTTATAGCCACCATTCTTTATATAACAGATATACAAGCTGCTGGAACCAATCAACAGACTCCATTTTGAAGGTTATAGCCGCCATCCTTTATATAACAGTATTACAAACTGCTGAAACCATTCTACAGACTCCATTTTGAGGGTTATAGCCGCCATTCCTTATTTAGTAGCTCTACAAGCTGCTGAAACCATTCTACAGCCACCACTTTGAGTTCTTTAGCCGCCATTCTTAATATAGTAGCTATACAAGCTGCTGGAACCATTCTACAGTCTCCATTTTGAGTGTTATAGCCACCATTCTTTATATAACAGCTATACAAGCTGTTGGAACCATTCTACAGCCTTCATTTTGAGTCTTATAGCCGCCATTCTTTATATAACAGCTCTGCAAGCTGCTGGAACCTTTGTACAGACGAAAATTTTTATATAACAGCTCTACAAGCTGCCGGAACCAATCAACAGTCTCCATTTTAAGGGTTATAGCCGCCATAGTTTATGTAACAGCTTTACAAACTGCTGGAACCATTCTACAGCTGCCATTTTGAGTGTTATAGCCGACATTCTTTATATAACAGCTCTACAAGCTGCTGGAACCAATCAACAGCCTCCATTTTGAGGGTTATAGCTGCCATCCTTTATATAAAATCTATACAAGCTGCTGGTACCATTCTTCAGCCGCCCTTTTGAGGTTTATAGACGCCATTCTTTATATAATATTATACAAGTTGCTGGAACCATTCTACAGCCTTCATTTTAAATCTTATAGCCGCCAATCAACAGCCTCCATTTTGAGCGTTATAGCCGCCATCCTTTATATAAAATGTATACCAGCTGCTGGTACCATTCTACAGCCGCCATTTTGAGTCTTATAGCCGCCATTCTTAATATAGTAGCTATACAAGCTGCTGGAACCATTCTACAGCCTCCATTTTGAGTGTTATAGCCACCATTCTTTATATAACAGATATACAAGCTGCTGGAACCAATCAACAGACTCCATTTTGAGGGTTATAGCCGCCATCCTTTATATAAAGGCTATACAAGTTGCTGGAACAATTCTACAGTCTTCATTTTGAGTCTTATAGCCGCCATCCTTTATATAGTAGCTCTACAAACTGCTGGAACCTTTGTACTGCCGCCAATTTTTATATAACAGCTATACAAGCTGCTGGAACCATTTTGAGTTTTATAGCCGCCATCCTTTATATAACAGTTCTACAAGCTGCTGGAACCTTTGTACAGCAGAAAATTTTGATATAACAGCTATACAAGCTGCTGGAACCATTCTACATTTTGAGTCTGATAGCTCTTTATATAACAGCTATACAAGCTGCTGGAACCAATCAACAGCCTCCACTTTGAGGGTTATAGCCGCCATCTTTTATATAAAAGCTATACAAGCTGCTGGTACCATTCTACAGTCGCCTATTTGAGGTTTATAGCCGCCATTCTTTATATAACAATATACAAGTTGCTGGAACCATGCTACAGCCTTCATTTTAAGTCTTATAGCCGCCATCCTTTATATAACAGCTATACAAACTCCTGGAACAATTCTATTACCGCCAATTTGAGTCTTATAGCCGCCATCCTTTATATAATAGCTATACAAAATGCTGGAACCATTGTACAGCCGCCATTTTGAGTCTTATAGCCGCCATCCTTTATATAGTAGCTCTAAAAACTGCTGGAACCTTTGTACTGCCGCCAATTTTTAAATAACAGCTATACAAGCTGCTGGAACCATTTTGAGTTTTATAGCCGCCATCCTTTATATAACAGTTCTACAAGCTGCTGGAACCTTTATACAGCAGAAAATTTTGATATAACAGCTATACAAGCTGCTGGAACCATTCTACATTTTGAGTCTTATAGCTCTTTATATAACAGCTATACAAGCTGCTGGAACCAATCAACAGCCGCCATTTTGAGTCTTATGGCCGCCATCCTTTGTATAACAGATATACAAGCTGCTGGAACCTTTTTGAGTGTTATAGCCGCCATCCCTTATTTAGTAGCTCTACAGCCACCACTTTGAGTTCTTTCGCCGCCATTCTTAATATAGTAGCTATACAAGCTGCTGGAACCATACTACAGCCCCCATTTTGAGTGTTATCGCCACCATTCTTTATATAACAGATATACAAGCTGCTGGAACCAATCAACAGACTCCATTTTGAGCGTTATAGCCGCCATCCCTTATTTAGTAGCTCTACAAGATGCTGGAACCATTCTACAGCCACCACTTTGAGTTCTTTAGATGCCATTCTTAATATAGTAGCTATACAAGCTGCTGGAACCATTCTACAGCCTCCATTTTGAGTGTTATAGCCACCATTCTCTATATAACAGATATACAAGCTGCTGGAACCAATTAACAGACTCCATTTTGAGGATTATAGCCGCCATCCTTTATATAACAGCTTTACAAACTGCTGAAACCATTCTACAGCCTCCAATTTGAGTCTTATAGCAGCCATCCCTTATTTAGTAGCTCTACAAGCTGCTGGAACCTTTGTACTGCCGCCAATTATTATATAACAGCTCTACAAGCTGCCGGAACCAATCAGCAGTCTCCATTTTGAGGGTTATAGCCGCCATAGTTTATATAACAGCTTTACAAACTGCTGGAACCATTCTACAGCTGCCATTTTGAGTGTTATAGCCGCCATTTTTTAGATAACAGCTATACAAGCTGCTGGACCCATTCTACAGCCACCACTTTGAGTTCTTGAGCCGCCATTCTTAATGTAGTAGCTATACAAGCTGCTGGAACCATTCTACAGCCTCCATTTTGAGTGTTATAGCCACCATTCTCTATATAACAGATATACAAGCTGCTGAAACCAATCAACAGACTCCATTTTGAGGATTATAGCCGCCATCCTTTATATAATAGCTATACAAAATGCTGGAACCATTGTACAGCCGCCATTTTGAGTCTTATAGCCGCCATCCTTTATATAGTAGCTCTACAAACTGCTGGAACCTTTGTACTGCCGCCAATTTTTATAAAACAGCTATACAAGCTGCTGGAACCATTTTGAGTTTTATAGCCGCCATCCTTTATATAACAGTTCTACAAGCTGCTGAAACCTTTGTACAGCAGAAAATGTTGATATAACAGCTATACAAGCTGCTGGAACCATTCTACATTTTGAGTCTTATAGCTCTTTATATAACAGCTATACAAGCTGCTGGAACCAATCAACAGCCGCCATTTTGAGTCTTATAGCCGCCATCCTTTGTATAACAGATATACAAGCTGCTGGAACCTTTTTGAGTCTTATAGCCGCCATCCCTTATTTAGTAGCTCTACAGCCACCACTTTGAGTTCTTTCGCCGCCATTCTTAATATAGTAGCTATACAAGCTGCTGGAACCATACTACAGCCCCCATTTTGAGTGTTATCGCCACCATTCTTTATATAACAGATATACAAGCTGCTGGAACCAATCAACAGACTCCATTTTGAGGATTATAGCCGCCATCCTTTATAAACCAGATTTACAAGCTGTTGGAACCATCCTGCAGCCTTCATTTTGAGTCTTATAGCCGCCATTTTTTATATAACAGCGATACAAGCTGCTGGAACCTTTGTACAGCCGAAAATTTTTATATAACAGCTCTACAAGCTGCCGGAACCAATCAACAGTCTCCATTTTAAGGGTTATAGCCGCCATAGTTTATATAACAGCTTTACAAGCTGCTGGAACCATTCTACAGCTGCCATTTTGAGTGTTATATCCGCCATTTTTTATATAACAGCTATACAAGCTGCTGGAACCAATCAACAGCCTCCATTTTGAGGGTTATAGCCGCCATCCTTTATATAAAATCTATACAAGCTGCTGGTACCATTCTTCAGCCGCCCTTTTGAGGTTTATAGACGCCATTCTTTATATAACATTATACAAGTTGCTGGAACCATTCTACAGCCTTCATTTTAAGTCTTATAGCAGCCAATCAACAGCCTCCATTTTGAGCGTTATAGCCGCCATCTTTTATATAAAATGTATACCAGCTGCTGGTACCATTCTACAACCGCCATTTTGAGTCTTATAGCCGCCATTCTTAATATAGTAGCTATACAAGCTGCTGGAACCATTCTACAGCCTCCATTTTGAGTGTTATAGCCACCATTCTTTATATAACAGATATACAAGCTGCTGGAACCAATCAACAGACTCCATTTAGAGGGTTATAGCCGCCATAGTTTATATAACAGCTTTACAAACTGCTGGAACCATTCTACAGCTGCCATTTTTAATGTTATAGCCGCCATTTTTTAGATAACAGCTATACAAGCTGCTGGAACCATTCTACAGCCACCAGTTTGAGTTCTTGAGCCGCCATTCTTAATGTAGTAGCTATACAAGCTGCTGGAACCATTCTACAGACTCCATTTTGAGCGTTATAGCCGCCATTCCTTATTTAGTAGCTCTACAAGATGCTGGAACCATTCTACAGCCACCACTTTGAGTTCTTTAGATGCCATTCTTAATATAGTAGCTATACAAGCTGCTGGAACCATTCTACAGCCTCCATTTTGAGTGTTATAGCCACCATTCTCTATATAACAGATATACAAGCTGCTGGAACCAATTAACAGACTCCATTTTGAGCCGCCATCCTTTATATAACAGTTTTACAAACTGCTGAAACCATTCTACAGCCTCCAATTTGAGTCTTATAGCCGCCATCCCTTATTTAGTAGCTCTACAAGCTGCTGGAACCTTTGTACTGCCGCCAATTATTATATAACAGCTCTACAAGCTGTCTCCATTTTGAGGGTTATAGCCGCCATAGTTTATATAACAGCTTTACAAACTGCTGGAACCATTCTACAGCTGCCATTTTGAGTGTTATAGCCGCCATTTTTTAGATAACAGCTATACAAGCTGCTGGAACCATTCTGCAGCCACCACTTTGAGTTCTTGAGCCGCCATTCTTAATGTAGTAGCTATACAAGCTGCTGGAACCATTCTACAGCCTCCATTTTGAGTGTTATAGCCACCATTCTCTATATAACAGATATACAAGCTGCTGAAACCAATCAACAGACTCCATTTTCAGGATTATAGCCGCCATCCTTTATATAATAGCTATACAAAATGTTGGAACCATTGTACAGCCGCCATTTTGAGTCTTATAGCCGCCATCCTTTATATAGTAGCTCTACAAACTGCTGGAACCTTTATACTGCCGCCAATTTTTATATAACAGCTATACAAGCTGCTGGAACCATTTTGAGTTTTATAGCCGCCATCCTTTATATAACAGTTCTACAAGCTGCTGGAACCTTTGTACAGCAGAAAATTTTGATATAACAGCTATACAAGCTGCTGGAACCATTCTACATTTTGAGTCTTATAGCTCTTTATATAACAGCTATACAAGCTGCTGGAACCAATCAACAGCCGCCATTTTGAGTCTTATAGCCGCCATCCTTTGTATAACAGATATACAAGCTGCTGGAACCTTTTTGAGTGTTATAGCCGCCATCCCTTATTTAGTAGCTCTACAGCCACCACTTTGAGTTCTTTCGCCGCCATTCTTAATATAGTAGCTATACAAGCTGCTGGAACCATACTACAGCCCCCATTTTGAGTGTTATCGCCACCATTCTTTATATAACAGATATACAAGCTGCTGGAACCAATCAACAGACTCCATTTTGAGGATTATAGCCGCCATCCTTTATAAACCAGCTTTACAAGCTGTTGGAACCATCCTACAGCCTTCATTTTGAGTCTTATTGCCGCCATTTTTTATATAACAGCGATACAAGCTGCTGGAACCTTTGTACAGCCGAAAATTTTTATATAACAGCTCTACAAGCTGCCGGAACCAATCAACAGTCTCCATTTTAAGGGTTATAGCCGCCATAGTTTATATAACAGCTTTACAAACTGCTGGAACCATTCTACAGCTGCCATTTTGAGTGTTATATCCGCCATTTTTTATATAACAGCTATACAAGCTGCTGGAACCAATCAACAGCCTCCATTTTGAGGGTTATAGCCGACATCCTTTATATAAAATCTATACAAGCTGCTGGTACCATTCTTCAGCCGCCCTTTTGAGGTTTATAGACGCCATTCTTTTTATAATATTATACAAGTTGCTGGAACCATTCTACAGCCTTCATTTTAAGTCTTATAGCCGCCAATCTTAATATAGTAGCTATACAAGCTGCTGGAACCATTCTACAGCCTCCATTTTGAGTGTTATAGCCACCATTCTTTATATAACAGATATACAAGCTGCTGGAACCAATCAACAGACTCCATTTTGAGGGTTATAGCCGCCATCCTTTATATAAAGGCTATACAAGTTGCTGGAACAATTCTACAGTCTTCATTTTGAGTCTTATAGCCGCCATTTTTAATATAGTAGCTCTACAAACTGCTGGAACCTTTGTACTGCCGCCAATTTTTATATAACAGCTATACAAGCTGCTGGAACCATTTTGAGTTTTATAGCCGCCATCCTTTATATAACAGTTCTACAAGCTGCTGGAACCTTTGTACAGCAGAAAATTTTGATATAACAGCTATACAAGCTGCTGGAACCATTCTACATTTTGAGTCTGATAGCTCTTTATATAACAGCTATACAAGCTGCTGGAACCAATCAACAGCCTCCACTTTGAGGGTTATAGCCGCCATCTTTTATATAAAAGCTATACAAGCTGCTGGTACCATTCTACAGCCGCCTATTTGAGGTTTATAGCCGCCATTCTTTATATAACATTATACAAGTTGCTGGAACCATTCTACAGCCTTCATTTTAAGTCTTATAGCCGCCATCCTTTATATAACAGCTATACAAACTCCTGGAACAATTCTATTACCGCCAATTTGAGTCTTATAGCCGCCATCCTTTATATAATAGCTATACAAAATGCTGGAACCATTGTACAGCCGCCATTTTGAGTCTTATAGCCGCCATCCTTTATATAGTAGCTCTACAAACTGCTGGAACCTTTGTACTGCCGCCAATTTTTATATAACAGCTATACAAGCTGCTGGAACCATTTTGAGTTTTATAGCCGCCATCCTTTATATAACAGTTCTACAAGCTGCTGGAACCTTTGTACAGCAGAAAATTTCGATATAACAGCTATACAAGCTGCTGGAACCATTCTACATTTTGAGTCTTATAGCTCTTTATATAACAGCTATACAAGCTGCTGGAACCAATCAACAGCCGCCATTTTGAGTCTTATAGCCGCCATCCTTTGTATAACAGATATACAAGCTGCTGGAACCTTTTTGAGTGTTATAGCCGCCATCCCTTATTTAGTAGCTCTACAGCCACCACTTTGAGTTCTTTCGCCGCCATTCTTAATATAGTAGCTATACAAGCTGCTGGAACCATACTACAGCCCCCATTTTGAGTGTTATCGCCACAATTCTTTATATAACAGATATACAAGCTGCTGGAACCAATCAACAGACTCCATTTTGAGCGTTATAGCCGCCATCCCTTATTTAGTAGCTCTACAAGATGCTGGAACCATTCTACAGCCACCATTTTGAGTTCTTTAGATGCCATTCTTAATATAGTAGCTATACAAGCTGCTGGAACCATTCTACAGCCTCCATTTTGAGTGTTATAGCCACCATTCTCTATATAACAGATATACAAGCTGCTGGAACCAATCAACAGCCTACATTTTGAGGGTTATAGCCGCCATCCATTATATAAAATCTATACAAGCTGCTGGTACCATTCTACAGCCTCCATTTTGAGTCTTATAGCCGCCATCCCTTATTTAGTGGCTCTACAAGCTGCTGGAACCTTTGTACTGCCGCCAATTATTATATAACAGCTCTACAAGCTGCCGGAACCAATCAGCAGTCTCCATTTTGAGGGTTATAGCCGCCATAGTTTATATAACAGCTTTACAAACTGCTGGAACCATTCTACAGCTGCCATTTTGAGTGTTATAGCCGCCATTTTTTAGATAACAGCTATACAAACTGCTGGAACCATTCTACAGCCACCACTTTGAGTTCTTTAGCCGCCATTCTTAATGTAGTAGCTATACAAGCTGCTGGAACCATTGTACAGCCTCCATTTTGAGTGTTATAGCCACCATTCTCAATATAACAGATATACAAGCTGCTGGAACCAATCAACAGACTCCATTTTGAGGATTATAGCCGCCATAGTTTATATAACAGTTTTACAAACTGCTGGAACCATTCTACAGCTGCCATTTTGAGTGTTATAGCCACCATTCTCTATATAACAGATATACAAGCTGCTGGAACCAATCAACAGACTCCATTTTGAGGATTATAGCCGCCATCCTTTATATAATAGCTATACAAAATGCTGGAACCATTGTACAGCCGCCATTTTGAGTCTTATAGCCGCCATCCTTTATATAGTAGCTCTACAAACTGCTGGAACCTTTGTACTGCCGCCAATTTTTATATAACAGCTAGACAAGCTGCTGGAACCATTTTGAGTTTTATAGCCGCCATCCTTTATATAACAGTTCTACAAGCTGCTGGAACCTTTGTACAGCAGAAAATTTTGATATAACAGCTATACAAGCTGCTGGAACCATTCTACATTTTGAGTCTTATAGCTCTTTATATAACAGCTATACAAGCTGCTGGAACCAATCAACAGCCGCCATTTTGAGTCTTATAGCCGCCATCCTTTGTATAACAGATATACAAGTTGCTGGAACCTTTTTGAGTCTTATAGCCGCCATCCCTTATTTAGTAGCTCTACAGCCACCACTTTGAGTTCTTTCGCCGCCATTCTTAATATAGTAGCTATACAAGCTGCTGGAACCATACTACAGCCCCCATTTTGAGTGTTATCGCCACCATTCTTTATATAACAGATATACAAGCTGCTGGAACCAATCAACAGACTCCATTTTGAGGATTATAGCCGCCATCCTTTATAAACCAGCATTACAAGCTGTTGGAACCATCCTACAGCCTTCATTTTGAGTCTTATAGCCGCCATTTTTTATATAACAGCGATACAAGCTGCTGGAACCTTTGTACAGCCGCCATTTTGAGTCTTATAGCCGCCATTCTTAATATAGTAGCTATACAAGCTGCTGGAACCATTCTACAGCCTCCATTTTGAGTGTTATAGCCACCATTCTTTATAGAACAGATATACAAGCTGCTGGAACCAATCAACAGACTCCATTTTGAGGGTTATAGCCGCCATCCTTTATATAAAGGCTATACAAGTTGCTGGAACCATTCTACAGCCTTCATTTTAAGTCTTATAGCAGCCAATCAACAGCCTCCATTTTGAGCGTTATAGCCGCCATCCTTTATATAAAATGTATACCAGCTGCTGGTACCATTCTACAGCCTCCATTTTGAGGGTTATAGCCGCCATCCTTTATATAAAATCTATACAAGCTGCTGGTACCATTCTTCAGCCGCCCTTTTGAGGTTTATAGACGCCATTCTTTATATAATATTATACAAGTTGCTGGAACCATTCTACAGCCTTCATTTTAAGTCTTATAGCCGCCAATCAACAGCCTCCATTTTGAGCGTTATAGCCGCTATCCTTTATATAAAATGTATACCAGCTGCTGGTACCATTCTACAGCCGCCATTTTGAGTCTTATAGCCGCCATTCTTAATATAGTAGCTATACAAGCTGCTGGAACCATTCTACAGCCTCCATTTTGAGTGTTATAGCCACCATTTTTTATATAACAGATATACAAGCTGCTGAAACCAATCAACAGACTCCATTTTGAGGGTTATAGCCGCCATCCTTTATATAAAGGCTATACAAGTTGCTGGAACAATTCTACAGTCTTCATTTTGAGTCTTATAGCCGCCATCCTTTATATATTAGCTCTACAAACTGCTGGAACCTTTGTACTGCCGCCAATTTTTATATAACAGCTATACAAGCTGCTGGAACCATTTTGAGTTTTATAGCCGCCATCCTTTATATAACAGTTCTACAAGCTGCTGGAACCTTTGTACAGCAGAAAATTTTGATATAACAGCTATACAAGCTGCTGGAACCATTCTACATTTTGAGTCTGATAGCTCTTTATATAACAGCTATACAAGCTGCTGGAACCAATCAACAGCCTCCACTTTGAGGGTTATAGCCGCCATCTTTTATATAAAAGCTATACAAGCTGCTGGTACCATTCTACAGCCGCCTATTTGAGGTTTATAGCCGCCATTTTTTATATAACATTATACAAGTTGCTGGAACCATTCTACAGCCTTCATTTTAAGTCTTATAGCCGCCATCCTTTATATAACAGCTATACAAACTCCTGGAACAATTCTATTACCGCCAATTTGAGTCTTATAGCCGCCATCCATTATATAATAGCTATACAAAATGCTGGAACCATTGTACAGCCGCCATTTTGAGTCTTATAGCCGCCATCCTTTATATAGTAGCTCTACAAACTGCTGGAACCTTTGTACTGCCGCCAATTTTTATATAACAGCTATACAAGCTGCTGGAACCATTTTGAGTTTTATAGCCGCCATCCTTTATATAACAGTTGTAAGAGGTATAATAGTTTACTGTATTCTTTATTTTATTCTCCTATTGTAGCGGATGGCTTAATTATTTTACGATTTGCCACCGACACGTCTTGTCGCTGCAAGCTTTAGAATAGGAAGACCGGTATCAGCGTTGTTTCATTTAAACGTCATCGATATCACAGCGTTGATATCGATATAACTTAATCGCTACATAATACAGTTTATCGCTTATATAATAGGGTTATTTTATATATGTACTGGATTATCGTTATTATAAAGTTAAGGAAATATGTAAGTATTATATACGTAGACCAGGGGATTTATATGTAGCCTACTACACAGTTCTACAAGCTGCTGGAACCTTTGTACAGCAGAAAATTTTGATATAACAGCTATACAAGCTGCTGGAACCATTCTACATTTTGAGTCTTATAGCTCTTTATATAACAGCTATACAAGCTGCTGGAACCAATCAACAGCCGCCATTTTGAGTCTTATAGCCGCCATCCTTTGTATAACAGATATACAAGCTGCTGGCACCTTTTTGAGTGTTATAGCCGCCATCCCTTATTTAGTAGCTCTACAGCCACCACTTTGAGTTCTTTCGCCGCCATTCTTAATATAGTAGCTATACAAGCTGCTGGAACCATACTACAGCCCCCATTTTGAGTGTTATCGCCACCATTCTTTATATAACAGATATACAAGCTGCTGGAACCAATCAACAGACTCCATTTTGAGCGTTATAGCCGCCATCCCTTATTTAGTAGCTCTACAAGATGCTGGAACCATTCTACAGCCACCACTTTGAGTTCTTTAGATGACATTCTTAATATAGTAGCTATACAAGCTGCTGGAACCATTCTACAGCCTCCATTTTGAGTGTTATAGCCACCATTCTCTATATAACAGATATACAAGCTGCTGGAACCAATCAACAGACTCCATTTTGAGGATTATAGCCGCCATCCTTTATATAACAGCTTTACAAACTGCTGAAACCATTCTACAGCCTCCATTTTGAGTCTTATAGCCGCCATCCCTTATTTAGTAGCTCTACAAGCTGCTGGAACCTTTGTACTGCCGCCAATTATTATATAACAGCTCTACAAGCTGCCGGAACCAATCAGCAGTCTCCATTTTGAGGGTTATAGCCGCCATAGTTTATATAACAGCTCAAAAAGGTTCCAGCAGCTTGTATATCTGTTATACAAAGGATGGCGGCTATAAGACTCAAAATGGCGGCTGTTGATTGGTTCCAGCAGCTTGTATAGCTGTTATATAAAGAGCTATAAGACTCAAAATGTAGAATGGTTCCAGCAGCTTGTATAGCTGTTATATCAAAATTTTCTGCTGTACAAAGGTTCCAGCAGCTTGTAGAACTGTTATATAAAGGATGGCGGCTATAAAACTCAAAATGGTTCCAGCAGCTTGTATAGCTGTTATATAAAAATTGGCGGCAGTACAAAGGTTCCAGCAGTTTGTAGAGCTACTATATAAAGGATGGCGGCTATAAGACTCAAAATGGCGGCTGTACAATGGTTCCAGCATTTTGTATAGCTATTATATTAAGGATGGCGGCTATAATCCTCAAAATGGAGTCTGTTGATTGGTTCCAGCAGCTTGTATATCTGTTATATAGAGAATGGTGGCTATAACACTCAAAATGGAGGCTGTAGAATGGTTCCAGCAGCTTGTATAGCTACTACATTAAGAATGGCGGCTAAAGAACTCAAAGTAGTGGCTGTAGAATGGTTCCAGCAGCTTGTATAGCTGTTATCTAAAAAATGGCGGCTATAACACTCAAAATGGCAGCTGTAGGATGGTTCCAGCAGTTATAACAGACAGTTATAACAGATATACAAGCTGCTGGAACCTTTTTGAGTCTTATAGCCGCCATCCCTTATTTAGTAGCTCTACAGCCACCACTTTGAGTTCTTTCGCCGCCATTCTTAATATAGTAGCTATACAAGCTGCTGGAACCATTCTACAGCCTCCATTTTGAGAGTTATAGCCACCATTCTTTATATAACAGATATACAAGCAGCTGGAACCAATCAACAGACTCCATTTTGAGGGTTATAGCCGCCATCCTTTATATAAAAGCTATACAAGTTGCTGGAACAATTCTACAGTCTTTATTTTGAGTCTTATAGCCGCCATCCTTTATATAATAGCTCTACAAGCTGCTGGACCGATTCTACAGCCGCGATTTTGAGTCTTATAGCCGCCATCTTTAATATAGTAGCTATACAAGCTGCCGGAAACCATTCAACAGCCGCCATTTTGAGTTTTAAAGCCGCCATCCTTTATATTACAGCTCTACAAGCTGCTGGCACCATTCCAAAGCCGCCATTTTCAGTGTTATAGCCGCCATTCTTTATATAACAGCTATACAATTTGCTGGAACAATTCTACAGCCGCTATTTTGAGTCTTATAGCCGCCATCCTTTATATAACAGCTATACAAGCTGCTGGCACCATTCTACAGCCGCCATTTTAAGTGTTATAGCCGCCATCCTTTATATAACAGCTATACAAGTTGCTGGAACCATTCTAGAGCTTTCATTTTGAGTCTTATAGCCGCCATCCTTTATATAACAGCTCTACAAACTGCTGAAACCATTCTACAGCCTTCATTTTGAGTATTATACAAGCTATACAAGTTTCTGGAACCATTCTACAGCCGCCATTTTGAGTTTTATAGCCGCCATCCTTTGTATAGTAGCTCTACAAGCTGCTGGAACCATTATACAGCCGCCATTTTGAGTCTTACAGCCGCTATCTTTAATATAGTAGCTATATAAGCTGCTGGAACCAATCTACAGCCTTCATTTTGAGTCTCATAGCCGCCATCCTTTATATAACAGCTCTACAAGCTGCTGGACCCATTCTACAGCCGCCATTTTGAGTCTTATAGCCGCCATCTTTAATATAGTAGCTATACAAGCTGCCGGAACCATTCTACAGATACCATTTTGAGTGTTTATTCGCCCTTTTTTTTATATAACAGCTCTACAAGCAGCTGGAACCATTCTACAGCCGCCATTTTGAGTGTTATTGCCGCCATTTTTTATACCATACACCCATAGGGTGAAATGGTATATTAAAGTCGCCAAAATGTATGTAACAGGCAGAAGGAAGCTTTTCCGACCCCATAAAGTATATATATTCTTGATCAGTATCAACAGCCGAGTCGATTTAGCCATGTCCGTCTGTCCGTCCGTCCGTCTGTCCGTCTGTCCGTCTGTCCGTCCGTATGAACGCCTAGTTCTCGGAGACTATAAGAGATAGAGCCACCAAATTTGAAATGTAGGCTCGTGTGGTATGTAGAGTGATCGAGTTTGTTTCAAATTTTTGCCACGCCCCTTTCCGCCCCCGCAATTCAAAAAAAACGTTTATCTCAAAAACTATTGCAGCTAGAGACACCATATTTGGTATGTATATTTGCTTAGTAAATGCGCACATTTTGTAATTATAAAGATTTTGCCACGCCCCTTTCCGCCCCCGGAATTAAAAAAAAAACGTTTATCTCAAAAACTATTGCAGCTAGAGACACCATATTTGGTATGTATATTTGCTTAGTAAATACGCTCATTTTGTAATTATAAAGATTTTGCCACGCCCCTTTCCGCCCCCGAAATTTGAAAAACTCGATTATCTCCCGTAATTTTTCACCTTGTGGAATCAAATTTGGCACACTTGAAATTGATACTAATATCCAGCAAAATACTAAATTTGATCAAAATCGGACAAAAAATAGCCAAGTTATGCATAAAACCGTTTTTCCATAAGGCCGGAGTTGGCCGTTGCCGGGTGGGGCGCTAGGGTGCTCAAATGCATGAGTGAGCGAGATACTAAGATATGCTTGTAAAAAGCATGTGAACAGAACTTTATTAAAATAGGCAAATGCATTTGTTATTACAAATTTGAAATATTTGTTTTACTGGTGTATGGTATACCTAAGTCGGCGAGACGACTTACTTACTTCATTATATAACAGCTACACAAGTTGGTGGAACCAATCAACAGCCTCCACTTTGAGGGTCATAGCCGCCATCTTTTATATAAAAGCTATACAAGCTGCTGGTACCATTCTACAGCCGCCTATTTGAGGTTTATAGCCGCCATTCTTTATATAACATTATACAAGTTGCTGGAACCATTCTACAGCCTTCATTTTAAGTCTTATAGCCGCCATCCTTTATATAACAGCTATACAAACTCCTGGAACAATTCTATTACCGCCAATTTGAGTCTTATAGCCGCCATCCTTTATATAATAGCTATACAAAATGCTGGAACCATTGTACAGCCGCCATTTTGAGTCTTATAGCCGCCATCCTTTATATAGTAGCTCTACAAACTGCTGGAACCTTTGTACTGACGCCAATTTTTATATAACAGCTATACAAGCTGCTGGAACCATTTTGAGTTTTATAGCCGCCATCCTTTATATAACAGTTCTACAAGCTGCTGGAACCTTTGTACAGCAGAAAATTTCGATATAACAGCTATACAAGCTGCTGGAACCATTCTACATTTTGAGTCTTATAGCTCTTTATATAACAGCTATACAAGCTGCTGGAACCAATCAACAGCCGCCATTTTGAGTCTTATAGCCGCCATCCTTTGTATAACAGATATACAAGCTGCTGGCACCTTTTTGAGTGTTATAGCCGCCATCCCTTATTTAGTAGCTCTACAGCCACCACTTTGAGTTCTTTCGCCGCCATTCTTAATATAGTAGCTATACAAGCTGCTGGAACCATACTACAGCCCCCATTTTGAGTGTTATCGCCACCATTCTTTATATAACAGATATACAAGCTGCTGGAACCAATCAACAGACTCCATTTTGAGCGTTATAGCCGCCATCCCTTATTTAGTAGCTCTACAAGATGCTGGAACCATTCTACAGCCACCACTTTGAGTTCTTTAGATGACATTCTTAATATAGTAGCTATACAAGCTGCTGGAACCATTCTACAGCCTCCATTTTGAGTGTTATAGCCACCATTCTCTATATAACAGATATACAAGCTGCTGGAACCAATCAACAGACTCCATTTTGAGGATTATAGCCGCCATCCTTTATATAACAGCTTTACAAACTGCTGAAACCATTCTACAGCCTCCATTTTGAGTCTTATAGCCGCCATCCCTTATTTAGTAGCTCTACAAGCTGCTGGAACCTTTGTACTGCCGCCAATTATTATATAACAGCTCTACAAGCTGCCGGAACCAATCAGCAGTCTCCATTTTGAGGGTTATAGCCGCCATAGTTTATATAACAGCTCAAAAAGGTTCCAGCAGCTTGTATATCTGTTATACAAAGGATGGCGGCTATAAGACTCAAAATGGCGGCTGTTGATTGGTTCCAGCAGCTTGTATAGCTGTTATATAAAGAGCTATAAGACTCAAAATGTAGAATGGTTCCAGCAGCTTGTATAGCTGTTATATCAAAATTTTCTGCTGTACAAAGGTTCCAGCAGCTTGTAGAACTGTTATATAAAGGATGGCGGCTATAAAACTCAAAATGGTTCCAGCAGCTTGTATAGCTGTTATATAAAAATTGGCGGCAGTACAAAGGTTCCAGCAGTTTGTAGAGCTACTATATAAAGGATGGCGGCTATAAGACTCAAAATGGCGGCTGTACAATGGTTCCAGCATTTTGTATAGCTATTATATTAAGGATGGCGGCTATAATCCTCAAAATGGAGTCTGTTGATTGGTTCCAGCAGCTTGTATATCTGTTATATAGAGAATGGTGGCTATAACACTCAAAATGGAGGCTGTAGAATGGTTCCAGCAGCTTGTATAGCTACTACATTAAGAATGGCGGCTAAAGAACTCAAAGTAGTGGCTGTAGAATGGTTCCAGCAGCTTGTATAGCTGTTATCTAAAAAATGGCGGCTATAACACTCAAAATGGCAGCTGTAGGATGGTTCCAGCAGTTATAACAGACAGTTATAACAGATATACAAGCTGCTGGAACCTTTTTGAGTCTTATAGCCGCCATCCCTTATTTAGTAGCTCTACAGCCACCACTTTGAGTTCTTTCGCCGCCATTCTTAATATAGTAGCTATACAAGCTGCTGGAACCATTCTACAGCCTCCATTTTGAGAGTTATAGCCACCATTCTTTATATAACAGATATACAAGCAGCTGGAACCAATCAACAGACTCCATTTTGAGGGTTATAGCCGCCATCCTTTATATAAAAGCTATACAAGTTGCTGGAACAATTCTACAGTCTTTATTTTGAGTCTTATAGCCGCCATCCTTTATATAATAGCTCTACAAGCTGCTGGACCGATTCTACAGCCGCGATTTTGAGTCTTATAGCCGCCATCTTTAATATAGTAGCTATACAAGCTGCCGGAAACCATTCAACAGCCGCCATTTTGAGTTTTAAAGCCGCCATCCTTTATATTACAGCTCTACAAGCTGCTGGCACCATTCCAAAGCCGCCATTTTCAGTGTTATAGCCGCCATTCTTTATATAACAGCTATACAATTTGCTGGAACAATTCTACAGCCGCTATTTTGAGTCTTATAGCCGCCATCCTTTATATAACAGCTATACAAGCTGCTGGCACCATTCTACAGCCGCCATTTTAAGTGTTATAGCCGCCATCCTTTATATAACAGCTATACAAGTTGCTGGAACCATTCTAGAGCTTTCATTTTGAGTCTTATAGCCGCCATCCTTTATATAACAGCTCTACAAACTGCTGAAACCATTCTACAGCCTTCATTTTGAGTATTATACAAGCTATACAAGTTTCTGGAACCATTCTACAGCCGCCATTTTGAGTTTTATAGCCGCCATCCTTTGTATAGTAGCTCTACAAGCTGCTGGAACCATTATACAGCCGCCATTTTGAGTCTTACAGCCGCTATCTTTAATATAGTAGCTATATAAGCTGCTGGAACCAATCTACAGCCTTCATTTTGAGTCTCATAGCCGCCATCCTTTATATAACAGCTCTACAAGCTGCTGGACCCATTCTACAGCCGCCATTTTGAGTCTTATAGCCGCCATCTTTAATATAGTAGCTATACAAGCTGCCGGAACCATTCTACAGATACCATTTTGAGTGTTTATTCGCCCTTTTTTTTATATAACAGCTCTACAAGCAGCTGGAACCATTCTACAGCCGCCATTTTGAGTGTTATTGCCGCCATTTTTTATACCATACACCCATAGGGTGAAATGGTATATTAAAGTCGCCAAAATGTATGTAACAGGCAGAAGGAAGCTTTTCCGACCCCATAAAGTATATATATTCTTGATCAGTATCAACAGCCGAGTCGATTTAGCCATGTCCGTCTGTCCGTCCGTCTGTCCGTCCGTCCGTCTGTCCGTCTGTCCGTCTGTCCGTCCGTATGAACGCCTAGTTCTCGGAGACTATAAGAGATAGAGCCACCAAATTTGAAATGTAGGCTCGTGTGGTATGTAGAGTGATCGAGTTTGTTTCAAATTTTTGCCACGCCCCTTTCCGCCCCCGCAATTCAAAAAAACGTTTATCTCAAAAACTATTGCAGCTAGAGACACCATATTTGGTATGTATATTTGCTTAGTAAATGCGCACATTTTGTAATTATAAAGATTTTGCCACGCCCCTTTCCGCCCCCGGAATTCAAAAAAAACGTTTATCTCAAAAACTATTGCAGCTAGAGACACCATATTTGGTATGTATATTTGCTTAGTAAATACGCTCATTTTGTAATTATAAAGATTTTGCCACGCCCCTTTCCGCCCCCGAAATTTGAAAAACTCGATTATCTCCCTTGAAATTGATACTAATATCCAGCAAAATACTAAATTTGATCAAAATCGGACAAAAAATAGCCAAGTTATGCATAAAACCGTTTTTCCATAAGGCCGGAGTTGGCCGTTGCCGGGTGGGGCGCTAGGGTGCTCAAATGCATGAGTGAGCGAGATACTAAGATATGCTTGTAAAAAGCATGTGAACAGAACTTTATTAAAATAGGCAAATGCATTTGTTATTACAAATTTGAAATATTTGTTTTACTGGTGTATGGTATACCTAAGTCGGCGAGACGACTTACTTACTTCATTATATAACAGCTACACAAGTTGGTGGAACCAATCAACAGCCTCCACTTTGAGGGTCATAGCCGCCATCTTTTATATAAAAGCTATACAAGCTGCTGGTACCATTCTACAGCCGCCTATTTGAGGTTTATAGCCGCCATTCTTTATATAACATTATACAAGTTGCTGGAACCATTCTACAGCCTTCATTTTAAGTCTTATAGCCGCCATCCTTTATATAACAGCTATACAAACTCCTGGAACAATTCTATTACCGCCAATTTGAGTCTTATAGCCGCCATCCTTTATATAATAGCTATACAAAATGCTGGAACCATTGTACAGCCGCCATTTTGAGTCTTATAGCCGCCATCCTTTATATAGTAGCTCTACAAACTGCTGGAACCTTTGTACTGACGCCAATTTTTATATAACAGCTATACAAGCTGCTGGAACCATTTTGAGTTTTATAGCCGCCATCCTTTATATAACAGTTCTACAAGCTGCTGGAACCTTTGTACAGCAGAAAATTTCGATATAACAGCTATACAAGCTGCTGGAACCATTCTACATTTTGAGTCTTATAGCTCTTTATATAACAGCTATACAAGCTGCTGGAACCAATCAACAGCCGCCATTTTGAGTCTTATAGCCGCCATCCGTTGTATAACAGATATACAAGCTGCTGGAACCTTTTTGAGTGTTATAGCCGCCATCCCTTATTTAGTAGCTCTACAGCCACCACTTTGAGTTCTTTCGCCGCCATTCTTAATATAGTAGCTATACAAGCTGCTGGAACCATACTACAGCCCCCATTTTGAGTGTTATCGCCACAATTCTTTATATAACAGATATACAAGCTGCTGGAACCAATCAACAGACTCCATTTTGAGCGTTATAGCCGCCATCCCTTATTTAGTAGCTCTACAAGATGCTGGAACCATTCTACAGCCACCATTTTGAGTTCTTTAGATGCCATTCTTAATATAGTAGCTATACAAGCTGCTGGAACCATTCTACAGCCTCCATTTTGAGTGTTATAGCCACCATTCTCTATATAACAGATATACAAGCTGCTGGAACCAATCAACAGCCTACATTTTGAGGGTTATAGCCGCCATCCATTATATAAAATCTATACAAGCTACTGGTACCATTCTACAGCCTCCATTTTGAGTCTTATAGCCGCCATCCCTTATTTAGTAGCTCTACAAGCTGCTGGAACCTTTGTACTGCCGCCAATTATTATATAACAGCTCTACAAGCTGCCGGAACCAATCAGCAGTCTCCATTTTGAGGGTTATAGCCGCCATTCTTTATATAACAGCTATACAAGTAGCTGGAACCATTCTACAGCCGCCAGTTTGAGTTCTTAAGCTGCCATCTTTAATATAGTAGCTATACAAGCTGCTGGAAGCATTCTACAGCCGCCATTTTGAGTGTTGTAGCCGCCATTTTTTATGTAACAGATGTAGACTCCATTTTGAGGGTTATAGCCGCCATCCTTTATATAACAGCTATTTAAACAGCTGGAACCATTCCACAGCCTTCATTTTGAGTCTTATAGCCACCATACCTTATTTAGTAGCTCTACAAGCTGCTGGAACCATTCTATAGCCACCATATTGCGTTCTTTAGCCCCTATTCTTAATATAGTAGCTATACAAGCTGCTGGAACCATTCTACAGCCACCACTTTGAGTTCTTTAGCCGCCATTCTTAATGTAGTAGCTATACAAGCTGCTGGAACCATTGTACAGCCTCCATTTTGAGTGTTATAGCCACCATTCTCTATATAACAGATATACAAGCTGCTGGAACCAATCAACAGACTCCATTTTGAGGATTATAGCCGCCATAGTTTATATAACAGTTTTACAAACTGCTGGAACCATTCTACAGCTGCCATTTTGAGTGTTATAGCCACCATTCTCTATATAACAGATATACAAGCTGCTGGAACCAATCAACAGACTCCATTTTGAGGATTATAGCCGCCATCCTTTATATAATAGCTATACAAAATGCTGGAACCATTGTACAGCCGCCATTTTGAGTCTTATAGCCGCCATCCTTTATATAGTAGCTCTACAAACTGCTGGAACCTTTGTACTGCCGCCAATTTTTATATAACAGCTATACAAGCTGCTGGAACCATTTTGAGTTTTATAGCCGCCATCCTTTATATAACAGTTGTAAGAGGTATAATAGTTTACTGTATTCTTTATTTTATTCCCCTATTGTAGCGGATGGCTTAATTATTTTACGATTTGCCACCGACACGTCTTGTCGCTGCAAGCTTTAGAATAGGAAGACCGGTATCAGCGTTGTTTCATTTAAACGTCATCGATATCACAGCGTTGATATCGATATAACTTAATCGCTACATAATACAGTTTATCGCTTATATAATAGGGTTATTTTATATATGTACTGGATTATCGTTATTATAAAGTTAAGGAAATATGTAAGTATTATATACGTAGACCAGGGGATTTATATGTAGCCTACTACACAGTTCTACAAGCTGCTGGAACCTTTGTACAGCAGAAAATTTTGATATAACAGCTATACAAGCTGCTGGAACCATTCTACATTTTGAGTCTTATAGCTCTTTATATAACAGCTATACAAGCTGCTGGAACCAATCAACAGCCGCCATTTTGAGTCTTATAGCCGCCATCCTTTGTATAACAGATATACAAGCTGCTGGCACCTTTTTGAGTGTTATAGCCGCCATCCCTTATTTAGTAGCTCTACAGCCACCACTTTGAGGTCTTTCGCCATTCTTAATATAGTAGCTATACAAGCTGCTGGAACCATACTACAGCCCCCATTTTGAGTGTTATCGCCACCATTCTTTATATAACAGATATACAAGCTGCTGGAACCAATCAACAGACTCCATTTTGAGCGTTATAGCCGCCATCCCTTATTTAGTAGCTCTACAAGATGCTGGAACCATTCTACAGCCACCACTTTGAGTTCTTTAGATGACATTCTTAATATAGTAGCTATACAAGCTGCTGGAACCATTCTACAGCCTCCATTTTGAGTGTTATAGCCACCATTCTCTATATAACAGATATACAAGCTGCTGGAACCAATCAACAGACTCCATTTTGAGGATTATAGCCGCCATCCTTTATATAACAGCTTTACAAACTGCTGAAACCATTCTACAGCCTCCATTTTGAGTCTTATAGCCGCCATCCCTTATTTAGTAGCTCTACAAGCTGCTGGAACCTTTGTACTGCCGCCAATTATTATATAACAGCTCTACAAGCTGCCGGAACCAATCAGCAGTCTCCATTTTGAGGGTTATAGCCGCCATAGTTTATATAACAGCTCAAAAGGTTCCAGCAGCTTGTATATCTGTTATACAAAGGATGGCGGCTATAAGACTCAAAATGGCGGCTGTTGATTGGTTCCAGCAGCTTGTATAGCTGTTATATAAAGAGCTATAAGACTCAAAATGTAGAATGGTTCCAGCAGCTTGTATAGCTGTTATATCAAAATTTTCTGCTGTACAAAGGTTCCAGCAGCTTGTAGAACTGTTATATAAAGGATGGCGGCTATAAAACTCAAAATGGTTCCAGCAGCTTGTATAGCTGTTATATAAAAATTGGCGGCAGTACAAAGGTTCCAGCAGTTTGTAGAGCTACTATATAAAGGATGGCGGCTATAAGACTCAAAATGGCGGCTGTACAATGGTTCCAGCATTTTGTATAGCTATTATATTAAGGATGGCGGCTATAATCCTCAAAATGGAGTCTGTTGATTGGTTCCAGCAGCTTGTATATCTGTTATATAGAGAATGGTGGCTATAACACTCAAAATGGAGGCTGTAGAATGGTTCCAGCAGCTTGTATAGCTACTACATTAAGAATGACGGCTAAAGAACTCAAAGTAGTGGCTGTAGAATGGTTCCAGCAGCTTGTATAGCTGTTATCTAAAAAATGGCGGCTATAACACTCAAAATGGCAGCTGTAGGATGGTTCCAGCAGTTATAACAGACAGTTATAACAGATATACAAGCTGCTGGAACCTTTTTGAGTCTTATAGCCGCCATCCCTTATTTAGTAGCTCTACAGCCACCACTTTGAGTTCTTTCGCCGCCATTCTTAATATAGTAGCTATACAAGCTGCTGGAACCATTCTACAGCCTTTATTTTGAGAGTTATAGCCACCATTCTTTATATAACAGATATACAAGCAGCTGGAACCAATCAACAGACTCCATTTTGAGGGTTATAGCCGCCATCCTTTATATAAAAGCTATACAAGTTGCTGGAACAATTCTACAGTCTTCATTTTGAGTCTTATAGCCGCCATCCTTTATATAATAGCTCTACAAGCTGCTGGACCGATTCTACAGCCGCGATTTTGAGTCTTAAGGCCGCCATCTTTAATATAGTAGCTATACAAGCTGCCGGAAACCATTCAACAGCCGCCATTTTGAGTTTTAAAGCCGCCATCCTTTATATTACAGCTCTACAAGCTGCTGGCACCATTCCAAAGCCGCCATTTTCAGTGTTATAGCCGCCATTCTTTATATAACAGCTATACAATTTGCTGGAACAATTCTACAGCCGCCATTTTGAGTCTTATAGCCGCCATCCTTTATATAACAGCTATACAAGCTGCTGGCACCATTCTACAGCCGCCATTTTAAGTGTTATAGCCGCCATCCTTTATATAACAGCTATACAAGTTGCTGGAACCATTCTAGAGCTTTCATTTTGAGTCTTATAGCCGCCATCCTTTATATAACAGCTCTACAAACTGCTGAAACCATTCTACAGCCTTCATTTTGAGTATTATACAAGCTATACAAGTTTCTGGAACCATTCTACAGCCGCCATTTTGAGTTTTATAGCCGCCATCCTTTGTATAGTAGCTCTACAAGCTGCTGGAACCATTATACAGCCGCCATTTTGAGTCTTATAGCCGCTATCTTTAATATAGTAGCTATATAAGCTGCTGGAACCAATCTACAGCCTTCATTTTGAGTCTCATAGCCGCCATCCTTTATATAACAGCTCTACAAGCTGCTGGACCCATTCTACAGCCGCCATTTTGAGTCTTATAGCCGCCATCTTTAATATAGTAGCTATACAAGCTGCTGGAACCATTCTACAGCCGCCATTTTGAGTGTTATTGCCGCCATTTTTTATATAACAGCTACACAAGTTGGTGGAACCAATCAACAGCCTCCACTTTGAGGGTCATAGCCGCCATCTTTTATATAAAAGCTATACAAGCTGCTGGTACCATTCTACAGCCGCCTATTTGAGGTTTATAGCCGCCATTCTTTATATAACATTATACAAGTTGCTGGAACCATTCTACAGCCTTCATTTTAAGTCTTATAGCCGCCATCCTTTATATAACAGCTATACAAACTCCTGGAACAATTCTATTACCGCCAATTTGAGTCTTATAGCCGCCATCCTTTATATAATAGCTATACAAAATGCTGGAACCATTGTACAGCCGCCATTTTGAGTCTTATAGCCGCCATCCTTTATATAGTAGCTCTACAAACTGCTGGAACCTTTGTACTGACGCCAATTTTTATATAACAGCTATACAAGCTGCTGGAACCATTTTGAGTTTTATAGCCGCCATCCTTTATATAACAGTTCTACAAGCTGCTGGAACCTTTGTACAGCAGAAAATTTCGATATAACAGCTATACAAGCTGCTGGAACCATTCTACATTTTAAGTCTTATAGCTCTTTATATAACAGCTATACAAGCTGCTGGAACCAATCAACAGCCGCCATTTTGAGTCTTATAGCCGCCATCCTTTGTATAACAGATATACAAGCTGCTGGAACCTTTTTGAGTGTTATAGCCGCCATCCCTTATTTAGTAGCTCTACAGCCACCACTTTGAGTTCTTTCGCCGCCATTCTTAATATAGTAGCTATACAAGCTGCTGGAACCATACTACAACCCCCATTTTGAGTGTTATCGCCACAATTCTTTATATAACAGATATACAATCTGCTGGAACCAATCAACAGACTCCATTTTGAGCGTTATAGCCGTCATCCCTTATTTAGTAGCTCTACAAGATGCTGGAACCATTCTACAGCCACCATTTTGAGTTCTTTAGATGCCATTCTTAATATAGTAGCTATACAAGCTGCTGGAACCATTCTACAGCCTCCATTTTGAGTGTTATAGCCACCATTCTCTATATAACAGATATACAAGCTGCTGGAACCAATCAACAGCCTACATTTTGAGGGTTATAGCCGCCATCCATTATATAAAATCTATACAAGCTGCTGGTACCATTCTACAGCCTCCATTTTGAGTCTTATAGCCGCCATCCCTTATTTAGTAGCTCTACAAGCTGCTGGAACCTTTGTACTGCCGCCAATTATTATATAACAGCTCTACAAGCTGCCGGAACCAATCAGCAGTCTCCATTTTGAGGGTTATAGCCGCCATTCTTTATATAACAGCTATACAAGTAGCTGGAACCATTCTACAGCCGCCAGTTTGAGTTCTTAAGCTGCCATCTTTAATATAGTAGCTATACAAGCTGCTGGAAGCATTCTACAGCCGCCATTTTGAGTGTTGTAGCCGCCATTTTTTATGTAACAGATGTAGACTCCATTTTGAGGGTTATAGCCGCCATCCTTTATATAACAGCTATTTAAACAGCTGGAACCATTCCACAGCCTTCATTTTGAGTCTTATAGCCACCATACCTTATTTAGTAGCTCTACAAGCTGCTGGAACCATTCTATAGCCACCATATTGCGTTCTTTAGCCCCTATTCTTAATATAGTAGCTATACAAGCTGCTGGAACCATTCTACAGCCACCACTTTGAGTTCTTTAGCCGCCATTCTTAATGTAGTAGCTATACAAGCTGCTGGAACCATTGTACAGCCTCCATTTTGAGTGTTATAGCCACCATTCTCTATATAACAGATATACAAGCTGCTGGAACCAATCAACAGACTCCATTTTGAGGATTATAGCCGCCATAGTTTATATAACAGTTTTACAAACTGCTGGAACCATTCTACAGCTGCCATTTTGAGTGTTATAGCCACCATTCTCTATATAACAGATATACAAGCTGCTGGAACCAATCAACAGACTCCATTTTGAGGATTATAGCCGCCATCCTTTATATAATAGCTATACAAAATGCTGGAACCATTGTACAGCCGCCATTTTGAGTCTTATAGCCGCCATCCTTTATATAGTAGCTCTACAAACTGCTGGAACCTTTGTACTGCCGCCAATTTTTATATAACAGCTAGACAAGCTGCTGGAACCATTTTGAGTTTTATAGCCGCCATCCTTTATATAACAGTTCTACAAGCTGCTGGAACCTTTGTACAGCAGAAAATTTTGATATAACAGCTATACAAGCTGCTGGAACCATTCTACATTTTGAGTCTTATAGCTCTTTATATAACAGCTATACAAGCTGCTGGAACCAATCAACAGCCGCCATTTTGAGTCTTATAGCCGCCATCCTTTGTATAACAGATATACAAGCTGCTGGAACCTTTTTGAGTCTTATAGCCGCCATCCCTTATTTAGTAGCTCTACAGCCACCACTTTGAGTTCTTTCGCCGCCATTCTTAATATAGTAGCTATACAAGCTGCTGGAACCATACTACAGCCCCCATTTTGAGTGTTATCGCCACCATTCTTTATATAACAGATATACAAGCTGCTGGAACCAATCAACAGACTCCATTTTGAGGATTATAGCCGCCATCCTTTATAAACCAGCATTACAAGCTGTTGGAACCATCCTACAGCCTTCATTTTGAGTCTTATAGCCGCCATTTTTTATATAACAGCGATACAAGCTGCTGGAACCTTTGTACAGCCGCCATTTTGAGTCTTATAGCCGCCATTCTTAATATAGTAGCTATACAAGCTGCTGGAACCATTCTACAGCCTCCATTTTGAGTGTTATAGCCACCATTCTTTATATAACAGATATACAAGCTGCTGGAACCAATCAACAGACTCCATTTTGAGGGTTATAGCCGCCATCCTTTATATAAAGGCTATACAAGTTGCTGGAACCATTCTACAGCCTTCATTTTAAGTCTTATAGCAGCCAATCAACAGCCTCCATTTTGAGCGTTATAGCCGCCATCCTTTATATAAAATGTATACCAGCTGCTGGTACCATTCTACAGCCTCCATTTTGAGGGTTATAGCCGCCATCCTTTATATAAAATCTATACAAGCTGCTGGTACCATTCTTCAGCCGCCCTTTTGAGGTTTATAGACGCCATTCTTTATATAATATTATACAAGTTGCTGGAACCATTCTACAGCCTTCATTTTAAGTCTTATAGCCGCCAATCAACAGCCTCCATTTTGAGCGTTATAGCCGCTATCCTTTATATAAAATGTATACCAGCTGCTGGTACCATTCTACAGCCGCCATTTTGAGTCTTATAGCCGCCATTCTTAATATAGTAGCTATACAAGCTGCTGGAACCATTCTACAGCCTCCATTTTGAGTGTAATAGCCACCATTTTTTATATAACAGATATACAAGCTGCTGGAACCAATCAACAGACTCCATTTTGAGGGTTATAGCCGCCATCCTTTATATAAAGGCTATACAAGTTGCTGGAACAATTCTACAGTCTTCATTTTGAGTCTTATAGCCGCCATCCTTTATATATTAGCTCTACAAACTGCTGGAACCTTTGTACTGCCGCCAATTTTTATATAACAGCTATACAAGCTGCTGGAACCATTTTGAGTTTTATAGCCGCCATCCTTTATATAACAGTTCTACAAGCTGCTGGAACCTTTGTACAGCAGAAAATTTTGATATAACAGCTATACAAGCTGCTGGAACCATTCTACATTTTGAGTCTGATAGCTCTTTATATAACAGCTATACAAGCTGCTGGAACCAATCAACAGCCTCCACTTTGAGGGTTATAGCCGCCATCTTTTATATAAAAGCTATACAAGCTGCTGGTACCATTCTACAGCCGCCTATTTGAGGTTTATAGCCGCCATTCTTTATATAACATTATACAAGTTGCTGGAACCATTCTACAGCCTTCATTTTAAGTCTTATAGCCGCCATCCTTTATATAACAGCTATACAAACTCCTGGAACAATTCTATTACCGCCAATTTGAGTCTTATAGCCGCCATCCATTATATAATAGCTATACAAAATGCTGGAACCATTGTACAGCCGCCATTTTGAGTCTTATAGCCGCCATCCTTTATATAGTAGCTCTACAAACTGCTGGAACCTTTGTACTGCCGCCAATTTTTATATAACAGCTATACAAGCTGCTGGAACCGTTTTGAGTTTTATAGCCGCCATCCTTTATATAACAGTTGTAAGAGGTATAATAGTTTACTGTATTCTTTATTTTATTCTCCTATTGTAGCGGATGGCTTAATTATTTTACGATTTGCCACCGACACGTCTTGTCGCTGCAAGCTTTAGAATAGGAAGACCGGTATCAGCGTTGTTTCATTTAAACGTCATCGATATCACAGCGTTGATATCGATATAACTTAATCGCTACATAATACAGTTTATCGCTTATATAATAGGGTTATTTTATATATGTACTGGATTATCGTTATTATAAAGTTAAGGAAATATGTAAGTATTATATACGTAGACCAGGGGATTTATATGTAGCCTACTACACAGTTCTACAAGCTGCTGGAACCTTTGTACAGCAGAAAATTTTGATATAACAGCTATACAAGCTGCTGGAACCATTCTACATTTTGAGTCTTATAGCTCTTTATATAACAGCTATACAAGCTGCTGGAACCAATCAACAGCCGCCATTTTGAGTCTTATAGCCGCCATCCTTTGTATAACAGATATACAAGCTGCTGGCACCTTTTTGAGTGTTATAGCCGCCATCCCTTATTTAGTAGCTCTACAGCCACCACTTTGAGTTCTTTCGCCGCCATTCTTAATATAGTAGCTATACAAGCTGCTGGAACCATACTACAGCCCCCATTTTGAGTGTTATCGCCACCATTCTTTATATAACAGATATACAAGCTGCTGGAACCAATCAACAGACTCCATTTTGAGCGTTATAGCCGCCATCCCTTATTTAGTAGCTCTACAAGATGCTGGAACCATTCTACAGCCACCACTTTGAGTTCTTTAGATGACATTCTTAATATAGTAGCTATACAAGCTGCTGGAACCATTCTACAGCCTCCATTTTGAGTGTTATAGCCACCATTCTCTATATAACAGATATACAAGCTGCTGGAACCAATCAACAGACTCCATTTTGAGGATTATAGCCGCCATCCTTTATATAACAGCTTTACAAACTGCTGAAACCATTCTACAGCCTCCATTTTGAGTCTTATAGCCGCCATCCCTTATTTAGTAGCTCTACAAGCTGCTGGAACCTTTGTACTGCCGCCAATTATTATATAACAGCTCTACAAGCTGCCGGAACCAATCAGCAGTCTCCATTTTGAGGGTTATAGCCGCCATAGTTTATATAACAGCTCAAAAAGGTTCCAGCAGCTTGTATATCTGTTATACAAAGGATGGCGGCTATAAGACTCAAAATGGCGGCTGTTGATTGGTTCCAGCAGCTTGTATAGCTGTTCTATAAAGAGCTATAAGACTCAAAATGTAGAATGGTTCCAGCAGCTTGTATAGCTGTTATATCAAAATTTTCTGCTGTACAAAGGTTCCAGCAGCTTGTAGAACTGTTATATAAAGGATGGCGGCTATAAAACTCAAAATGGTTCCAGCAGCTTGTATAGCTGTTATATAAAAATTGGCGGCAGTACAAAGGTTCCAGCAGTTTGTAGAGCTACTATATAAAGGATGGCGGCTATAAGACTCAAAATGGCGGCTGTGCAATGGTTCCAGCATTTTGTATGGCTATTATATAAAGGATGGCGGCTATAATCCTCAAAATGGAGTCTGTTGATTGGTTCCAGCAGCTTGTATATCTGTTATATAGAGAATGGTGGCTATAACACTCAAAATGGAGGCTGTAGAATGGTTCCAGCAGCTTGTATAGCTACTACATTAAGAATGGCGGCTAAAGAACTCAAAGTAGTGGCTGTAGAATGGTTCCAGCAGCTTGTATAGCTGTTATCTAAAAAATGGCGGCTATAACACTCAAAATGGCAGCTGTAGGATGGTTCCAGCAGTTATAACAGACAGTTATAACAGATATACAAGCTGCTGGAACCTTTTTGAGTCTTATAGCCGCCATCCCTTATTTAGTAGCTCTACAGCCACCACTTTGAGTTCTTTCGCCGCCATTCTTAATATAGTAGCTATACAAGCTGCTGGAACCATACTACAGCCCCATTTTGAGTGTTATCGCCACCATTCTTTATATAACAGATATACAAGCTGCTGGAACCAATCAACAGACTCCATTTTGAGGATTATAGCCGCCATCCTTTATAAACCAGCATTACAAGCTGTTGGAACCATCCTACAGCCTTCATTTTGAGTCTTATAGCCGCCATTTTTTATATAACAGCGATACAAGCTGCTGGAACCTTTGTACAGCCGAAAATTTTTATATAACAGCTCTACAAGCTGCCGGAACCAATCAACAGTCTCCATTTTAAGGGTTATAGCCGCCATAGTTTATATAACAGCTTTACAAACTGCTGGAACCATTCTACAGCTGCCATTTTGAGTGTTATATCCGCCATTTTTTATATACCAGCTATACAAGCTGCTGGAACCAATCAACAGCCTACATTTTGAGGGTTATAGCCGCCATCCTTTATATAAAATCTATACAAGCTGCTGGTACCATTCTTCAGCCGCCCTTTTGAGGTTTATAGACGCCATTCTTTATATAACATTATACAAGTTGCTGGAACCATTCTACAGCCTTCATTTTAAGTCTTATAGCAGCCAATCAACAGCCTCCATTTTGAGCGTTATAGCCGCCATCCTTTATATAAAATGTATACCAGCTGCTGGTATCATTCTACAGCCGCCCTTTGGGTCTTATAGCCGCCATTCTTAATATAGTAGCTATACAAGCTGCTGGAACCATTCTACAGCCTCCATTTTGAGAGTTATAGCCACCATTCTTTATATAACAGATATACAAGCAGCTGGAACCAATCAACAGACTCCATTTTGAGGGTTATAGCCGCCATCCTTTATATAAAAGCTATACAAGTTGCTGGAACAATTCTACAGTCTTCATTTTGAGTCTTATAGCCGCCATCCTTTATATAATAGCTCTACAAGCTGCTGGACCGATTCTACAGCCGCGATTTTGAGTCTTATAGCCGCCATCTTTAATATAGTAGCTATACAAGCTGCCGGAAACCATTAAACAGCCGCCATTTTGAGTTTTAAAGCCGCCATCCTTTATATTACAGCTCTACAAGCTGCTGGCACCATTCCAAAGCCGCCATTTTCAGTGTTATAGCCGCCATTCTTTATATAACAGCTATACAATTTGCTGGAACAATTCTACAGCCGCCATTTTGAGTCTTATAGCCGCCATCCTTTATATAACAGCTATACAAGCTGCTGGCACCATTCTACAGCCGCCATTTTAAGTGTTATAGCCGCCATCCTTTATATAACAGCTATACAAGTTGCTGGAACCATTCTAGAGCTTTCATTTTGAGTCTTATAGCCGCCATCCTTTATATAACAGTTCTACAAACTGCTGAAACCATTCTACAGCCTTCATTTTGAGTATTATACAAGCTATACAAGTTTCTGGAACCATTCTACAGCCGCCATTTTGAGTTTTATAGCCGCCATCCTTTGTATAGTAGCTCTACACGCTGCTGGAACCATTATACAGCCGCCATTTTGAGTCTTATAGCCGCTATCTTTAATATAGTAGCTATATAAGCTGCTGGAACCAATCTACAGCCTTCATTTTGAGTCTCATAGCCGCCATCCTTTATATAACAGCTCTACAAGCTGCTGGACCCATTCTACAGCCGCCATTTTGAGTCTTATAGCCGCCATCTTTAATATAGTAGCTGTACAAGCTGCCGGAACCATTCTACAGATACCATTTTGAGTGTTTATTCGCCCTTTTTTTATATAACAGCTCTACAAGCAGCTGGAACCATTCTACAACCGCCATTTTGAGTGTTATTGCCGCCATTTTTTATATAACAGCTACACAAGTTGGTGGAACCATTCTACAGCCTTCACTTTGACTCTTATAGCTGCCAACCTTTATATAACAGCTATACAAGTTGCTGGAACCATTCTACAGCCTTCATTTTGAGTCTTATAGCCGCCAACCTTTATATAACAGCTATACAATTTGCTGGAACCATTTTACAGCCGCCATTTTGAGTTTTATAGCCGCCATCCTTTATATAACAGCTCTACAAGCTGCTGGAACCATTCTACAGCCGCCATTTTGAGTCTTATAGCTGCCATCCTTTATATAACAGCTCTACAAGCTGCTGGACCCATTCTACAGCCGCCATCTTTAATAGAGTAGCTATACAAGCTGCCGGAACCATTCTACAGCCGCCATTTTGAGTTTTATAGCGGCCATCCTTTATATTACAGCTCTACAAGCTGCTGGAACCATTCTATCATCCGCCATTTTGAGTCTTATACAAGCTATACAAGTTGCTGGAACAATTCTACAGCCGCCATTTTGAGTCTTATAGCCGCCATCCTTTATATAACAGCTATACAAGTTGCTGGAACCATTCTTTAGCCTTCATTTTGAGTCTTATACAAGCTATACAAGTTGCTGGAACCATTCTACAGCCGCCATTTTTAGTCTTATAGCCGCTATCTTTAATATAGTAGCTATACAAGCTGTTGGAACCATTCTATAGCCTTCATTTTGAGTCTTATAGCCGCCATACTTTATATAACAGCTATAGAAGCTGCTGGAACCATTCTACAGCCTTCATTTTGAGTCTTACTACCGCCATCCTTTATGCAACAGCTATACAAGCTGCTGGAACCATTCTACAGCCTTCATTTTTAGTCTTATAGCCGCCATCCTTTATATTACAGCTCTACAAGCTGCTGGAACCCTTCTATAGCCGCTATTTTGAGTGTTATAGCCGCCATTCTTTATATAACAGCTATAAAAGTTGCAGGAACCATTCTACAGCCTTCATTTTGAGTCTTATAGCCGCCATCCTTTATATAACAGCTCTACAAGCTGCTGGAACCATTCTACAGCCGCCATTTTTAGTGTTATAGCCGCCATTCTTTATATAACAGCTATAAAAGTTGCAGGAACCATTCTACAGCCTTCATTTTGAGTCTTATAGCCGCCATCCTTTATATAACAGCTCTACAAGCTGCTGGAACCATTCTACAGCCGCCATTTTTAGTGTTATATCCGCCATTCATTATATAACAGCAATACAAGTTGCTGGAACTATTCTACAGCCTTCATTTTGAGTCTTATAGCCGCCATTTTTTATATAACAGCTATACAAGCTGCTGGAACCATTCTACAGCCTTCATTTTGAGTCTTATAGACGCCAACATTTATATAACAGCTCTACAAGCTGCTGGAACCTTTCTATAGCCTCCATTTTGAGTGTTATAGTCGCCATCTTTAATATAGTAGCTATACAAGTTGCTGGAACAATTCTACAGTCTTCATTTTGAGTCTTATAGCCGCCATCCTTTATATAGTAGCTCTACAAACTGCTGGAACCTTTGTACTGCCGCCAATTTTTATATAACAGCTATACAAGCTGCTGGAACCATTTTGAGTTTTATAGCCGCCATCCTTTATATAACAGTTCTACAAGCTGCTGGAACCTTTGTACAGCAGAAAATTTTGATATAACAGCTATACAAGCTGCTGGAACCATTCTACATTTTGAGTCTGATAGCTCTTTATATAACAGCTATACAAGCTGCTGGAACCAATCAACAGCCTCCACTTTGAGGGTTATAGCCGCCATCTTTTATATAAAAGCTATACAAACTCCTGGAACAATTCTATTACCGCCAATTTGAGTCTTATAGCCGCCATCCTTTATATAGTAGCTCTACAATCTGCTGGAACCTTTGTACTGCCGCCAATTTTTATATAACAGCTATACAAGCTGCTGGAACCATTTTGAGTTTTATAGCCGCCATCCTTTATATAACAGTTCTACAAGCTGCTGGAACCTTTGTACAGCAGAAAATTTTGATATAACAGCTATACAAACTGCTGGAACCATTCTACAGCTGCCATTTTGAGTGTTATAGCCGCCATTTTTTAGATAACAGCTATACAAGCTGCTGGAACCATTCTACAGCCACCACTTTGAGTTCTTTAGCCGCCATTCTTAATGTAGTAGCTATACAAGCTGCTGGAACCATTCTACAGCCTCCATTTTGAGTGTTATAGCCACCATTCTCTATATAACAGATATACAAGCTGCTGGAACCAATCAACAGACTCCATTTTGAGGATTATAGCCGCCATCCTTTATATAATAGCTATACAAAATGCTGGAACCATTGTACAGCCGCCATTTTGAGTCTTATAGCCGCCATCCTTTATATAGTAGCTCTACAATCTGCTGGAACCTTTGTACTGCCGCCAATTTTTATATAACAGCTATACAAGCTGCTGGAACCATTTTGAGTTTTATAGCCGCCATCCTTTATATAACAGTTCTACAAGCTGCTGGAACCTTTGTACAGCAGAAAATTTTGATATAACAGCTATACAAGCTGCTGGAACCATTCTACATTTTGAGTCTTATAGCTCTTTATATAACAGATATACAAGCTGCTGGAACCAATCAACAGCCGCCATTTTGAGTCTTATAGCCGCCATCCTTTGTATAACAGATATACAAGCTGCTGGAACCATTCTACAGCTGCCATTTTGAGTGTTATAGCCGCCATTTTTTAGATAACAGCTATACAAGCTGCTGGAACCATTCTACAGCCACCACTTTGAGTTCATTAGCCGCCATTCTTAATGTAGTAGCTATACAAGCTGCTGGAACCATTCTACAGCCTCCATTTTGAGTGTTATAGCCACCATTCTCTATATAACAGCTATACAAACTCCTGGAACAATTCTATTACCGCCAATTTGAGTCTTATAGCCGCCATCCTTTATATAGTAGCTCTACAATCTGCTGGAACCTTTGTACTGCCGCCAATTTTTATATAACAGCTATACAAGCTGCTGGAACCATTTTGAGTTTTATAGCCGCCATCCTTTATATAACAGTTCTACAAGCTGCTGGAACCTTTGTACAGCAGAAAATTTTGATATAACAGCTATACAAACTGCTGGAACCATTCTACAGCTGCCATTTTGAGTGATATAGCCGCCATTTTTTAGATAACAGCTATACAAGCTGCTGGAACCATTCTACAGCCACCACTTTGAGTTCTTTAGCCGCCATTCTTAATGTAGTAGCTATACAAGCTGCTGGAACCATTCTACAGCCTCCATTTTGAGTGTTATAGCCACCATTCTCTATATAACAGATATACAAGCTGCTGGAACCAATCAACAGACTCATTTTGAGTTTTATAGCCGCCATCCTTTATATAACAGTTCTACAAGCTGCTGGAACCTTTGTACAGCAGAAAATTTTGATATAACAGCTATACAAGCTGCTGGAACCATTCTACATTTTGAGTCTTATAGCTCTTTATATAACAGCTATACAAGCTGCTGGAACCAATCAACAGCCGCCATTTTGAGTCTTATAGCCGCCATCCTTTGTATAACAGATATACAAGCTGCTGGAACCTTTTTGAGTCTTATAGCCGCCATCCCTTATTTAGTAGCTCTACAGCCACCACTTTGAGTTCTTTCGCCGCCATTCTTAATATAGTAGCTATACAAGCTGCTGGAACCATACTACAGCCCCCATTTTGAGTGTTATCGCCACCATTCTTTATATAACAGATATACAAGCTGCTGGAACCATTCTACATTTTGAGTCTTATAGCTCTTTATATAACAGCTATACAAGCTGCTGGAACCAATCAACAGACTCCATTTTGAGGATTATAGCCGCCATCCTTTATAAACCAGCATTACAAGCTGTTGGAACCATCCTACAGCCTTCATTTTGAGTCTTATAGCCGCCATTTTTTATATAACAGCGATACAAGCTGCTGGAACCTTTGTACAGCCGAAAATTTTTATATAACAGCTCTACAAGCTGCCGGAACCAATCAACAGTCTCCATTTCAAGGGTTATAGCCGCCATAGTTTATATAACAGCTTTACAAACTGCTGGAACCATTCTACAGCTGCCATTTTGAGTGTTATATCCGCCATTTTTTATTTACCAGCTATACAAGCTGCTGGAACCAATCAACAGCCTACATTTTGAGGGTTATAGTCGCCATGGTACCATTCTACAGCCGCCATTTTGAGTCTTATAGCCGCCATTCTTAATATAGTAGCTATACAAGCTGCTGGAACCATTCTACAGCCTCCATTTTGAGTGTTATAGCCACCATTCTTTATATAACAGATATACAAGCTGCTGGAACCAATCAACAGACTCCATTTTGAGGGTTATAGCCGCCATCCTTTATATAAAAGCTATACAAGTTGCTGGAACAATTCTACAGTCTTCATTTTGAGTCTTATAGCCGCCATCCTTTAAATAAAAGCTCTACAAGCTGCTGGACCGATTCTACAGCCGCGATTTTGCGTCTTATAGCCGCCATCTTTAATATAGTAGCTATACAAGCTGCTGGAAACCATTCAACAGCCGCCATTTTGAGTTTTAAAGCCGCCATCCTTTATATTACAGCTCTACAAGCTGCTGGCACCATTCTAAAGCCGCCATTTTGAGTGTTATAGCCGCCATTCTTTATATAACAGCTATACAAGTTGCTGGAACAATTCTACAGCCACCATTTTGAGTCTTATAGCCGCCATCCTTTATATAACAGCTATACAAGCTGCTGGCACCATTCTACAGCCGCCATTTTAAGTGTTATAGCCGCCATCCTTTATATAACAGCTATACAAGTTGCTGGAACCATTCTAGAGCTTTCATTTTGAGTCTTATAGACGCCATCCTTTATATAACAGCTCTACAAACTGCTGAAACCATTCTACAGCCTTCATTTTGAGTCTTATACAAGCTATACAAGTTTCTGGAACCATTCTACAGCCGCCATTTTGAGTTTTATAGCCGCCATCCTTTGTATAGAAGCTCTACAAGCTGCTGGAACCATTATACAGCCGCCATTTTGAGTCTTATAGCCGCTATCTTTAATATAGTAGCTATATAAGCTGCTGGAACCAACCTACAGCCTTCATTTTGAGTCTCATAGCCGCCATCCTTTATATAACAGCTCTACAAGCTGCTGGACCCATTCTACAGCCGCCATTTTGAGTCTTATAGCCGCCATCTTTAATATAGTAGCTATACAAGCTGCCGGAACCATTCCACAGATACCATTTTGAGTGTTTATTCGCCATTTTTTATATAACAGCTCTACAAGCAGCTGGAACCATTCTACAGCCGCCATTTTGAGTGTTATTGCCGCCATTTTTTATATAACAGCTACACAAGTTGGTGGAACCATTCTACAGCCTTCACTTTGACTCTTATAGCTGCCAACCTTTATATAACAGCTATACAAGTTGCTGGAACCATTCTACAGCCTTCATTTTGAGTCTTATAGCCGCCATCCTTTATATAACAGCTATACAAGCTGCTGGAACCATTCTACAGCCGCCATTTTGAGTCTTATAGCTGCCATCCTTTATATAACAGCTCTACAAGCTGCTGGACCCATTCTACAGCCGCCATCTTTAATAGAGTAGCTATACAAGCTGCCGGAACCATTCTACAGCCGCCATTTTGAGTTTTATAGCGGCCATCCTTTATATTACAGCTCTACAAGCTGCTGGAACCATTCTACAGCCGCCATTTTGAGTCTTATACAAGCTATACAAGTTGCTGGAACAATTCTACAGCCGCCATTTTGAGTCTTATAGCCGCCATCCTTTATATAACAGCTATACAAATTGCTGGAACCATTCTTTAGCCTTCATTTTGAGTCTTATACAAGCTATACAAGTTGCTGGAACCATTCTACAGCCGCCATTTTTAGTCTTATAGCCGCTATCTTTAATATAGTAGCTATACAAGCTGTTGGAACCATTCTATAGCCTTCATTTTGAGTCTTATAGCCGCCATACTTTATATAACAGCTATAGAAGCTGCTGGAACCATTCTACAGCCTAAATTTTGAGTCTTATTACCGTCATCCTTTATGCAACAGCTATACAAGCTGCTGGAACCATTCTACAGCCTTCATTTTTAGTCTTATAGCCGCCATCCTTTATATTACAGCTCTACAAGCTGCTGGAACCCTTCTATAGCCGCCATTTTTAGTGTTATAGCCGCCATTCTTTATATAACAGCTATAAAAGTTGCAGGAACCATTCTACAGCCTTCATTTTGAGTCTTATAGCCGCCATCCTTTATATAACAGCTCTACAAGCTGCTGGAACCATTCTACAGCAGCCATTTTTAGTGTTATATCCGCCATTCATTATATAACAGCAATACAAGTTGCTGAAACCTTTGTACAGCAGAAAATTTTGATATAACAGCTATACAAACTGCTGGAACCATTCTACAGCTGCCATTTTGAGTGTTATAGCCGCCATTTTTTAGATAACAGCTATACAAGCTGCTGGAACCATTCTACAGCCACCATTTTGAGTTCTTTAGCCGCCATTCTTAATGTAGTAGCTATACAAGCTGCTGGAACCATTCTACAGCCTCCATTTTGAGTGTTATAGCCACCATTCTCTATATAACAGATATACAAACTTCTGGAACAATTCTATTACCGCCAATTTGAGTCTTATAGCCGCCATCCTTTATATAGTAGCTCTACAATCTGCTGGAACCTTTGTACTGCCGCCAATTTTTATATAACAGCTATACAAGCTGCTGGAACCATTTTGAGTTTTATAGCCGCCATCCTTTATATAACAGTTCTACAAGCTGCTGGAACCTTTGTACAGCAGAAAATTTTGATATAACAGCTATACAAACTGCTGGAACCATTCTACAGCTGCCATTTTGAGTGTTATAGCCACCATTTTTTAGATAACAGCTATACAAGCTGCTGGAACCATTCTACAGCCACCACTTTGAGTTCTTTAGCCGCCATTCTTAATGTAGTAGCTATACAAGCTGCTGGAACCATTCTACAGCCTCCATTTTGAGTGTTATAGCCACCATTCTCTATATAACAGATATACAAACTTCTGGAACAATTCTATTACCGCCAATTTGAGTCTTATAGCCGCCATCCTTTATATAGTAGCTCTACAATCTGCTGGAACCTTTGTACTGCCGCCAATTTTTATATAACAGCTATACAAGCTGCTGGAACCATTTTGAGTTTTATAGCCGCCATCCTTTATATAACAGTTCTACAAGCTGCTGGAACCTTTGTACAGCAGAAAATTTTGATATAACAGCTATACAAACTGCTGGAACCATTCTACAGCTGCCATTTTGAGTGTTATAGCCGCCATTTTTTAGATAACAGCTATACAAGCTGCTGGAACCATTCTACAGCCACCACTTTGAGTTCTTTAGCCGCCATTCTTAATGTAGTAGCTATACAAGCTGCTGGAACCATTCTACAGCCTCCATTTTGAGTGTTATAGCCACCATTCTCTATATAACAGATATACAAACTTCTGGAACAATTCTATTACCGCCAATTTGAGTCTTATAGCCGCCATCCTTTATATAGTAGCTCTACAATCTGCTGGAACCTTTGTACTGCCGCCAATTTTTATATAACAGCTATACAAGCTGCTGGAACCATTTTGAGTTTTATAGCCGCCATCCTTTATATAACAGTTCTACAAGCTGCTGGAACCTTTGTACAGCAGAAAATTTTGATATAACAGCTATACAAACTGCTGGAACCATTCTACAGCTGCCATTTTGAGTGTTATAGCCGGCATTTTTTAGATAACAGCTATACAAGCTGCTGGAACCATTCTACAGCCACCACTTTGAGTTCCTTAGCCGCCATTCTTAATGTAGTAGCTATACAAGCTGCTGGAACCATTCTACAGCCTCTATTTTGAGTGTTATAGCCACCATTCTCTATATAACAGATATACAAGCTGCTGGAACCAATCAACAGACTCCATTTTGAGGATTATAGCCGCCATCCTTTATATAATAGCTATACAAAATGCTGGAACCATTCTACAGCCGCCTATTTGAGGTTTATAGCCGCCATTCTTTATATAACATTATACAAGTTGCTGGAACCATTCTACAGCCTTCATTTTAAGTCTTATAGCCGCCATCCTTTATATAACAGCTATACAAACTCCTGGAACAATTCTATTACCGCCAATTTGAGTCTTATAGCCACCATCCTTTATATAGTAGCTCTACAATCTGCTGGAACCTTTGTACTGCCGCCAATTTTTATATAACAGCTATACAAGCTGCTGGAACCATTTTGAGTTTTATAGCCGCCATCCTTTATATAACAGTTCTACAAGCTGCTGGAACCTTTGTACAGCAGAAAATTTTGATATAACAGCTATACAAACTGCTGGAACCATTCTACAGCTGCCATTTTGAGTGTTATAGCCGCCATTTTTTAGATAACAGCTATACAAGCTGCTGGAACCATTCTACAGCCACCACTTTGAGTTCTTTAGTCGCCATTCTTAATGTAGTAGCTATACAAGCTGCTGGAACCATTCTACAGCCTCCATTTTGAGTGTTATAGCCACCATTCTCTATATAACAGATATACAAGCTGCTGGAACCAATCAACAGACTCCATTTTGAGGATTATAGCCGCCATCCTTTATATAATAGCTATACAAAATGCTGGAACCATTGTACAGCCGCCATTTTGAGTCTTATAGCCGCCATCCTTTATATAGTAGCTCTACAAACTGCTGGAACCTTTGTACTGCCGCCAATTTTTATATAACAGCTATACAAGCTGCTGGAACCATTTTGAGTTTTATAGCCGCCATCCTTTATATAACAGTTCTACAAGCTGCTGGAACCTTTGTACAGCAGAAAATTTTGATATAACAGCTATACAAGCTGCTGGAACCATTCTACATTTTGAGTCTTATAGCTCTTTATATAACAGCTATACAAGCTGCTGGAACCAATCAACAGCCGCCATTTTGAGTCTTATAGCCGCCATCCTTTGTATAACAGATATACAAGCTGCTGGAACCTTTTTGAGTCTTATAGCCGCCATCCCTTATTTAGTAGCTCTACAGCCACCACTTTGAGTTCTTTCGCCGCCATTCTTAATATAGTAGCTATACAAGCTGCTGGAACCATACTACAGCCCCCATTTTGAGTGTTATCGCCACCATTCTTTATATAACAGATATACAAGCTGCTGGAACCATTCTACATTTTGAGTCTTATAGCTCTTTATATAACAGCTATACAAGCTGCTGGAACCAATCAACAGACTCCATTTTGAGGATTATAGCCGCCATCCTTTATAAACCAGCATTACAAGCTGTTGGAACCATCCTACAGCCTTCATTTTGAGGATTATAGCCGCCATCCTTTATAAACCAGCATTACAAGCTGTTGGAACCATCCTACAGCCTTCATTTTGAGTCTTATAGCCGCCATTTTTTATATAACAGCTCTACAAGCTGCCGGAACCAATCAACAGTCTCCATTTCAAGGGTTATAGCCGCCATAGTTTATATAACAGCTTTACAAACTGCTGGAACCATTCTACAGCTGCCATTTTGAGTGTTATATCCGCCATTTTTTATATACCAGCTATACAAGCTGCTGGAACCAATCAACAGCCTACATTTTGAGGGTTATAGTCGCCATGGTACCATTCTACAGCCGCCATTTTGAGTCTTATAGCCGCCATTCTTAATATAGTAGCTATACAAGCTGCTGGAACCATTCTACAGCCTCCATTTTGAGTGTTATAGCCACCATTCTTTATATAACAGATATACAAGCTGCTGGAACCAATCAACAGACTCCATTTTGAGGGTTATAGCCGCCATCCTTTATATAAAAGCTATACAAGTTGCTGGAACAATTCTACAGTCTTCATTTTGAGTCTTATAGCCGCCATCCTTTATATAATAGCTCTACAAGCTGCTGGACCGATTCTACAGCCGCGATTTTGCGTCTTATAGCCGCCATCTTTAATATAGTAGCTATACAAGCTGCCGGAAACCATTCAACAGCCGCCATTTTGAGTTTTAAAGCCGCCATCCTTTATATTACAGCTCTACAAGCTGCTGGCACCATTCTAAAGCCGCCATTTTGAGTGTTATAGCCGCCATTCTTTATATAACAGCTATACAAGTTGCTGGAACAATTCTACAGCCGCCATTTTGAGTCTTATAGCCGCCATCCTTTATATAACAGCTATACAAGCTGCTGGCACCATTCTACAGCCGCCATTTTAAGTGTTATAGCCGCCATCCTTTATATAACAGCTATACAAGTTGCTGGAACCATTCTAGAGCTTTCATTTTGAGTCTTATAGCCGCCATCCTTTATATAACAACTCTACAAACTGCTGAAACCATTCTACAGCCTTCATTTTGAGTCTTATACAAGCTATACAAGTTTCTGGAACCATTCTACAGCCGCCATTTTGAGTTTTATAGCCGCCATCCTTTGTATAGTAGCTCTACAAGCTGCTGGAACCATTATACAGCCGCCATTTTGAGTCCTTTAGCCGCTATCTTTAATATAGTAGCTATATAAGCTGCTGGAACCAATCTACAGCCTTCATTTTGAGCCTCATAGCCGCCATCCTTTATATAACAGCTCTACAAGCTGCTGGACCCATTCTACAGCCGCCATTTTGAGTCTTATAGCCGCCATCTTTAATATAGTAGCTATACAAGCTGCCGGAACCATTCCACAGATACCATTTTGAGTGTTTATTCGCCATTTTTTATATAACAGCTCTACAAGCAGCTGGAACCATTCTACAGCCGCCATTTTGAGTGTTATTGCCGCCATTTTTTATATAACAGCTACACAAGTTGGTGGAACCATTCTACAGCCTTCACTTTGACTCTTATAGCTGCCAACCTTTATATAACAGCTATACAAGTTGCTGGAACCATTCTACAGCCTTCATTTTGAGTCTTATAGCCGCCATCCTTTATATAACAGCTATACAATTTGCTGGAACCATTTTACAGCCGCCATTTTGAGTTTTATAGCCGCCATCCTTTATATAACAGCTCTACAAGCTGCTGGAACCATTCTACAGCCGCCATTTTGAGTCTTATAGCTGCCATCCTTTATATAACAGCTCTACAAGCTGCTGGACCCATTCTACAGCCGCCATCTTTAATAGAGTAGCTATACAAGCTGCCGGAACCATTCTACAGCCGCCATTTTGAGTTTTATAGCGGCCATCCTTTATATTACAGCTCTACAAGCTGCTGGAACCATTCTACAGCCGCCATTTTGAGTCTTATACAAGCTATACAAGTTGCTGGAACAATTCTACAGCCGCCATTTTGAGTCTTATAGCCGCCATCCTTTATATAACAGCTATACAAATTGCTGGAACCATTCTTTAGCCTTCATTTTGAGTCTTATACAAGCTATACAAGTTGCTGGAACCATTCTACAGCCGCCATTTTTAGTCTTATAGCCGCTATCTTTAATATAGTAGCTATACAAGCTGTTGGAACCATTCTATAGCCTTCATTTTGAGTCTTATAGCCGCCATACTTTATATAACAGCTATAGAAGCTGCTGGAACCATTCTACAGCCTTCATTTTGAGTCTTATTACCGTCATCCTTTATGCAACAGCTATACAAGCTGCTGGAACCATTCTACAGCCTTCATTTTTAGTCTTATAGCCGCCATCCTTTATATTACAGCTCTACAAGCCGCTGGAACCCTTCTATAGCCGCCATTTTTAGTGTTATAGCCGCCATTCTTTATATAACAGCTATAAAAGTTGCAGGAACCATTCTACAGCCTTCATTTTGAGTCTTATAGCCGCCATCCTTTATATAACAGCTCTACAAGCTGCTGGAACCATTCTACAGCCGCCATTTTTAGTGTTATATCCGCCATTCATTATATAACAGCAATACAAGTTGCTGAAACTATTCTACAGCCTTCATTTTGAGTCTTATAGCCGCCATTTTTTATATAACAGCTATACAAGCTGCTGGAACCATTCTACAGCCGCCTATTTGAGGTTTATAGCCGCCATTCTTTATATAACATTATACAAGTTGCTGGAACCATTCTACAGCCTTCATTTTAAGTCTTATAGCCGCCATCCTTTATATAACAGCTATACAAACTCCTGGAACAATTCTATTAACGCCAATTTGAGTCTTATAGCCGCCATCCTTTATATAATAGCTATACAAAATGCTGGAACCAATTATTAATATATGTAGTGACCAGAATGGGTTTTGGTTTATAATTCTCGCTCAACCTAGTGAACATCTGAAAGGCTCCAAGGTGTTAGTGGACACAGTCTGTTTTAAAAGAACTTCCGTTCAGAAGTAAAGGCACTAAGGTTGATGATAAGTCTTTATCATGAGTGGTATCCTCCGGAAATGTTATACGATATACTCCTTAGTTGTTGAGATGACTAAAATGGTAAAACCAACAGTGTGATCAGGATCGAGGGTGCGCATTCTTGCTATGCTCGGGTCTAGCTCGTCGGATTGGTCGTGGTTCTTTCTCCCCTTTTCACACTCACTATCATTAATAAATTTAATGCGCGTTTTGAAAACTAAACTAACTAGCCGCCATCTTTTATATAAAAGCTATACAAGCTGCTGGTACCATTCTACAGCCGCCTATTTGAGGTTTATAGCCGCCATTCTTTATATAACATTATACAAGTTGCTGGAACCATTCTACAGCCTTCATTTTAAGTCTTATAGCCGCCATCCTTTATATAACAGCTATACAAACTCCTGGAACAATTCTATTACCGCCAATTTGAGTCTTATAGCCGCCATCCTTTATATAATAGCTATACAAAATGCTGGAACCATTGTACAGCCGCCATTTTGAGTCTTATAGCCGCCATCCTTTATATAGTAGCTCTACAAACTGCTGGAACCTTTGTACTGCCGCCAATTTTTATATAACAGCTATACAAGCTGCTGGAACCATTTTGAGTTTTATAGCCGCCATCCTATATATAACAGTTCTACAAGCTGCTGGAACCTTTGTACAGCAGAAAATTTTGATACAACAGCTATACAAGCTGCTGGAACCAATCAACAGCCGCCATTTTGAGTCTTATAGCCGCCATCCTTTGTATAACAGATATACAAGCTGCTGGAACCTTTTTGAGTGTTATAGCCGCCATCCCTTATTTAGTAGCTCTACAGCCACCACTTTGAGTTCTTTCGCCGCCATTCTTAATATAGTAGCTATACAAGCTGCTGGAACCATACTACAGCCCCCATTTTGAGTGTTATCGCCACCATTCTTTATATAACAGATATACAAGCTGCTGGAACCAATCAACAGACTCCATTTTGAGCGTTATAGCAACCATCCCTTATTTAGTAGCTCTACAAGATGCTGGAACCATTCTACAGCCACCACTTTGAGTTCTTTAGATGCCATTCTTAATATAGTAGCTATACAAGATGCTGGAACCATTCTACAGCCTCCATTTTGAGTGTTATAGCCACCATTCTCTATATAACAGATATACAAGCTGCTGGAACCAATCAACAGACTCCATTTTGAGGATTATAGCCGCCATCCTTTATATAACAGCTTTACAAACTGCTGAAACCATTCTACAGCCTCCATTTTGAGTCTTATAGCCGCCATTTTTTATATAACAGCGATACAAGCTGCTGGAACCTTTGTACAGCCGAAAATTTTTATATAACAGCTCTACAAGCTGCCGGAACCAATCAACAGTCTCCATTTTAAGGGTTATAGCCGCCATAGTTTATATAACAGCTTTACAAACTGCTAGAACCATTCTACAGCTGCCATTTTGAGTGTTGTATCCGCCATTTTTTATATACCAGCTATACAAGCTGCTGGAACCAATCAACAGCCTACATTTTGAGGGTTATAGCCGCCATCCTTTATATAAAATCTATACAAGCTGCTGGTACCATTCTTCAGCCGCCCTTTTGAGGTTTATAGACGCCATTCTTTATATAACATTATACAAGTTGCTGGAACCATTCTACAGCCTTCATTTTAAGTCTTATAGCAGCCAATCAACAGCCTCCATTTTGAGCGTTATAGCCGCCATCCTTTATATAAAATGTATACCAGCTGCTGGAACCATTCTACAGCCGCCATTTTGAGCCTTATAGCCGCCATTCTTAATATAGTAGCTATACAAGCTGCTGGAACCATTCTACAGCCTCCATTTTGAGTGTTATAGCCACCATTCTTTATATATCAGATATACAAGCTGCTGGAACCAATCAACAGACTCCATTTTGAGGGTTATAGCCGCCATCCTTTATATAAAAGCTATACAAGTTGCTGGAACAATTCTACAGTCTTCATTTTGAGTCTTATAGCCGCCATCCTTTATATAATAGCTCTACAAGCTGCTGGACCGATTCTACAGCCGCGATTTTGAGTCTTATAGCCGCCATCTTTAATATAGTAGCTATACAAGCTGCCGGAAACCATTCAACAGCCGCCATTTTGAGTTTTAAAGTCGCCAACCTTTATATTACGGCTCTACAAGCTGCAGGCACCATTCTAAAGCCGCCATTTTGAGTGTTATAGCCGCCATTCTTTATATAACAGCTATACAAGTTGCTGGAACAATTCTACAGCTGCCATTTTGAGTCTTATAGCCGCCATCCTTTATATAACAGCTATACAAGCTGCTGGCACCATTCTACAGCCGCCATTTTAAGTGTTATAGCCGCCATCCTTTATATAACAGCTATACAAGTTGCTGGAACCATTCTAGAGCCTTCATTTTGAGTCTTATAGCCGCCATCCTTTATATAACAGCTCTACAGACTGCTGAAACCATTCTATAGCCTTCATTTTGAGTCTTATACAAGCTATACAAGTTTCTGGAACCATTCTACAGCCTTCATTTTGAGTCTCATAGCCGCCATCCTTTATATAACAGCTCTACAAGCTGCTGGACCCATTCTACAGCCGCCATTTTGAGTCTTATAGCCGCCATCTTTAATATAGTAGCTATACAAGCTGCCGGAACCATTCTACAGATACCATTTTGAGTGTTTATTCGCCATTTTTTATATAACAGCTCTACAAGCAGCTGGAACCATTCTACAGCCGCCATTTTGAGTGTTATTGCCGCCATTTTTTATATAACAGCTACACAAGTTGGTGGAACCATTCTACAGCCTTCACTTTGACTCTTATAGCTGCCAACCTTTATATAACAGCTATACAAGTTGCTGGAACCATTCTACAGCCTTCATTTTGAGTCTTATAGCCGCCATCCTTTATATAACAGCTATACAATTTGCTGGAACCATTTTACAGTCGCCATTTTGAGTTTTATAGCCGCCATCCTTTATATAACAGGTCTACAAGCTGCTGGAACCATTCTACAGCCGCCATTTTGAGTCTTATAGCTGCCATCCTTTATATAACAGCTCTACAAGCTGCTGGACCCATTCTACAGCCGCCATCTTTAATAGAGTAGTTATACAAGCTGCCGGAACCATTCTACAGCCGCCATTTTGAGTTTTATAGCGGCCATCCTTTATATTACAGCTCTACAAGCTGCTGGAACCATTCTACAGCCGCCATTTTGAGTCTTGTACAAGCTATACAAGTTGCTGGAACAATTCTACAGCCGCCATTTTGAGTCTTATAGCCGCCATCCTTTATATAACAGCTGTACAAGTTGCTGGAACCATTCTTTAGCCTTCATTTTGAGTCTTATACAAGCTATACAAGTTGCTGGAACCATTCTACAGCCGCCATTTTTAGTCTTATAGCCGCTATCTTTAATATAGTAGCTATACAAGCTGTTGGAACCATTCTATAGCCTTCATTTTGAGTCTTATAGCCGCCATACTTTGTATAACAGCTATAGAAGCTGCTGGAACCATTTTACAGCCTTCATTTTGATTCTTATTACCGCCATCCTTTATACAACAGCTATACAAGCTGCTGGAACCATTCTACAGCCTTCATTTTTAGTCTTATAGCCGCCATCCTTTATATTACAGCTCTACAAGCTGCTGGAACCCTTCTATAGCCGCTATTTTGAGTGTTATAGCCGCCATTCTTTATATAACAGCTATAAAAGTTGCAGGAACCATTCTACAGCCTTCATTTTGAGTCTTATAGCCGCCATCCTTTATATAACAGCTCTACAAGCTGCTGGAACCATTCTACAGCCGCTATTTTTAGTGTTATAGCCGCCATTCTTTATATAACAGCTATAAAAGTTGCAGGAACCATTCTACATCCTTCATTTTGAGTCTTATAGCCGCCATCCTTTATATAACAGCTCTACAAGCTGCTGGAACCATTCTACAGCCGCCATTTTTAGTGTTATAGCCGCCATTCATTATATAACAGCAATACAAGTTGCTGGAACCATTCTACAGCCTTCATTTTGAGTCTTATAGCCGCCATTTTTTATATAACAGCTATACAAGCTGCTGGAACCATTCTACAGCCTTCATTTTGAGTCTTATAGACGCCAACATTTATATAACAGCTCTACAAGTTGCTGGAACCATTCTGTAGCCTTCACTTTGAGTCGCATAGCCGCCATCCTTTATATAACAGCTCTACAAGCTGCTGGAACCATTCTACAGCCACCATTTTGAGTGTTTAACCGCCATCCTTTATATAACAGCTCTACAAGCTTCTGGAACCATTCTACAGCCGCCATTTAGAGTGTTATTGCCGTTAAACTTTATATAACAGCTATAAAAAATGCTGGAACCATTCTACAGCCTTTATTTTGATTCTTATAGCCGCCATCCTTTATATAACAGCTCTACAAGCTGCTGGAACCATTCTACAGCCGCCATTTTTATTGTTATAGCCGCCATTCTTTATATAACAGCAATACATGCTGCTGGGACCATTCTACAGCCTCCATTTTAAGTGTTATAGCCACCATTCTTTATATAACAGATATACAAGCTGCTGGAACCAATCAACAGACTCCATTTTGAGGGTTATAGCCGCCATCCTTTATATAACAGCTTTACAAGCTTCTGGAACCATTCTACAGCCGCCATTTAGAGTGTTATTGCCGTTAAACTTTATATAACAGCTATAAAAAATGCTGGAACCATTCTACAGCCTTTATTTTGATTCTTATAGCCGCCATCCTTTATATAACAGCTCTACAAGCTGCTGGAACCATTCTACAGCCGCCATTTTTATTGTTATAGCCGCCATTCTTTATATAACAGCAATACATGCTGCTGGGACCATTCTACAGCCTCCATTTTAAGTGTTATAGCCACCATTCTTTATATAACAGATATACAAGCTGCTGGAACCAATCAACAGACTCCATTTTGAGGGTTATAGCCGCCATCCTTTATATAACAGCTTTACAAGCTTCTGGAACCATTCTACAGCCGCCATTTTGAGTGTTATAGCCGCCATTCTTTATATAACAGCTATACAAGCTGCTGGAACCAATCAACAGCCTCCATTTTGAGGGTTATAGCCGCCATCCTTTATATAAAATCTATACAAGCTGCTGGTACCATTCTTCAGCCGCCCTTTTGAGGTTTATAGACGCCATTCTTTATTTCACATTATACAAGTTGCTGGAACCATTCTACAGCCTTCATTTTAAGTCTTATAGCCGCCAATCAACAGCCTCCATTTTGAGCGTTATAGCCGCCATCCTTTATATAAAATGTATACCAGCTGCTGGAACCATTCTACAGCCTTCATTTTGAGTCTTATTACCGCCATCCTTTATACAACAGCTATACAAGCTGCTGGAACCATTCTACAGCCTTCATTTTGAGTCTTATAGCCGCCATCCTTTATATAACAGCTATACAATTTGCTGGAACCATTCTACAGCCGCCATTTTGAGTCTTATAGCTGCCATCCTTTATGTAACAGCTCTACAAGCTGCTGGACCCATTCTACAGCCGCCATCTTTAATAGAGTAGCTATACAAGCTGCCGGAACCATTCTACAGCCGCCATTTTGAGTTTTATAGCGGCCATCCTTTATATTACAGCTCTACAAGCTGCTGGAACCATTCTACAGCCGCCATTTTGAGTCTTATACAAGCTATACAAGTTGCTGGAACAATTCTACAGCCGCCATTTTGAGTCTTATAGCCGCCATCCTTTATATAACAGCTATACAAGTTGCTGGAACCATTCTTTAGCCTTCATTTTGAGTCTTATACAAGCTATACAAGTTGCTGGAACCATTCTACAGCCGCCATTTTTAGTCTTATAGCCGCTATCTTTAATATAGTAGCTATACAAGCTGTTGGAACCATTCTATAGCCTTCATTTTGAGTCTTATAGCCGCCATACTTTGTATAACAGCTATAGAAGCTGCTGGAACCATTCTACAGCCTTCATTTTGATTCTTATTACCGCCATCCTTTATACAACAGCTATACAAGCTGCTGGAACCATTCTACAGCCTTCATTTTTAGTCTTATAGCCGCCATCCTTTATATTACAGCTCTACAAGCTGCTGGAACCCTTCTATAGCCGCTATTTTGAGTGTTATAGCCGCCATTCTTTATATAACAGCTATAAAAGTTGCAGGAACCATTCTACAGCCTTCATTTTGAGTCTTATAGCCGCCATCCTTTATATAACAGCTCTACAAGCTGCTGGAACCATTCTACAGCCGCCATTTTTAGTGTTATAGCCGCCATTCTTTATATAACAGCTATAAAAGTTGCAGGAACCATTCTACATCCTTCATTTTGAGTCTTATAGCCGCCATCCTTTATATAACAGCTCTACAAGCTGCTGGAACCATTCTACAGCCGCCATTTTTAGTGTTATAGCCGCCATTCATTATATAACAGCAATACAAGTTGCTGGAACCATTCTACAGCCTTCATTTTGAGTCTTATAGCCGCCATTTTTTATATAACAGCTATACAAGCTGCTGGAACCATTCTACAGCCTTCATTTTGAGTCTTATAGACGCCAACATTTATATAACAGCTCTACAAGTTGCTGGAACCATTCTATAGCCTTCACTTTGAGTCGCATAGCCGCCATCCTTTATATAACAGCTCTACAAGCTGCTGGAACCATTCTACAGCCACCATTTTGAGTGTTTAACCGCCATCCTTTATATAACAGCTCTACAAGCTTCTGGAACCATTCTACAGCCGCCATTTAGAGTGTTATTGCCGTTAAACTTTATATAACAGCTATAAAAAATGCTGGAACTTCATTTTGAGTCTTATAGCCGCCATCCTTTATATAACAGCTCTACAAACTGCTGAAACCATTCTATAGCCTTCATTTTGAGTCTTATACAAGCTATACAAGTTTCTGGAACCATTCTACAGCCGCCATTTTGAGTTTTATAGCTCTACAAGCTGCTGGAACCCTTCTATAGCCGCTATTTTGAGTGTTATAGCCGCCATTCTTTATATAACAGCTATAAAAGTTGCAGGAACCATTCTACAGCCTTCATTTTGAGTCTTATAGCCGCCATCCTTTATATAACAGCTCTACAAGCTGCTGGAACCATTCTACAGCCGCCATTTTTAGTGTTATAGCCGCCATTCTTTATATAACAGCTATAAAAGTTGCAGGAACCATTTTGCAGCCTTCATTTTGAGTCTTATAGCCGCCATCCTTTATATAACAGCTATACAAGCTGCTGGAACCATTCTATAGCCTTCATTTTGAGTCTTATAGATGCCAACATTTATATAACAGCTCTACAAGCTGCTGGAACCATTCTACAGCCTTCATTTTGAGTCTTATAGCCGCCATCCTTGATATAACAGCTCTACAAGCTGCTGGAACCATTCTACAGCCTTCATTTTGAGTCTTATAGCCGCCATCCTTTATATAACAGCTATACAAGCTGCTGGAACCATTCTATAGCCTTCATTTTGAGTCTTATAGATGCCAACATTTATATAACAGCTCTACAAGCTGCTGGAACCATTCTACAGCCTTCATTTTGAGTCTTATAGCCGCCATCCTTTATATAACAGCTCTACAAGCTGCTGGAACCATTCTACAGCCGCCATTTTTAGTGTTATAGCCGCCATTCATTATATAACAGCAATACAAGTTGCTGGAACCATTCTACAGCCTTCATTTTGAGTCTTATAGCCGCCATTTTTTATATAACAGCTATACAAGCTGCTGGAACCATTCTACAGCCTTCATTTTGAGTCTTATAGACGCCAACATTTATATAACAGCTCTACAAGTTGCTGGAACCATTCTATAGCCTTCACTTTGAGTCGCATAGCCGCCATCCTTTATATAACAGCTCTACAAGCTGCTGGAACCATTCTACAGCCACCATTTTGAGTGTTTAACCGCCATCCTTTATATAACAGCTCTACAAGCTTCTGGAACCATTCTACAGCCGCCATTTAGAGTGTTATTGCCGTTAAACTTTATATAACAGCTATAAAAAATGCTGGAACTTCATTTTGAGTCTTATAGCCGCCATCCTTTATATAACAGCTCTACAAACTGCTGAAACCATTCTATAGCCTTCATTTTGAGTCTTATACAAGCTATACAAGTTTCTGGAACCATTCTACAGCCGCCATTTTGAGTTTTATAGCTCTACAAGCTGCTGGAACCCTTCTATAGCCGCTATTTTGAGTGTTATAGCCGCCATTCTTTATATAACAGCTATAAAAGTTGCAGGAACCATTCTACAGCCTTCATTTTGAGTCTTATAGCCGCCATCCTTTATATAACAGCTCTACAAGCTGCTGGAACCATTCTACAGCCGCCATTTTTAGTGTTATAGCCGCCATTCTTTATATAACAGCTATAAAAGTTGCAGGAACCATTTTGCAGCCTTCATTTTGAGTCTTATAGCCGCCATCCTTTATATAACAGCTATACAAGCTGCTGGAACCATTCTATAGCCTTCATTTTGAGTCTTATAGATGCCAACATTTATATAACAGCAATACAAGTTGCTGGAACCATTCTACAGCCTTCATTTTTAGTCTTATAGCCGCCAATCTTTATATAACAGCTATACAAGTTGCTGGAACCATTCTACAGCCTTCATTTTGAGTCTTATAGCCGCCATCCTTTATATAACAGCTATACAAGCTGCTGGAACCATTCTATAGCCTTCATTTTGAGTCTTATAGATGCCAACATTTATATAACAGCTCTACAAGCTGCTGGAACCATTCTACAGCCTTCATTTTGAGTCTTATAGCCGCCATCCTTGATATAACAGCTCTACAAGCTGCTGGAACCATTCTACAGCCGCCATTTAGAGTGCTATTGCCGTTAAACTTTATATAACAGCTATAAAAAATGCTGGAACTTCATTTTGAGTCTTATAGCCGCCATCCTTTATATAACAGCTCTACAAACTGCTGGAACCATTCTACAGCCGCCATTTTTAGTGTTATAGCCGCCATTCATTATATAACAGCAATACAAGTTGCTGGAACCATTCTACAGCCTTCATTTTTAGTCTTATAGCCGCCAATCTTTATATAACAGCTATACAAGCTGCTGGAACCATTCTATAGCCTTCATTTTGAGTCTTATAGATGCCAACATTTATATAACAGCTCTACAAGCTGCTGGAACCCTTCTATAGCCTCCATTTTGAGTGTTATAGTCGCCATCTTTAATATAGTAGCTATACAAGTTGATGGAACCATTCTATAGCCTTCACTTTGAGTCGCATTGCCGCCATCCTTTATATAACAGCTCTACAAGCTGCTGGAACCATTCTACAGCCACCATTTTGAGTGTTTAACCGCCATCCTTTATATAACAGCTCTACAAGCTTCTGGAACCATTCTACAGCCGCCATTTAGAGTGTTATTGCCGTTAAACTTTATATAACAGCTATAAAAGTTGCTGGAACCATTCTACAGCCTTTATTTTGAGTCTTATAGCCGCTATCCTTTATATAACAGCTCTACAAGCTGCTGGAACCATTCTACAGCCGCCATTTTTAGTGTTATAGCCGCCATTCTTTATATAACAGCTCTACAAGCTGCCGGAACCAATCAACAGTCTCCATTTTAAGGGTTATAGCCGCCATAGTTTATATAACAGCTTTACAAACTGCTGGAACCATTCTACAGCTGCCATTTTGAGTGTTATAGCCGCCATTCTTTATATAAAAGCTATACAAGCTGCTGGAACCAATCAACAGCCTCCATTTTGAGGGTTATAGCCGCCATCCTTTATATAAAATCTATACAAGCTGCTGGTACCATTCTTCAGCCGCCCTTTTGAGGTTTATAGCCGCCATTCTTTATATAACAGCTCTACAAGCTGCCGGAACCAATCAACAGTCTCCATTTTAAGGGTTATAGCCGCCATAGTTTATATAACAGCTTTACAAACTGCTGGAACCATTCTACAGCTGCCATTTTGAGTGTTATAGCCGCCATTCTTTATATAACAGCTTTACAAACTGCTGGAACCATTCTACAGCTGCCATTTTGAGTGTTATAGCCGCCATTCTTTATATAAAAGCTATACAAGCTGCTGGAACCAATCAACAGCCTCCATTTTGAGGGTTATAGCCGCCATCCTTTATATAAAATCTATACAAGTTGCTGGAACCATTCTACAGCCTTTATTTTAAGTCTTATAGCCGCCAATCAACAGCCTCCATTTTGAGCGTTATAGCCGCCATCCTTTATATAAAATGTATACCAGCTGCTGGTACAATTCTACAGCCGCCATTTTGAGTCTTATAGCCGCCATTCTTAATATAGTAGCTATACAAGCTGCTGGAACCATTCTACAGCCTCCATTTTGAGTGTTATAGCCACCATTCTTTATATAACAGATATACAAGCTGCTGGAACCAATCAACAGACTCCATTTTGAGGGTTATAGCCGCCATCCTTTATATAAAAGCTATACAAGTTGCTGGAACAATTCTACAGTCTTCATTTTGAGTCTTATAGCCGCCATCCTTTATATAGTAGCTCTACAAACTGCTGGAACCTTTGTACTGCCGCCAATTTTTATATAACAGCTATACAAGCTGCTGGAACCATTTTGAGTTTTATAGCCGCCATCCTTTATATAACAGTTCTACAAGCTGCTGGAACCTTTGTACAGCAAAAAATTTTGATATAACAGCTATACAAGCTGCTGGAACCATTCTACATTTTGAGTCTTATAGCACTTTATATAACAGCTATACAAGCTGCTGGAACCCATCAACAGCCTCCACTTTGAGGGTTATAGCCGCCATCTTTTATATAAAAGCTATACAAGCTGCTGGTACCATTCTACAGCCGCCTATTTGAGGTTTATAGCCGCCATTCTTTATATAACATTATACAAGCTGCTGGAACCATTCTACAGCCTTCATTTTAAGTCTTATAGCCGCCATCCTTTATATAACAGCTATACAAACTCCAGGAACCATTCTATTACCGCCAATTTGAGTCTTATAGCCGCCATCCTTTATATAATAGCTATACAAAATGCTGGAACCATTGTACAGCCGCCATTTTGAGTCTTATAGCCGCCATCCTTTATATAGTAGCTCTACAAACTGCTGGAACCTTTGTACTGCCGCCAATTTTTATATAACAGCTATACAAGCTGCTGGAACCATTTTGAGTTTTATAGCCGCCATCCTTTATATAACAGTTCTACAAGCTGCTGGAACCTTTGTACAGCAGAAAATTTTGATATAAAAGCTATACAAGCTGCTGGAACCATTCTACATTTTGAGTCTTATAGCTCTTAATATAACAGTTATACAAGCTGCTGGAACCAATCAACAGCCGCCATTTTGAGTCTTATAGCCGCCATCCTTTGTATAACAGATATACAAGCTGCTGGAAACTTTTTGAGTCTTATAGCCGCCATCCCTTATTTAGTAGCTCTACAGCCACCACTTTGAGTTCTTTCGCCGCCATTCTTAATATAGTAGCTATACAAGCTGCTGGAACCAATCAACAGACTCCATTTTAAGCGTTATAGCCGCCATCCCTTATTTAGTAGCTCTACAAGATGCTGGAACCATTCTACAGCCACCACTTTGAGTTCTTTAGATGCCATTCTTAATATAGTAGCTATACAAGCTGCTGGAACCATTCTACAGCCTCCATTTTGAGTGTTATAGCCACCATTCTCTATATAACAGATATACAAGCTGCTGGAACCAATCAACAGACTCCATTTTGAGGATTATAGCCGCCATCCTTTATATAACAGCTTTACAAACTGCTGAAACCATTCTACAGCCTCCATTTTGAGTCTTATAGCCGCCATCCCTTATTTAGTAGCTCTACAAGCTGCTGGAACCTTTGTACTGCCGCCAATTATTATATAACAGCTCTACAAGCTGCCGGAACCAATCAGCAGTCTCCATTTTGAGGGTTATAGCCGCCATAGTTTATATAACAGCTTTACAAACTGCTGGAACCATTCTACAGCTGCCATTTTGAGTGTTATAGCCGCCATTTTTTAGATAACAGCTCTACAAGCTGCTGGACCCATTCAACAGCCGCGATTTTGAGTCTTATATCCGCCATCTATAATAAAGTAGCTATACAAGCTGCCGGAAACCATTCAACAGCCGCCATTTTGAGTTTTAAAGCCGCCATCCTTTATATTACAGCTCTACAAGCTGCTGGCACCATTCTAAAGCCGCCATTTTGAGTGTTATAGCCGCCATTCTTCATGTAACAGCTAGACAAGTTGCTGGAACAATTCTACAGCAGCCATTTTGAGTCTTATAGCCGCCATCTTTTATATAACAGCTATACAAGCTGCTGGCACAATTCTACAGCTGCCATTTGGAGTGTTATAGCCGCCATCCTTTATATAACAGCTCTACAAGCTGCTGGAACCATTCTACAGCCTTCATTTTGAGTCTTATACAAGCTATACAAGTTTCTGGAACCATTCTACAGCCGCCATTTTGAGTTTTATAGCCGCCATCCTTTGTATAGTAGCTCTACAAGCTGCTGGAACCATTCTACAGCCTTCATTTTTAGTCTTATAGCCGCCATCCTTTATATTACAGCTCTACAAGCTGCTGGAACCCTTCTATAGCCGCCATTTTGAGTGTTATAGCCGCCATTCTTTATATAACAGCTATAAAAGTTGCAGGAACCATGCTACAGCCTTCATTTTGAGTCTTATAGCCGCCATCCTTTATATAACAGCTCTACAAGCTGCTGGAACCATTGTACAGCCGCCATTTTTAGTGTTATAGCCGCCATTCTTTATATAAAAGCTATAAAAGTAGCACGAACCATTCTACAGCCTTCATTTTGAGTCTTATAGCCGCCATCTTTTATATAACAGCTCTACAAGCTGCTGGAACCATTCTACAGCCGCCATTTTTAGTGTTATAGCCGCCATTCTTTATATAACACCTATACAAGTTGCTGGAACAATTCTACAGCCGCCATTTTGAGTCTTATAGCCGCCATCCTTTATATAACAGCTATACAAGCTGCTGGCACCATTCTACAGCCGCCATTTTGAGTGTTATAGCCGCCATCCTTTATATAACAGCTATACAAGTTGCTGGAACCATTCTAGAGCATTCATTTTGAGTCTTATAGCCGCCATACTTTATATAACAGCTCTACAAACTGCTGGAACCATTCTACAGCCTTCATTTTGAGTCTTATACAAGCTATACAAGTTTCTGGAACCATTCTACAGCCGCCATTTTGAGTTTTATAGCCGCCATCCTTTGTATAGTAGCTTTACAAGCTGCTGGAACCATTATACAGCCGCCATTTTGAGTCTTATAGCCGCCATCTATAATATAGTAGCTCTACAAGCTGCTGGAACCTTTGTACTGCCGCCAATTATTATATAACAGCTCTACAAGCTGCCGGAACCAATCAGCAGTCTCCATTTTGAGGGTTATAGCCGCCATAGTTTATATAACAGCTTTACAAACTGCTGGAACCATTCTACAGCTGCCATTTTGAGTGTTATAGCCGCCATTTTTTAGATAACAGCTCTACAAGCTGCTGGACCCATTCAACAGCCGCGATTTTGAGTCTTATAGCCGCCATCTATAATATAGTAGCTATACAAGCTGCCGGAAACCATTCAACAGCCGCCATTTTGAGTTTTAAAGCCGCCATCCTTTATATTACAGCTCTACAAGCTGCTGGCACCATTCTAAAGCCGCCATTTTGAGTGTTATAGCCGCCATTCTTCATGTAACAGCTAGACAAGTTGCTGGAACAATTCAACAGCCGCCATTTTGAGTCTTATAGCCGCCATCTTTTATATAACAGCTATACAAGCTGCTGGCACAATTCTACAGCTGCCATTTGGAGTGTTATAGCCGCCATCCTTTATATAACAGCTATACAAGTTGCTGGAACCATTCTAGAGCCTTCATTTTGAGTCTTATAGTCGCCATCCTTTATATAACAGCTCTACAAGCTGCTGGAACCATTCTACAGCCTTCATTTTGAGTCTTATACAAGCTATACAAGTTTCTGGAACCATTCTACAGCCGCCATTTTGAGTTTTATAGCCGCCATCCTTTGTATAGTAGCTCTACAAGCTGCTGGAACCATTCTACAGCCTTCATTTTTAGTCTTATAGCCGCCATCCTTTATATTACAGCTCTACAAGCTGCTGGAACCCTTCTATAGCCGCCATTTTGAGTGTTATAGCCGCCATTCTTTATATAACAGCTATACAAACTGCTGGAACCATTCTACAGCCTTCATTTTGAGTCTTATAGCCGCCATCCTTTATATAACAGCTCTACAAGCTGCTGGAACCATTCTACAGCCGCCATTTTTAGTGTTATAGCCGCCATTCTTTATATAAAAGCTATACAAGCTGCTGGAACCAATCAACAGCCTCCATTTTGAGGGTTATAGCCGCCATCCTTTATATAAAATCTATACAAGTTGCTGGAACCATTCTACAGCCTTTATTTTAAGTCTTATAGCCGCCAATCAACAGCCTCCATTTTGAGCGTTATAGCCGCCATCCTTTATATAAAATGTATACCAGCTGCTGGTACCATTCTACAGCCGCCATTTTGAGTCTTATAGCCGCCATTCTTAATATAGTAGCTATACAAGCTGCTGGAACCATTCTACAGCCTCCATTTTGAGTGTTATAGCCACCATTCTTTATATAACAGATATACAAGCTGCTGGAACCAATCAACAGACTCCATTTTGAGGGTTATAGCCGCCATCCTTTATATAAAAGCTATACAAGTTGCTGGAACAATTCTACAGTCTTCATTTTGAGTCTTATAGCCGCCATCCTTTATATAGTAGCTCTACAAACTGCTGGAACCTTTGTACTGCCGCCAATTTTTATATAACAGCTATACAAGCTGCTGGAACCATTTTGAGTTTTATAGCCGCCATCCTTTATATAACAGTTCTACAAGCTGCTGGAACCTTTGTACAGCAAAAAATTTTGATATAACAGCTATACAAGCTGCTGGAACCATTCTACATTTTGAGTCTTATAGCACTTTATATAACAGCTATACAAGCTGCTGGAACCCATCAACAGCCTCCACTTTGAGGGTTATAGCCGCCATCTTTTATATAAAAGCTATACAAGCTGCTGGTACCATTCTACAGCCGCCTATTTGAGGTTTATAGCCGCCATTCTTTATATAACATTATACAAGCTGCTGGAACCATTCTACAGCCTTCATTTTAAGTCTTATAGCCGCCATCCTTTATAAACCAGCTATACAAACTCCTGGAACCATTCTATTACCGCCAATTTGAGTCTTATAGCCGCCATCCTTTATATAATAGCTATACAAAATGCTGGAACCATTGTACAGCCGCCATTTTGAGTCTTATAGCCGCCATCCTTTATATAGTAGCTCTACAAACTGCTGGAACCTTTGTACTGCCGCCAATTTTTATATAACAGCTATACAAGCTGCTGGAACCATTTTGAGTTTTATAGCCGCCATCCTTTATATAACAGTTCTACAAGCTGCTGGAACCTTTGTACAGCAGAAAATTTTGATATAAAAGCTATACAAGCTGCTGGAACCATTCTACATTTTGAGTCTTATAGCTCTTAATATAACAGTTATACAAGCTGCTGGAACCAATCAACAGCCGCCATTTTGAGTCTTATAGCCGCCATCCTTTGTATAACAGATATACAAGCTGCTGGAAACTTTTTGAGTCTTATAGCCGCCATCCCTTATTTAGTAGCTCTACAGCCACCACTTTGAGTTCTTTCGCCGCCATTCTTAATATAGTAGCTATACAAGCTGCTGGAACCAATCAACAGACTCCATTTTAAGCGTTATAGCCGCCATCCCTTATTTAGTAGCTCTACAAGATGCTGGAACCATTCTACAGCCACCACTTTGAGTTCTTTAGATGCCATTCTTAATATAGTAGCTATACAAGCTGCTGGAACCATTCTACAGCCTCCATTTTGAGTGTTATAGCCACCATTCTCTATATAACAGATATACAAGCTGCTGGAACCAATCAACAGACTCCATTTTGAGGATTATAGCCGCCATCCTTTATATAACAGCTTTACAAACTGCTGAAACCATTCTACAGCCTCCATTTTGAGTCTTATAGCCGCCATCCCTTATTTAGTAGCTCTACAAGCTGCTGGAACCTTTGTACTGCCGCCAATTATTATATAACAGCTCTACAAGCTGCCGGAACCAATCAGCAGTCTCCATTTTGAGGGTTATAGCCGCCATAGTTTATATAACAGCTTTACAAACTGCTGGAACCATTCTACAGCTGCCATTTTGAGTGTTATAGCCGCCATTTTTTAGATAACAGCTCTACAAGCTGCTGGACCCATTCAACAGCCGCGATTTTGAGTCTTATAGCCGCCATCTATAATAAAGTAGCTATACAAGCTGCCGGAAACCATTCAACAGCCGCCATTTTGAGTTTTAAAGCCGCCATCCTTTATATTACAGCTCTACAAGCTGCTGGCACCATTCTAAAGCCGCCATTTTGAGTGTTATAGCCGCCATTCTTCATGTAACAGCTAGACAAGTTGCTGGAACAATTCTACAGCCGCCATTTTGAGTCTTATAGCCGCCATCTTTTATATAACAGCTATACAAGCTGCTGGCACAATTCTACAGCTGCCATTTGGAGTGTTATAGCCGCCATCCTTTATATAACAGCTCTACAAGCTGCTGGAACCATTCTACAGCCTTCATTTTGAGTCTTATACAAGCTATACAAGTTTCTGGAACCATTCTACAGCCGCCATTTTGAGTTTTATAGCCGCCATCCTTTGTATAGTAGCTCTACAAGCTGCTGGAACCATTCTACAGCCTTCATTTTTAGTCTTATAGCCGCCATCCTTTATATTACAGCTCTACAAGCTGCTGGAACCCTTCTATAGCCGCCATTTTGAGTGTTATAGCCGCCATTCTTTATATAACAGCTATAAAAGTTGCAGGAACCATTCTACAGCCTTCATTTTGAGTCTTATAGCCGCCATCCTTTATATAACAGCTCTACAAGCTGCTGGAACCATTGTACAGCCGCCATTTTTAGTGTTATAGCCGCCATTCTTTATATAAAAGCTATAAAAGTAGCACGAACCATTCTACAGCCTTCATTTTGAGTCTTATAGCCGCCATCTTTTATATAACAGCTCTACAAGCTGCTGGAACCATTCTACAGCCGCCATTTTTAGTGTTATAGCCGCCATTCTTTATATAACACCTATACAAGTTGCTGGAACAATTCTACAGCCGCCATTTTGAGTCTTATAGCCGCCATCCTTTATATAACAGCTATACAAGCTGCTGGCACCATTCTACAGCCGCCATTTTGAGTGTTATAGCCGCCATCCTTTATATAACAGCTATACAAGTTGCTGGAACCATTCTAGAGCATTCATTTTGAGTCTTATAGCCGCCATCCTTTATATAACAGCTCTACAAACTGCTGGAACCATTCTACAGCCTTCATTTTGAGTCTTATACAAGCTATACAAGTTTCTGGAACCATTCTACAGCCGCCATTTTGAGTTTTATAGCCGCCATCCTTTGTATAGTAGCTTTACAAGCTGCTGGAACCATTATACAGCCGCCATTTTGAGTCTTATAGCCGCCATCTATAATATAGTAGCTCTACAAGCTGCTGGAACCTTTGTACTGCCGCCAATTATTATATAACAGCTCTACAAGCTGCCGGAACCAATCAGCAGTCTCCATTTTGAGGGTTATAGCCGCCATAGTTTATATAACAGCTTTACAAACTGCTGGAACCATTCTACAGCTGCCATTTTGAGTGTTATAGCCGCCATTTTTTAGATAACAGCTCTACAAGCTGCTGGACCCATTCAACAGCCGCAATTTTGAGTCTTATAGCCGCCATCTATAATATAGTAGCTATACAAGCTGCCGGAAACCATTCAACAGCCGCCATTTTGAGTTTTAAAGCCGCCATCCTTTATATTACAGCTCTACAAGCTGCTGGAACCATTCTAAAGCCGCCATTTTGAGTGTTATAGCCGCCATTCTTCATGTAACAGCTAGACAAGTTGCTGGAACAATTCAACAGCCGCCATTTTGAGTCTTATAGCCGCCATCTTTTATATAACAGCTATACAAGCTGCTGGCACAATTCTACAGCTGCCATTTGGAGTGTTATAGCCGCCATCCTTTATATAACAGCTATACAAGTTGCTGGAACCATTCTAGAGCCTTCATTTTGAGTCTTATAGCCGCCATCCTTTATATAACAGCTCTACAAGCTGCTGGAACCATTCTACAGCCTTCATTTTGAGTCTTATACAAGCTATACAAGTTTCTGGAACCATTCTACAGCCGCCATTTTGAGTTTTATAGCCGCCATCCTTTGTATAGTAGCTCTACAAGCTGCTGGAACCATTCTACAGCCTTCATTTTTAGTCTTATAGCCGCCATCCTTTATATTACAGCTCTACAAGCTGCTGGAACCCTTCTATAGCCGCCATTTTGAGTGTTATAGCCGCCATTCTTTATATAACAGCTATAAAAGTTGCAGGAACCATTCTACAGCCTTCATTTTGAGTCTTATAGCCGCCATCCTTTATATAACAGCTCTACAAGCTGCTGGAACCATTCTACAGCCGCCATTTTTAGTGTTATAGCCGCCATTCTTTATATAAAAGCTATAAAAGTAGCACGAACCATTCTACAGCCGCCATTTTGAGTCTTATAGCCGCCATCCTTTATATAACAGCTATACAAGCTGCTGGCACCATTCTACAGCCGCCATTTTGAGTGTTATAGCCGCCATCCTTTATATAACAGCTATACAAGTTGCTGGAACCATTCTAGAGCCTTCATTTTGAGTCTTATAGCCGCCATCCTTTATATAACAGCTATACAAGCTGCTGGCACCATTCTACAGCCGCCATTTTGAGTGTTATAGCCGCCATCCTTTATATAACAGCTATACAAGTTGCTGGAACCATTCTAGAGCCTTCATTTTGAGTCTTATAGCCGCCATCCTTTATATAACAGCTCTACAAACTGCTGGAACCATTCTACAGCCTTCATTTTGAGTCTTATACAAGCTATACAAGTTTCTGGAACCATTATACAGCCGCCATTTTGAGTCTTATAGCCGCTATCTTTAATATAGTAGCTATATAAGCTGCTGGAACCAATCTACAGCCTTCATTTTGAGTCTCATAGCCGCCATCCTTTATATAACAGCTCTACAAGCTGCTGGACCCATTCTACAGCCGCCATTTTGAGTCTTATAGCCGCCATCTTTAATATAGTAGCTATACTAGCTGCCGGAACCATTCTACAGATACCATTTTGAGTGTTTATTCGCCATTTTTTATATAACAGCTCTACAAGCAGCTGGAACCATTCTACAGCCGCCATTTTGAGTGTTATTGCCGCCATTTTTTATATAACAGCTACACAAGTTGGTGGAACCATTCTACAGCCTTCACTTTGACTCTTATAGCTGCCAACCTTTATATAACAGCTATACAAGTTGCTGGAACCATTCTACAGCCTTCATTTTGAGTCTTATAGCCGCCATCCTTTATATAACAGCTATACAATTTGCTGGAACCATTTTACAGCCGCCATTTTAAGTTTTATAGCCGCCATCCTTAATATAACAGCTCTACAAGCTGCTGGAACCATTCTACAGCCGCCATTTTGAGTCTTATAGCTGCCATCCTTTATATAACAGCTCTACAAGCTGCTGGACCCATTCTACAGCCGCCATCTTTAATAGAGTAGCTATACAAGCTGCCGGAACCATTCTACAGCCGCCATTTTGAGTTTTATAGCGGCCATCCTTTATATTACAGCTCTACAAGCTGCTGGAACCATTCTACAGCCGCCATTTTTAGTGTTATAGCCGCCATTCATTATATAACAGCAATACAAGTTGCTGGAACCATTCTACAGCCTTCATTTTTAGTCTTATAGCCGCCAATCTTTATATAACAGCTATACAAGTTGCTGGAACCATTCTACAGCCTTCATTTTGAGTCTTATAGCCGCCATCCTTTATATAACAGCTATACAAGCTGCTGGAACCATTCTACAGCCTTCATTTTGAGTCTTATAGACGCCAACATTTATATAACAGCTCTACAAGCTGCTGGAACCCTTCTATAGCCTCCATTTTGAGTGTTATAGTCGCCTTCTTTAATATAGTAGCTATACAAGTTGCTGGAACCATTCTATAGCCTTCACTTTGAGTCGCATAGCCGCCATCCTTTATATAACAGCTCTACAAGCTGCTGGAACCATTCTACAGCCACCATTTTGAGTGTTTAACCGCCATCCTTTATATAACAGCTCTACAAGCTTCTGGAACCATTCTACAGCCGCCATTTAGAGTGTTATTGCCGTTAAACTTTATATAACAGCTATAAAAGTTGCTGGAACCATTCTACAGCCTTTATTTTGAGTCTTATAGCCGCCATCCTTTATATAACAGCTCTACAAGCTGCTGGAACCATTCTAAAGCCGCCATTTTGAGTGTTATAGCCGCCATTCTTCATGTAACAGCTAGACAAGTTGCTGGAACAATTCAACAGCCGCGATTTTGAGTCTTATAGCCGCCATCTATAATATAGTAGCTATACAAGCTGCCGGAAACCATTCAACAGCCGCCATTTTGAGTTTTAAAGCCGCCATCCTTTATATTACAGCTCTACAAGCTGCTGGCACCATTCTAAAGCCGCCATTTTGAGTGTTATAGCCGCCATTCTTCATGTAACAGCTAGACAAGTTGCTGGAACAATTCAACAGCCGCCATTTTGAGTCTTATAGCCGCCATCTTTTATATAACAGCTATACAAGCTGCTGGCACAATTCTACAGCTGCCATTTGGAGTGTTATAGCCGCCATCCTTTATATAACAGCTATACAAGTTGCTGGAACCATTCTAGAGCCTTCATTTTGAGTCTTATAGTCGCCATCCTTTATATAACAGCTCTACAAGCTGCTGGAACCATTCTACAGCCTTCATTTTGAGTCTTATACAAGCTATACAAGTTTCTGGAACCATTCTACAGCCGCCATTTTGAGTTTTATAGCCGCCATCCTTTGTATAGTAGCTCTACAAGCTGCTGGAACCATTCTACAGCCTTCATTTTTAGTCTTATAGCCGCCATCCTTTATATTACAGCTCTACAAGCTGCTGGAACCCTTCTATAGCCGCCATTTTGAGTGTTATAGCCGCCATTCTTTATATAACAGCTATACAAGCTGCTGGAACCATTCTACAGCCTTCATTTTGAGTCTTATAGCCGCCATCCTTTATATAACAGCTCTACAAGCTGCTGGAACCATTCTACAGCCGCCATTTTTAGTGTTATAGCCGCCATTCTTTATATAAAAGCTATACAAGCTGCTGGAACCAATCAACAGCCTCCATTTTGAAGGTTATAGCCGCCATCCTTTATATAAAATCTATACGAGTTGCTGGAACCATTCTACAGCCTTTATTTTAAGTCTTATAGCCGCCAATCAACAGCCTCCATTTTGAGCGTTATAGCCGCCATCCTTTATATAAAATGTATACCAGCTGCTGGTACCATTCTACAGCCGCCATTTTGAGTCTTATAGCCGCCATTCTTAATATAGTAGCTATACAAGCTGCTGGAACCATTCTACAGCCTCCATTTTGAGTGTTATAGCCACCATTCTTTAAATAACAGATATACAAGCTGCTGGAACCAATCAACAGACTCCATTTTGAGGGTTATAGCCGCCATCCTTTATATAAAAGCTATACAAGTTGCTGGAACAATTCTACAGTCTTCATTTTGAGTCTTATAGCCGCCATCCTTTATATAGTAGCTCTACAAGCTGCTGGAACCCTTCTATAGCCGCCATTTTGAGTGTTATAGCCGCCATTCTTTATATAACAGCTATACAAGCTGCTGGAACCATTCTACAGCCTTCATTTTGAGTCTTATAGCCGCCATCCTTTATATAACAGCTATACAAGCTGCTGGAACCATTTTGAGTTTTATAGCCGCCATCCTTTATATAACAGTTCTACAAGCTGCTGGAACCTTTGTACAGCAAAAAATTTTGATATAACAGCTATACAAGCTGCTGGAACCATTCTACATTTTGAGTCTTATAGCTCTTAATATAACAGTTATACAAGCTGCTGGAACCAATCAACAGCCGCCATTTTGAGTCTTATAGCCGCCATCCTTTGTATAACAGATATACAAGCTGCTGGAAACTTTTTGAGTCTTATAGCCGCCATCCCTTATTTAGTAGCTCTACAGCCACCACTTTGAGTTCTTTCGCCGCCATTCTTAATATAGTAGCTATACAAGCTGCTGGAACCAATCAACAGACTCCATTTTAAGCGTTATAGCCGCCATCCCTTATTTAGTAGCTCTACAAGATGCTGGAACCATTCTACAGCCACCACTTTGAGTTCTTTAGATGCCATTCTTAATATAGTAGCTATACAAGCTGCTGGAACCATTCTACAGCCTCCATTTTGAGTGTTATAGCCACCATTCTCTATATAACAGATATACAAGCTGCTGGAACCAATCAACAGACTCCATTTTGAGGATTATAGCCGCCATCCTTTATATAACAGCTTTACAAACTGCTGAAACCATTCTACAGCCTCCATTTTGAGTCTTATAGCCGCCATCCCTTATTTAGTAGCTCTACAAACTGCTGGAACCTTTGTACTGCCGCCAATTTTTATATAACAGCTATACAAGCTGCTGGAACCATTTTGAGTTTTATAGCCGCCATCCTTTATATAACAGTTCTACAAGCTGCTGGAACCTTTGTACAGCAGAAAATTTTGATATAAAAGCTATACAAGCTGCTGGAACCATTCTACATTTTGAGTCTTATAGCACTTTATATAACAGCTATACAAGCTGCTGGAACCCATCAACAGCCTCCACTTTGAGGGTTATAGCCGCCATCTTTTATATAAAAGCTATACAAGCTGCTGGTACCATTCTACAGCCGCCTATTTGAGGTTTATAGCCGCCATTCTTTATATAACATTATACAAGCTGCTGGAACCATTCTACAGCCTTCATTTTAAGTCTTATAGCCGCCATCCTTTATATAACAGCTATACAAACTCCTGGAACCATTCTATTACCGCCAATTTGAGTCTTATAGCCGCCATCCTTTATATAATAGCTATACAAAATGCTGGAACCATTGTACAGCCGCCATTTTGAGTCTTATAGCCGCCTTCCTTTATATAGTAGCTCTACAAACTGCTGGAACCTTTGTACTGCCGCCAATTTTTATATAACAGCTATACAAGCTGCTGGAACCATTTTGAGTTTTATAGCCGCCATCCTTTATATAACAGTTCTACAAGCTGCTGGAACCTTTGTACAGCAGAAAATTTTGATATAAAAGCTATACAAGCTGCTGGAACCATTCTACATTTTGAGTCTTATAGCTCTTAATATAACAGTTATACAAGCTGCTGGAACCAATCAACAGCCGCCATTTTGAGTCTTATAGCCGCCATCCTTTGTATAACAGATATACAAGCTGCTGGAAACTTTTTGAGTCTTATAGCCGCCATCCCTTATTTAGTAGCTCTACAGCCACCACTTTGAGTTCTTTCGCCGCCATTCTTAATATAGTAGATATACAAGCTGCTGGAACCAATCAACAGACTCCATTTTAAGCGTTATAGCCGCCATCCCTTATTTAGTAGCTCTACAAGATGCTGGAACCATTCTACAGCCACCACTTTGAGTTCTTTAGATGCCATTCTTAATATAGTAGCTATACAAGCTGCTGGAACCATTCTACAGCCTCCATTTTGAGTGTTATAGCCACCATTCTCTATATAACAGATATACAAGCTGCTGGAACCAATCAAGAGACTCCATTTTGAGGATTATAGCCGCCATCCTTTATATAACAGCTTTACAAACTGCTGAAACCATTCTACAGCCTCCATTTTGAGTCTTATAGCCGCCATCCCTTATTTAGTAGCTCTACAAGCTGCTGGAACCTTTGTACTGCCGCCAATTATTATATAACAGCTCTACAAGCTGCCGGAACCAATCAGCAGTCTCCATTTTGAGGGTAATAGCCGCCATAGTTTATATAACAGCTTTACAAACTGCTGGAACCATTCTACAGCTGCCATTTTGAGTGTTATAGCCGCCATTTTTTAGATAACAGCTCTACAAGCTGCTGGACCCATTCAACAGCCGCGATTTTGAGTCTTATAGCCGCCATCTATAATAAAGTAGCTATACAAGCTGCCGGAAACCATTCAACAGCCGCCATTTTGAGTTTTAAAGCCGCCATCCTTTATATTACAGCTCTACAAGCTGCTGGCACCATTCTAAAGCCGCCATTTTGAGTGTTATAGCCGCCATTCTTCATGTAACAGCTAGACAAGTTGCTGGAACAATTCTACAGCCGCCATTTTGAGTCTTATAGCCGCCATCTTTTATATAACAGCTATACAAGCTGCTGGCACAATTCTACAGCTGCCATTTGGAGTGTTATAGCCGCCATCCTTTATATAACAGCTCTACAAGCTGCTGGAACCATTCTACAGCCTTCATTTTGAGTCTTATACAAGCTATACAAGTTTCTGGAACCATTCTACAGCCGCCATTTTGAGTTTTATAGCCGCCATCCTTTGTATAGTAGCTCTACAAGCTGCTGGAACCATTCTACAGCCTTCATTTTTAGTCTTATAGCCGCCATCCTTTATATTACAGCTCTACAAGCTGCTGGAACCCTTCTATAGCCGCCATTTTGAGTGTTATAGCCGCCATTCTTTATATAACAGCTATAAAAGTTTCAGGAACCATTCTACAGCCTTCATTTTGAGTCTTATAGCCGCCATCCTTTATATAACAGCTCTACAAGCTGCTGGAACCATTGTACAGCCGCCATTTTTAGTGTTATAGCCGCCATTCTTTATATAAAAGCTATAAAAGTAGCACGAACCATTCTACAGCCTTCATTTTGAGTCTTATAGCCGCCATCTTTTATATTACAGCTCTACAAGCTGCTGGAACCATTCTACAGCCGCCATTTTTAGTGTTATAGCCGCCATTCTTTATATAACACCTATACAAGTTGCTGGAACAATTCTACAGCCGCCATTTTGAGTCTTATAGCCGCCATCCTTTATATAACAGCTATACAAGCTGCTGGCACCATTCTACAGCCGCCATTTTGAGTGTTATAGCCGCCATCCTTTATATAACAGCTATACAAGTTGCTGGAACCATTCTAGAGCATTCATTTTGAGTCTTATAGCCGCCATCCTTTATATAACAGCTCTACAAACTGCTGGAACCATTCTTCAGCCTTCATTTTGAGTCTTATACAAGCTATACAAGTTTCTGGAACCATTCTACAGCCGCCATTTTGAGTTTTATAGCCGCCATCCTTTGTATAGTAGCTTTACAAGCTGCTGGAACCATTATACAGCCGCCATTTTGAGTCTTATAGCCGCCATCTATAATATAGTAGCTCTACAAGCTGCTGGAACCTTTGTACTGCCGCCAATTATTATATAACAGCTCTACAAGCTGCCGGAACCAATCAGCAGTCTCCATTTTGAGGGTTATAGCCGCCATAGTTTATATAACAGCTTTACAAACTGCTGGAACCATTCTACAGCTGCCATTTTGAGTGTTATAGCCGCCATTTTTTAGATAACAGCTCTACAAGCTGCTGGACCCATTCAACAGCCGCGATTTTGAGTCTTATAGCCGCCATCTATAATATAGTAGCTATACAAGCTGCCGGAAACCATTCAACAGCCGCCATTTTGAGTTTTAAAGCCGCCATCCTTTATATTACAGCTCTACAAGCTGCTGGCACCATTCTAAAGCCGCCATTTTGAGTGTTATAGCCGCCATTCTTCATGTAACAGCTAGACAAGTTGCTGGAACAATTCAACAGCCGCCATTTTGAGTCTTATAGCCGCCATCTTTTATATAACAGCTATACAAGCTGCTGGCACAATTCTACAGCTGCCATTTGGAGTGTTATAGCCGCCATCCTTTATATAACAGCTATACAAGTTGCTGGAACCATTCTAGAGCCTTCATTTTGAGTCTTATAGCCGCCATCCTTTATATAACAGCTCTACAAGCTGCTGGAACCATTCTACAGCCTTCATTTTGAGTCTTATACAAGCTATACAAGTTTCTGGAACCATTCTACAGCCGCCATTTTGAGTTTTATAGCCGCCATCCTTTGTATAGTAGCTCTACAAGCTGCTGGAACCATTCTACAGCCTTCATTTTTAGTCTTATAGCCGCCATCCTTTATATTACAGCTCTACAAGCTGCTGGAACCCTTCTATAGCCGCCATTTTGAGTGTTATAGCCGCCATTCTTTATATAACAGCTATAAAAGTTGCAGGAACCATTCTACAGCCTTCATTTTGAGTCTTATAGCCGCCATCCTTTATATAACAGCTCTACAAGCTGCTGGAACCATTCTACAGCCGCCATTTTTAGTGTTATAGCCGCCATTCTTTATATAAAAGCTATAAAAGTAGCACGAACCATTCTACAGCCTTCATTTTGAGTCTTATAGCCGCCATCTTTTATATAACAGCTCTACAAGCTGCTGGAACCATTCTACAGCCGCCATTTTTAGTGTTATAGCCGCCATTCTTTATATAACACCTATACAAGTTGCTGGAACCATTCTACAGCCGCCATTTTGAGTCTTATAGCCGCCATCCTTTATATAACAGCTATACAAGCTGCTGGCACCATTCTACAGCCGCCATTTTGAGTGTTATAGCCGCCATCCTTTATATAACAGCTATACAAGTTGCTGGAACCATTCTAGAGCCTTCATTTTGAGTCTTATAGCCGCCATCCTTTATATAACAGCTCTACAAACTGCTGGAACCATTCTACAGCCTTCATTTTGAGTCTTATACAAGCTATACAAGTTTCTGGAACCATTATACAGCCGCCATTTTGAGTCTTATAGCCGCTATCTTTAATATAGTAGCTATATAAGCTGCTGGAACCAATCTACAGCCTTCATTTTGAGTCTCATAGCCGCCATCCTTTATATAACAGCTCTACAAGCTGCTGGACCCATTCTACAGCCGCCATTTTGAGTCTTATAGCCGCCATCTTTAATATAGTAGCTATACTAGCTGCCGGAACCATTCTACAGATACCATTTTGAGTGTTTATTCGCCATTTTTTATATAACAGCTCTACAAGCAGCTGGAACCATTCTACAGCCGCCATTTTGAGTGTTATTGCCGCCATTTTTTATATAACAGCTACACAAGTTGGTGGAACCATTCTACAGCCTTCACTTTGACTCTTATAGCTGCCAACCTTTATATAACAGCTATACAAGTTGCTGGAACCATTCTACAGCCTTCATTTTGAGTCTTATAGCCGCCATCCTTTATATAACAGCTATACAATTTGCTGGAACCATTTTACAGCCGCCATTTTGAGTTTTATAGCCGCCATCCTTTATATAACAGCTCTACAAGCTGCTGGAACCATTCTACAGCCGCCATTTTGAGTCTTATAGCTGCCATCCTTTATATAACAGCTCTACAAGCTGCTGGACCCATTCTACAGCCGCCATCTTTAATAGAGTAGCTATACAAGCTGCCGGAACCATTCTACAGCCGCCATTTTGAGTTTTATAGCGGCCATCCTTTATATTACAGCTCTACAAGCTGCTGGAACCATTCTACAGCCGCCATTTTGAGTCTTATACAAGCTATACAAGTTGCTGGAACAATTCTACAGCCGCCATTTTGAGTCTTATAGCCGCCATCCTTTATATAACAGCTATACAAGTTGCTGGAACCATTCTTTAGCCTTCATTGTTATAGTGTTATAGCCACCATTCTTTATATAACAGCTCTACAAGCTGCTGGAACCATTCTACAGCCGCCATTTTTAGTGTTATAGCCGCCATTCATTATATAACAGCAATACAAGTTGCTGGAACCATTCTACAGCCTTCATTTTTAGTCTTATAGCCGCCAATCTTTATATAACAGCTATACAAGTTGCTGGAACCATTCTACAGCCTTCATTTTGAGTCTTATAGCCGCCATCCTTTATATAACAGCTATACAAGCTGCTGGAACCATTCTACAGCCTTCATTTTGAGTCTTATAGACGCCAACATTTATATAACAGCTCTACAAGCTGCTGGAACCCTTCTATAGCCTCCATTTTGAGTGTTATAGTCGCCATCTTTAATATAGTAGCTATACAAGTTGCTGGAACCATTCTATAGCCTTCACTTTGAGTCGCATAGCCGCCATCCTTTATATAACAGCTCTACAAGCTGCTGGAACCATTCTACAGCCACCATTTTGAGTGTTTAACCGCCATCCTTTATATAACAGCTCTACAAGCTTCTGGAACCATTCTACAGCCGCCATTTAGAGTGTTATTGCCGTTAAACTTTATATAACAGCTATAAAAGTTGCTGGAACCATTCTACAGCCTTTATTTTGAGTCTTATAGCCGCCATCCTTTATATAACAGCTCTACAAGCTGCTGGAACCATTCTACAGCCGCCATTTTTATTGTTATAGCCGCCATTCTTTATATAACAGCAATACATGCTGCTGGGACCATTCTACAGCCGCCATTTTGAGTGTTATAGCCACCATTCTTTATATAACAGATATACAAGCTGCTGGAACCAATCAACAGACTCCATTTTGAGGGTTATAGCCGCCATCCTTTATATAACAGCTTTACAAACTGCTGAAACCATTCTACAGCCTCCATTTTGCGTCTTATAGCCGCCATCCCTTATTTAGTAGCTCTACAAGCTGCTGGAACCTTTGTACTGCCGCCAATTTTTATATAACAGCTATACAAGCTGTTGGAACCATCCTACAGCCTTCATTTTGAGTCTTATAGCCGCCATTCCTTATATAACAGCTCTGCAAGCTGCTGGAACCTTTGTACAGCCGAAAATTTTTATATAACAGCTCTACAAGCTGCCGGAACCAATCAACAGTCTCCATTTTAAGGGTTATAGCCGCCATAGTTTATGTAACAGCTTTACAAACTGCTGGAACCATTTTACAGCTGCCATTTTGAGTGTTATAGCCGCCATTCTTTATATAACAGCTATACAAGCTGCTGGAACCAATTAACAGCCTCCATTTTGAGGGTTATAGCCGCCATTCTTTATATAAAATCTATACAAGCTGCTGGTACCATTCTTCAGACGCCCTTTTGAGGTTAATAGACGCCATTCTTTATATCACATTATACAAGTTGCTGGAACCATTCTACAGCCTTCATTTTAAGTCTTATAGCCGCCAATCAACAGCCTCCATTTTGAGCGTTATAGCCGCCATCCTTTATATAAAATGTATACCAGCTGCTGGAACCATTCTACAGCCTTCATTTTGAGTCTTATTACCGCCATCCTTTATACAACAGCTCTACAAGCTGCTGGAACCCTCCTATAGCCGCTATTTTGAGTGTTATAGCCGCCATTCTTTATATAACAGCTATAAAAGTTGCAGGAACCATTCTACAACCTTCATTTTGAGTCTTATAGCCGCCATCCTTTATATAACAGCTCTACAAGCTGCTGGAACCATTCTACAGCCGCCATTTTTAGTGTTATAGCCGCCATTCTTTATATAACAGCTATACAAGTTGCAGGAACCATTCTACAGCCTTCATTTTGAGTCTTATAGCCGCCATCCTTTATATAACAGCTCTACAAGCTGCTGGAACCATTCTACAGCCGCCATTTTTAGTGTTATAGCCGCCATTCATTATATAACAGCAATACAAGTTGCTGGAACCATTCTACAGCCTTCATTTTTAGTCTTATAGCCGCCAATCTTTATATAACAGCTATACAAGTTGCTGGAACCATTTTACAGCCTTCATTTTGAGTCTTATAGCCGCCATCCTTTATATAACAGCTATACAAGCTGCTGGAACCATTCTACAGCCTTCATTTTGAGTCTTATAGACGCCAACATTTATATAACAGCTCTACAAGCTGCTGGAACCCTTCTATAGCCTCCATTTTGAGTGTTATAGTCGCCATCTTTAATATAGTAGCTATACAAGTTGCTGGAACCATTCTATAGCCTTCACTTTGAGTCGCATAGCCGCCATCTTTTATATAACAGCTCTAAAAGCTGCTGGAACCATTCTACAGCCACCATTTTGAGTGTTTAACCGCCATCCTTTATATAACAGCTCTACAAGCTTCTGGAACCATTCTACAGCCGCCATTTAGAGTGTTATTGCCGTTAAACTTTATATAACAGCTATAAAAGTTGCTGGAACCATTCTACAGCCTTTATTTTGAGTCTTATAGCCGCCATCCTTTATATAACAGCTCTACAAGCTGCTGGAACCATTCTACAGCCGCCATTTTTAGTGTTATAGCCGCCATTCTTTATATAACAGCAATACATGCTGCTGGGACCATTCTACAGCCTCCATTTTGAGTGTTATAGCCACCATTCTTTATATAACAGATATACAAGCTGCTGGAACCAATCAACAGACTCCATTTTGAGGGTTATAGCCGCCATCCTTTATATAACAGCTTTACAAACTGCTGAAACCATTCTACAGCCTCCATTTTTAGTCTTATAGCCGCCATCCCTTATTTAGTAGCTCTACAAGCTGCTGGAACCTTTGTACTGCCGCCAATTTTTATATAACAGCTATACAAGCTGTTGGAACCATCCTACAGCCTTCATTTTGAGTCTTATAGCCGCCATTCTTTATATAACAGCTCTGCAAGCTGCTGGAACCTTTGTACAGCCGAAAATTTTTATATAACAGCTCTACAAGCTGCCGGATCCAATCAACAGTCTCCATTTTAAGGGTTATAGCCGCCATAGTTTATATAACAGCTTTACAAACTGCTGGAACCATTCTACAGCTGCCATTTTGAGTGTTATAGCCGCCATTCTTTATATAACAGCTATACAAGCTGCTGGAACCAATCAACAGCCTCCATTTTGAGGGTTATAGCCGCCATCCTTTATATAAAATCTATACAAGCTGCTGGTACCATTCTTCAGCCGCCCTTTTGAGGTTTATAGACGCCATTCTTTATATAACATTATACAAGTTGCTGGAACCATTCTACAGCCTTCATTTTAAGTCTGATAGCCGCCAATCAACAGCCTCCATTTTGAGCGTTATAGCCGCCATCCTTTATATAAAATGTATACCAGCTGCTGGTACCATTCTACAGCCGCCATTTTGAGTCTTATAGCCGCCATTCTTAATATAGTAGCTATACAAGCTGCTGGAACCATTCTACAGCCTCCATTTTGAGTGTTATAGCCACCATTCTTTATATAACAGATATACAAGCTGCTGGAACCAATCAACAGACTCCATTTTGAGGGTTATAGCCGCCATCCTTTATATAAAAGCTATACAAGTTGCTGGAACAATTCTACAGTCTTCATTTTGAGTCTTATAGCCGCCATCCTTTATATAGTAGCTCTACAAACTGCTGGAACCTTTGTACTGCCGCCAATTTTTATATAACAGCTATACAAGCTGCTGGAACCATTTTGAGTTTTATAGCCGCCATCCTTTATATAACAGTTCCACAAGCTGCTGGAACCTTTGTACTGCAAAAAATTTTGATATAACAGCTATACAAGCTGCTGCAACCATTCTACATTTTGAGTCTTATAGCTCTTTATATAACAGCTATACAAGCTGCTGGAACCCATCAACAGCCTCCACTTTGAGGGTTATAGCCGCCATCTTTTATATAAAAGCTATACAAGCTGCTGGTACCATTCTACAGCCGCCTATTTGAGGTTTATAGCCGCCATTCTTTATATAACATTATACAAGTTGCTGGAACCATTCTACAGCCTTCATTTTAAGTCTTATAGCCGCCATCCTTTATATAACAGCTATACAAACTCCTGGAACCATTCTATTACCGCCAATTTGAGTCTTATAGCCGCCATCCTTTATATAATAGCTATACAAAATGCTGGAACCATTGTACAGCCGCCATTTTGAGTCTTATAGCCGCCATCCTTTATATAGTGGCTCTACAAACTGCTGGAACCTTTGTACTGCCGCCAATTTTTATATAACAGCTATACAAGCTGCTGGAACCAATTTGAGTTTTATAGCCGCCATCCTTTATATAACAGTTCTACAAGCTGCTGGAACCTTTGTACAGCAGAAAATTTTGATATAACAGCTATACAAGCTGCTGGAACCATTCTACATTTTGAGTCTTATAGCTCTTAATATAACAGCTATACAAGATGCTGGAACCAATCAACAGCCGCCATTTTGAGTCTTATAGCCGCCATCCTTTGTATAACAGATATACAAGCTGCTGGAACCTTTTTGAGTCTTATAGCCGCCATCCCTTATTTAGTAGCTCTACAGCCACCACTTTGAGTTCTTTCGCCGCCATTCTTAATATAGTAGCTATACAAGCTGCTGGAACCAATCAACAGCCTACATTTTGAGGGTTATAGCCGCCATCCTTTATATAAAATCTATACAAGCTGCTGGTACCATTCTTCAGCCGCCCTTTTGAGGTTTATAGACGCCATTCTTTATATAACATTACACAAGTTGCTGGAACCATTCTAAAGCCTTCATTTTAAGTCTTATAGCAGCCAATCAACAGCCTCCATTTTGAGCGTTATAGCCGCCATCCTTTATATAAAATGTATACCAGCTGCTGGAACCATTCTACAGCCGCCATTTTGAGTCTTATAGCCGCCATTCTTAATATAGTAGCTATACAAGCTGCTGGAACCATTCTACAGCCTCCATTTTGAGTGTTATAGCCACCATTCTTTATATAACAGATATACAAGCTGCTGGAACCGATCAACAGACCTCATTTCGAGGGTTATTGCCGCCATCCTTTATATAAAAGCTATACAAGTTGCTGGAACAATTCTACAGTCTTCATTTTGAGTCTTATAGCCGCCATCCTTTATATAACAGCTCTACAAGCTGCTGGACCCATTCTACAGCCGCGATTTTGAGTCTTATAGCCGCCATCTTTAATATAGTAGCTATACAAGCTGCCGGAAACCATTCAACAGCCGCCATTTTCAGTCTTAAAGCCGCCATCCTTTATATTACAGCTCTACAAGCTGCTGGCACCATTCTAAAGCCGCCATTTTGAGTGGTATAGCCGCCATTCTTCATGTTACAGCTATACAAGTTGCTGGAACAATTCTACAGCCGCCATTTTGAGTCTTATAGCCGCCATCTTTTATATAACAGCTATACAAGCTGCTGGCACCATTCTACAGCCGCCATTTGGAGTGTTATAGCCGCCATCCTTTATATAACAGCTATACAAGTTGCTGGAACCATTCTAGAGCCTTCATTTTGAGTCTTATAGCCGCCATCCTTTATATAACAGCTCTACAAGCTGCTGGAACCATTCTACAGCCTTCATTTTGAGTCTTATAGACGCCAACATTTATATACCAGCTCTACAAGCTGCTGGAACCCTTCTATAGCCGCCATTTTGAGTGTTATAGCCGCCATTCTTTATATAACAGCTATAAAAGTTGCTGGAACAATTCTACAGCCGCCATTTTGAGTCGCATAGCCGCCATCCTTTATATAAAAGCTATACAAGTTGCTGGAACCATTCTACAGCCTTCATTTTGAGTCTTATAGCCGCCATCCTTTATATAACAGCTATACAAGCTGCTGGAACCATTCTACAGCCTTCATTTTGAGTCTTATATACGCCAACATTTATATAACAGCTCTACAAGCTGCTGGAACCCTTCTATAGCCGCCATTTTGAGTGTTATAGCCGCCATTCTTTATATAACAGCTACAAAAGTTGCTGGAACAATTCTACAGCCACCATTTTGATTGTTTAACCGCCATCCTTCATATAACAGCTCTACAAGCTTTTGGAACCATTCTACAGCCGCCATTTAGAGTGTTATTGCCGCCATTTTTTATATAACAGCGATACAAGCTGCTGGAAACTTTGTACAGCCGAAAATTTTTATATAACAGCTCTACAAGCTGCCGGAACCAATCAACAGACTCCATTTCGAGGGTTATTGCCGCCATCCTTTATATAAAAGCTATACAAGTTATTGCCGTTAAACTTTATATAACAGCTATAAAAGTTGCTGGAACAATTCTACAGTCTTCATTTTGAGTCTTATAGCCGCCATCCTTTATATAGTAGCTCTACAAACTGCTGGAACCTTTGTACTGCCGCCAATTTTTATATAACAGCTATACAAGCTGCTGGAACCATTTTGAGTTTTATAGCCGCCATCCTTTATATAACAGTTCCACAAGCTGCTGGAACCTTTGTACTGCAAAAAATTTTGATATAACAGCTATACAAGCTGCTGCAACCATTCTACATTTTGAGTCTTATAGCTCTTTATATAACAGCTATACAAGCTGCTGGAACCCATCAACAGCCTCCACTTTGAGGGTTATAGCCGCCATCTTTTATATAAAAGCTATACAAGCTGCTGGTACCATTCTACAGCCGCCTATTTGAGGTTTATAGCCGCCATTCTTTATATAACATTATACAAGTTGCTGGAACCATTCTACAGCCTTCATTTTAAGTCTTATAGCCGCCATCCTTTATATAACAGCTATACAAACTCCTGGAACCATTCTATTACCGCCAATTTGAGTCTTATAGCCGCCATCCTTTATATAATAGCTATACAAAATGCTGGAACCATTGTACAGCCGCCATTTTGAGTCTTATAGCCGCCATCCTTTATATAGTGGCTCTACAAACTGCTGGAACCTTTGTACTGCCGCCAATTTTTATATAACAGCTATACAAGCTGCTGGAACCAATTTGAGTTTTATAGCCGCCATCCTTTATATAACAGTTCTACAAGCTGCTGGAACCTTTGTACAGCAGAAAATTTTGATATAACAGCTATACAAGCTGCTGGAACCATTCTACATTTTGAGTCTTATAGCTCTTAATATAACAGCTATACAAGCTGCTGGAACCAATCAACAGCCGCCATTTTGAGTCTTATAGCCGCCATCCTTTGTATAACAGATATACAAGCTGCTGGAACCTTTTTGAGTCTTATAGCCGCCATCCCTTATTTAGTAGCTCTACAGCCACCACTTTGAGTTCTTTCGCCGCCATTCTTAATATAGTAGCTATACAAGCTGCTGGAACCAATCAACAGCCTACATTTTGAGGGTTATAGCCGCCATCCTTTATATAAAATCTATACAAGCTGCTGGTACCATTCTTCAGCCGCCCTTTTGAGGTTTATAGACGCCATTCTTTATATAACATTACACAAGTTGCTGGAACCATTCTAAAGCCTTCATTTTAAGTCTTATAGCAGCCAATCAACAGCCTCCATTTTGAGCGTTATAGCCGCCATCCTTTATATAAAATGTATACCAGCTGCTGGAACCATTCTACAGCCGCCATTTTGAGTCTTATAGCCGCCATTCTTAATATAGTAGCTATACAAGCTGCTGGAACCATTCTACAGCCTCCATTTTGAGTGTTATAGCCACCATTCTTTATATAACAGATATACAAGCTGCTGGAACCGATCAACAGACCTCATTTCGAGGGTTATTGCCGCCATCCTTTATATAAAAGCTATACAAGTTGCTGGAACAATTCTACAGTCTTCATTTTGAGTCTTATAGCCGCCATCCTTTATATAACAGCTCTACAAGCTGCTGGACCCATTCTACAGCCGCGATTTTGAGTCTTATAGCCGCCATCTTTAATATAGTAGCTATACAAGCTGCCGGAAACCATTCAACAGCCGCCATTTTCAGTCTTAAAGCCGCCATCCTTTATATTACAGCTCTACAAGCTGCTGGCACCATTCTAAAGCCGCCATTTTGAGTGGTATAGCCGCCATTCTTCATGTTACAGCTATACAAGTTGCTGGAACAATTCTACAGCCGCCATTTTGAGTCTTATAGCCGCCATCTTTTATATAACAGCTATACAAGCTGCTGGCACCATTCTACAGCCGCCATTTGGAGTGTTATAGCCGCCATCCTTTATATAACAGCTATACAAGTTGCTGGAACCATTCTAGAGCCTTCATTTTGAGTCTTATAGCCGCCATCCTTTATATAACAGCTCTACAAGCTGCTGGAACCATTCTACAGCCTTCATTTTGAGTCTTATAGACGCCAACATTTATATACCAGCTCTACAAGCTGCTGGAACCCTTCTATAGCCGCCATTTTGAGTGTTATAGCCGCCATTCTTTATATAACAGCTATAAAAGTTGCTGGAACAATTCTACAGCCGCCATTTTGAGTCGCATAGCCGCCATCCTTTATATAAAAGCTATACAAGTTGCTGGAACCATTCTACAGCCTTCATTTTGAGTCTTATAGCCGCCATCCTTTATATAACAGCTATACAAGCTGCTGGAACCATTCTACAGCCTTCATTTTGAGTCTTATATACGCCAACATTTATATAACAGCTCTACAAGCTGCTGGAACCCTTCTATAGCCGCCATTTTGAGTGTTATAGCCGCCATTCTTTATATAACAGCTACAAAAGTTGCTGGAACAATTCTACAGCCACCATTTTGATTGTTTAACCGCCATCCTTCATATAACAGCTCTACAAGCTTTTGGAACCATTCTACAGCCGCCATTTAGAGTGTTATTGCCGCCATTTTTTATATAACAGCGATACAAGCTGCTGGAAACTTTGTACAGCCGAAAATTTTTATATAACAGCTCTACAAGCTGCCGGAACCAATCAACAGACTCCATTTCGAGGGTTATTGCCGCCATCCTTTATATAAAAGCTATACAAGTTGCTGGAACAATTCTACAGTCTTCATTTTGAGGATTATAGCCGCCATCCTTTATAAACCAGCTTAACATGCTGTTGGAACCATCCTACAGCCTTCATTTTGAGTCTTATAGCCGCCATTTTTTATATAACAGCGATACAAGCTGCTGGAAACTTTGTACAGCCGAAAATTTTTATATAACAGCTCTACAAGCTGCCGGAACCAATCAACAGTCTCCATTTTAAGGGTTATAGCCGCCATAGTTTATATAACAGCTTTACAAACTGCTGGAACCATTCTACAGCTGCCATTTTGAGTGTTATATCCGCCATTTTTTATATAACAGCTATACAAGCTGCTGGAACCAATCAACAGCCTACATTTTGAGGGTTATAGCCGCCATCCTTTATATAAAATCTATACAAGCTGCTGGTACCATTCTTCAGCCGCCCTTTTGAGGTTTATAGACGCCATTCTTTATATAACATTACACAAGTTGCTGGAACCATTCTACAGCCTTCATTTAAAGTCTTATAGCAGCCAATCAACAACCTCCATTTTGAGCGTTATAGCCGCCATCCTTTATATAACAGCTCTACAAGCTGCTGGAACCATTCTACAGCCTTCATTTTGAGTCTTATAGACGCCAACATTTATATACCAGCTCTACAAGCTGCTGGAACCCTTCTGTAGCCGCCATTTTGAGTGTTATAGCCGCCATTCTTTATATAACAGCTATAAAAGTTGCTGGAACAATTCTACAGCCGCCATTTTGAGTCGCATAGCCGCCATCCTTTATATAAAAGCTATACAAGTTGCTGGAACCATTCTACAGCCTTCATTTTGAGTCTTATAGCCGCCATCCTTTATATAACAGCTATACAAGCTGCTGGAACCATTCTACAGCCTTCATTTTGAGTCTTATAGACGCCAACATTTATATAACAGCTCTACAAGCTGATGGAACCCTTCTATAGCCGCCATTTTGAGTGTTATAGCCGCCATTCTTTATATAACAGCTACAAAAGTTGCTGGAACAATTCTACAGCCGCCATTTTGAGTCGCATAGCCGCCATCCTTGATATAACAGCTCTACAAGCTGCTGGAACCATTCTACAGCCACCATTTTGATTGTTTAACCGCCATCCTTCATATAACAGCTCTACAAGCTTTTGGAACCATTCTACAGCCGCCATTTAGAGTGTTATTGCCGCCAAACTTTATATAACAGCTATAAAAGTTGCTGGAACCATTCTACAGCCTTCATTTTGAGTCTTATAGCCGCCATCCTTTATATAACAGCTCTACAAGCTGCTGGAACCATTCTACAGCCGCCATTTATAGTGTTATAGCCGCCATTCTTTATATAACAGCAATACATGCTGCTGGGACCATTCTACAGCCTCCATTTTGAGTGTTATAGCCGCCATTCTTTATATAACAGCTATAGAAGCTGCTGGAACCATTCTACAGCCTAAGTTTTGGGTCTTATAACCGCCATCCTTTGTATAACAGTTCTACACGCTGCTGGAACCATTTTACAGCCTCCATTTTGAGTGTTATAGTCGCCATCTTTAATATAGTAGCTATACAAGTTGCTGGAACCATTCTATAGCCTTCACTTTGAGTCTCATAGCCGCCATCCTTTATATAACAGCTCTACAAGCTGCTGGAACCATTCTACAGCCTTCATTTTTAGTCTTATAGCTGCCATGCTTTATAAAGCAGCTATACAAGCTGCTGGCACCATACTACAGCCGCCATTTTGAGTGTTATAGCCGCCATCCTTTATATAACAGCTATACAAGTTGCTGGAACCATTCTACAGCCTTCATTTTGAGTCTTATACAAGCTATACAAGCTGCTGGAACCATTCTATAGCCTTCATTTTGAGTCTTATAGCCGCCATACTTTATATAACAGCTACAGAAGCTGCTGGAACCATTCTACAGCCTTCATTTTGAGTGTTATTACCGCCATCCTTTATACAACAGCTTTAAAAGTTGCAGGAACCATTCTACAGCATTCATTTTGAGTCTTATAGCCGCCATCCTTTATATAACAGCTCTACAAGCTGCTGGAACCATTCTACAGCCGCCATTTTTAGTGTTATAGCCGCCATTCATTATATAACAGCAATACAAGTTGCTGGAACCATTCTACTGCCTTCATTTTTAGTCTTATAGCCGCCAATCTTTATATAACAGCTATACAAGTTGCTGGAGCCATTCTACAGCCTTCATTTTGAGGGTTATAGCCGCCATCCTTTATATAAAATCTATACAAGCTGCTGGTACCATTCTTCAGCCGCCCTTTTGAGGTTTATAGACGCCATTCTTTATATAACATTACACAAGTTGCTGGAACCATTCTAAAGCCTTCATTTTAAGTCTTATAGCAGCCAATCAACAGCCTCCATTTTGAGCGTTATAGCCGCCATCCTTTATATAAAATGTATACCAGCTGCTGGAACCATTCTACAGCCGCCATTTTGAGTCTTATAGCCGCCATTCTTAATATAGTAGCTATACAAGCTGCTGGAACCATTCTACAGCCTCCATTTTGAGTGTTATAGCCACCATTCTTTATATAACAGATATACAAGCTGCTGGAACCGATCAACAGACCTCATTTCGAGGGTTATTGCCGCCATCCTTTATATAAAAGCTATACAAGTTGCTGGAACAATTCTACAGTCTTCATTTTGAGTCTTATAGCCGCCATCCTTTATATAACAGCTCTACAAGCTGCTGGACCCATTCTACAGCCGCGATTTTGAGTCTTATAGCCGCCATCTTTAATATAGTAGCTATACAAGCTGCCGGAAACCATTCAACAGCCGCCATTTTCAGTCTTAAAGCCGCCATCCTTTATATTACAGCTCTACAAGCTGCTGGCACCATTCTAAAGCCGCCATTTTGAGTGGTATAGCCGCCATTCTTCATGTTACAGCTATACAAGTTGCTGGAACAATTCTACAGCCGCCATTTTGAGTCTTATAGCCGCCATCTTTTATATAACAGCTATACAAGCTGCTGGCACCATTCTACAGCCGCCATTTGGAGTGTTATAGCCGCCATCCTTTATATAACAGCTATACAAGTTGCTGGAACCATTCTAGAGCCTTCATTTTGAGTCTTATAGCCGCCATCCTTTATATAACAGCTCTACAAGCTGCTGGAACCATTCTACAGCCTTCATTTTGAGTCTTATAGACGCCAACATTTATATACCAGCTCTACAAGCTGCTGGAACCCTTCTATAGCCGCCATTTTGAGTGTTATAGCCGCCATTCTTTATATAACAGCTATAAAAGTTGCTGGAACAATTCTACAGCCGCCATTTTGAGTCGCATAGCCGCCATCCTTTATATAAAAGCTATACAAGTTGCTGGAACCATTCTACAGCCTTCATTTTGAGTCTTATAGCCGCCATCCTTTATATAACAGCTATACAAGCTGCTGGAACCATTCTACAGCCTTCATTTTGAGTCTTATATACGCCAACATTTATATAACAGCTCTACAAGCTGCTGGAACCCTTCTATAGCCGCCATTTTGAGTGTTATAGCCGCCATTCTTTATATAACAGCTACAAAAGTTGCTGGAACAATTCTACAGCCACCATTTTGATTGTTTAACCGCCATCCTTCATATAACAGCTCTACAAGCTTTTGGAACCATTCTACAGCCGCCATTTAGAGTGTTATTGCCGCCATTTTTTATATAACAGCGATACAAGCTGCTGGAAACTTTGTACAGCCGAAAATTTTTATATAACAGCTCTACAAGCTGCCGGAACCAATCAACAGACTCCATTTCGAGGGTTATTGCCGCCATCCTTTATATAAAAGCTATACAAGTTGCTGGAACAATTCTACAGTCTTCATTTTGAGGATTATAGCCGCCATCCTTTATAAACCAGCTTAACAAGCTGTTGGAACCATCCTACAGCCTTCATTTTGAGTCTTATAGCCGCCATTTTTTATATAACAGCGATACAAGCTGCTGGAAACTTTGTACAGCCGAAAATTTTTATATAACAGCTCTACAAGCTGCCGGAACCAATCAACAGTCTCCATTTTAAGGGTTATAGCCGCCATAGTTTATATAACAGCTTTACAAACTGCTGGAACCATTCTACAGCTGCCATTTTGAGTGTTATATCCGCCATTTTTTATATAACAGCTATACAAGCTGCTGGAACCAATCAACAGCCTACATTTTGAGGGTTATAGCCGCCATCCTTTATATAAAATCTATACAAGCTGCTGGTACCATTCTTCAGCCGCCCTTTTGAGGTTTATAGACGCCATTCTTTATATAACATTACACAAGTTGCTGGAACCATTCTACAGCCTTCATTTAAAGTCTTATAGCAGCCAATCAACAACCTCCATTTTGAGCGTTATAGCCGCCATCCTTTATATAACAGCTCTACAAGCTGCTGGAACCATTCTACAGCCTTCATTTTGAGTCTTATAGACGCCAACATTTATATACCAGCTCTACAAGCTGCTGGAACCCTTCTGTAGCCGCCATTTTGAGTGTTATAGCCGCCATTCTTTATATAACAGCTATAAAAGTTGCTGGAACAATTCTACAGCCGCCATTTTGAGTCGCATAGCCGCCATCCTTTATATAAAAGCTATACAAGTTGCTGGAACCATTCTACAGCCTTCATTTTGAGTCTTATAGCCGCCATCCTTTATATAACAGCTATACAAGCTGCTGGAACCATTCTACAGCCTTCATTTTGAGTCTTATAGACGCCAACATTTATATAACAGCTCTACAAGCTGATGGAACCCTTCTATAGCCGCCATTTTGATTGTTATAGCCGCCATTCTTTATATAACAGCTACAAAAGTTGCTGGAACAATTCTACAGCCGCCATTTTGAGTCGCATAGCCGCCATCCTTGATATAACAGCTCTACAAGCTGCTGGAACCATTCTACAGCCACCATTTTGATTGTTTAACCGCCATCCTTCATATAACAGCTCTACAAGCTTTTGGAACCATTCTACAGCCGCCATTTAGAGTGTTATTGCCGCCAAACTTTATATAACAGCTATAAAAGTTGCTGGAACCATTCTACAGCCTTCATTTTGAGTCTTATAGCCGCCATCCTTTATATAACAGCTCTACAAGCTGCTGGAACCATTCTACAGCCGCCATTTATAGTGTTATAGCCGCCATTCTTTATATAACAGCAATACATGCTGCTGGGACCATTCTACAGCCTCCATTTTGAGTGTTATAGCCGCCATTCTTTATATAACAGCTATAGAAGCTGCTGGAACCATTCTACAGCCTAAGTTTTGGGTCTTATAACCGCCATCCTTTGTATAACAGTTCTACACGCTGCTGGAACCATTTTACAGCCTCCATTTTGAGTGTTATAGTCGCCATCTTTAATATAGTAGCTATACAAGTTGCTGGAACCATTCTATAGCCTTCACTTTGAGTCTCATAGCCGCCATCCTTTATATAACAGCTCTACAAGCTGCTGGAACCATTCTACAGCCTTCATTTTTAGTCTTATAGCTGCCATGCTTTATAAAGCAGCTATACAAGCTGCTGGCACCATACTACAGCCGCCATTTTGAGTGTTATAGCCGCCATCCTTTATATAACAGCTATACAAGTTGCTGGAACCATTCTACAGCCTTCATTTTGAGTCTTATACAAGCTATACAAGCTGCTGGAACCATTCTATAGCCTTCATTTTGAGTCTTATAGCCGCCATACTTTATATAACAGCTACAGAAGCTGCTGGAACCATTCTACAGCCTTCATTTTGAGTGTTATTACCGCCATCCTTTATACAACAGCTTTAAAAGTTGCAGGAACCATTCTACAGCATTCATTTTGAGTCTTATAGCCGCCATCCTTTATATAACAGCTCTACAAGCTGCTGGAACCATTCTACAGCCGCCATTTTTAGTGTTATAGCCGCCATTCATTATATAACAGCAATACAAGTTGCTGGAACCATTCTACTGCCTTCATTTTTAGTCTTATAGCCGCCAATCTTTATATAACAGCTATACAAGTTGCTGGAGCCATTCTACAGCCTTCATTTTGAGTCTTATAGCCGCCATCCTTTATATAACAGCTATACAAGCTGCTGGAACCATTCTACAGCCTACATTTTGAGTCTTATAGACGCCAACATTTATATACCAGCTCTACAAGCTGCTGGAACCCTTCTATAGCCGCCATTTTGAGTGTTATAGCCGCCATTCTTTATATAACAGCTATAAAAGTTGCTGGAACCATTCTACAGCCGCCCTTTTGAGTCTCATAGCCGCCATCCTTTATATAACAGCTCTACAAGCTGCTGGAACCATTCTACAGCCACCATTTTGAGTGTTTAACCGCCATCCTTTATATAACAGCTCTACAAGCTTCTGGAACCATTCTACAGCCTACATTTTGAGTCTTATAGACGCCAACATTTATATACCAGCTCTACAAGCTTCTGGAACCATTCTACAGCCTACATTTTGAGTCTTATAGACGCCAACATTTATATACCAGCTCTACAAGCTGCTGGAACCATTCTACAGCAGCCATTTTTAGTGTTATAGCCGCCATTCTTTATATAACAGCAATACATGCTGCTGGGACCATTTTACAGCCTCCATTTTGAGTGTTATAGTCGCCATCTTTAATATAGTAGCTATACAAGTTGCTGGAACCATTCTTCAGCCTTCACTTTGAGTCTTTGTAAGGGTGCGCTGTTTCAAACATTAAATTTTATAAATCTGCTAGCTAGACTAATATATTTGACATACACTATTTCTACAGCGAATTGACCTTGAGCTTTTTTTTTGGAACCGAGCTTACACGATCCACTTCCATAGAAAAGCTCATAGCAAAAGAATGAGCTTGAATAGTGTGCGGGGAGTCTAGAATGGTGAATGCGAGAGTGCGGTCGTGCGAATAAGAGGAGGGAGAAAGCGAAGGAAAAATCGCAAGTGCAAGAAATGCACGTGGAGTTACGTAATACTCCGTACCCCTCGTGGACATCACCTACGTCCACGCCTCTTCCTCAAGTTCCCATTATAATAAAGGAACATTAATAAAATTAATTTGCCACTGCCAGCGCGGTCTTGCCTTCATAACTGCAAGCGCGTAATCTTAGTGTTAGCCATATAAGACCAGAGAGACCAGTGCCAGACGACGACCCCATCCATGGTTTCAAGTCGAACTTTAGGGAATGCGACCAAATAAATGTCGACCCGGTTCTTGACTGGACCAGCGTATAAGTTTTGGAGAGCTATTTGGCCATAAGTGCTCACACATATAGTTGTGGGGAGCGTAGCCAGCCAGCCTAATTCCTAGGCGAACCCTCGTTGGAGTGGATGATTCACCTTAGGACACGGGATAGCTCCGCCTCACCATCACTGGAGATTTCTAGTGGAAGACGTTGTCGCAGACTCCAAACCCTTCGTTGAGGAACCCTAACCTCGCCCCCAGCCCGTAGTTGGCCTTCAACCAGCCGTTCTCTTGTTATTTAAGTATCGTACAAACATGTGTTAAAATTTATAAGCTTGCAATTTATAATTAACTTTCTATATAGCAGGTGTTAAAAGTGATTCTTGTTGGTAATGAGAAGCAAGTTATATTTCGGTGGCACCACTATTAATATTTTTAACAGCATCTAGTGCTCCGCCCGTCATCAGGCCTGCTGACTGGATTGGACCATGCAACTGTAAGTACGGCATAGCCGCAGAAAATCTTTTGGCAAAATATAACCGCTTGCCGTGACCGCAGAATTAGTTTGTTTTTTTTTTGTAATTTTTAAAAAAAGTCAAATAAATACATAACGTAAAATTTAGTTTAAATCAAATTCAGACTTAGAAATCTGCCCACACATTTTTGTACGTTACTCATTACCGAATTAATTAGGATTTAAATATAATTGAAATTTTTGTTAATACTATGAACATAAGTTGGATATGAAATCCGATGTTAACTTCCTATCTTAAAGGCATATGCCATTTTTGCATTGAATATATATATGTATGAAATGATGAATTACTGATTTAGTTTATTCGGGCACCTGATGTAAGAGATTTAACAGCCACAATATGGGTAATACTGAGATCCGAAGGTATTACAAGGTTGGGTGGGTATAGAGAAGGCCATGACATCTAGGTCCTTCGAATAACAACCATTACCTCTGCACAAAGATCCCTATTTAGGTGTAGTCCTTTATTCCTTATCTCTGTTCGTTTTATCTATGTAGCGCATGTTTTGGGAGAGCACAAGAACCACCCCATTTTCCCTGAGCTCAGCCGAGCCACTTGTTAGTAAGACAGAGAGTGCACTCCGACACCCGCGTGTTCGTTACATAATAAATGGCGCTCAACGTGGGGTACGAAGAAGCAAGGATTTTTTTGCCCTCCTTTAATTCCCACAACACCTTATACCTTGTAATAGGATGGTAATATATATCACTTTGGAGAGGCCAGCCTATGAGTATCAGATTAAACTGGACCAAGTGAAATTATATACCTTTTCAATAATGTTTTCTTAATTTTCAACCAATCATTTTAAATAAATAGAACAAAGTATGGGAAATTATGTAGCTTAGGAATATGTTTCTGGATACAGTTCGGATACCTACCAGGCCATACAGTTTCCTAGATCTTAAATAAATTGTTGTAGTGAGGTGAAATTGAGAACTGTTCTTGCTGGAATCGTTACTGGCAAGTCCCTCTTTCAACGAATTACACATTCAAATGCAGCTGATATAAATAAAGTGCAGAGTGGTGGGTGTATTAATGCTGTTAAACTCTTATTGAAGGAGAAGTCCCAAAATTTGTAATGAAATTATTTTGATATTTAAAAGTTGAATCCAGAATTAGTGTTTACGAAATAGAATCGTCAAAGTATCTTTAGTTGTCTTGTATCTTTCGTGACTACGAAAAATTTATATTTACCTTTAGTTTTACAAATTATGGCCGTTAGACGAAGCCTAGAAAACTTGGCTGCGGCTATGCCAAGTGAAAATACACTGGTATGCGTAATTTGCAATGATACCAGCGGACAGACAGATATCGTAGAGACCCTATGTCGGCACACATTTCATAAACATTGTCTCAAGATCTGGCTCAAGAGCAATGAATCCTGTCCAAACTGTAGGCAACCTTGTTCGAAAAGTATAGTAGGTAGCAACGATAGATTGTCTACAAATGTTCAACCTCCAAGAGCTTCTCTTGGGGCAGAAAATTCTACCGCCTCCGGAGCAATACCAAAAAGACCCAATATACTAGCAAATACTCGTGCAAACCCAAATCAGAATTCAAGAATGGTGGGACTACCTCGACGTGAACAACCACGGAATCCAAGTACAAACCAGCCCCCAGTAGTGTCAGAAGAACGCATTCAACAACTTATTGCAAACTCATTAGAAACTTATCGAGTTAATATGGCATCGGTAATTACCGACGAAATTCGTAACGCCATGAGAAATTTAAGCATCACAGGAGTTCAGGCGGAATCCAATGATGAACCTCAACTGGAGTGGGACTTTCCAGCACCCTAAGTTGCTCCTCGAAGAAGTCTTGAGAATAGTATTAGAACTCGACCATTTAATATTCGGAGTAATCCAACTACAACTGACCAAGAGATAGTACCAGAACGACCCGATCGAGTGTCCAGTATAATTTTTAACTGGCATATACGATTCACGGGGTCTTCAAAAGATATAACTGTAGAAGATTTTATTTATCGAGTAAATTGTTTAACAACTCAAAGTTTAAATGGAGACTTTAACTTGCTTTATAAATTCGCTAATCTGCTCTTCTCGGGACCAGCCCTAACATTTTTCTGGCGATGTCATCGAGCTTCGAATGAAATGAACTGGTTCGATCTATGCATTCATTTAAGAGATAGGTATAAAGACCAAAGGTCAGACAGAGACATTATGGATGCCCTTCGCAGACGCAAGCAGGCCTCCAATGAAAATTTTGATGAATTCCTCGACTCGATGTTGGCTATTACAGATGCTTTGCGAGAACCTTTAAACGATTCAGAATTTATAGCGGAAGTGCGAAACAATTTAAGACCCGACTTATTCCATGAAATTTTACTTGTAGAGACCCCAAACTTAGTTGCCTTGCGTAGGGAATGTCATAAGCATGAAGAATTTTTCCGTAGCTTTCGGTCAAGACAGGTAACGCGTCAAATAGGCAGTAAACGTATGGTGAATGCGATATTGCATGATGAACCAGTAGTTGAACAGCTAGATGACGAATCAGATGATCTTATTGATGTGTGTGCATTGCGTGCACCAGAGAAAATAAAATGCTGGAATTGTGACGAATTAGGACATGGTTATCAGAACTGTTTGCAACAACGCCGCATATTTTGTTATGGGTGTGGGCTAGTAGATGTGTATAAACCAAATTGTTTAAAATGTAATCCGCGTACGGGAAACCAGTCGCAGGATATCCGCCGATTGGTGAAGGGGGATGTCCGCCCGTAGTCTTGGATAAACCAAAGAATTTAATAATCAACTCAGCCGTGACCATAACATCCAGAAAAGTCAATTTTGTCTGCGAAAAGTAGAATACCTATATAGTCGGAGAGGGCACCTTAAGAGTTAACCCAGACAAGGTTAAAGCCATATCTGAGTTCCCAGTCCCGACAACCAAGCGACAGCTTAAGAAATTTTTAGGAATGACCGGATGGTACCAGCGCTTCATCTCACAATATGCAACTATCACCTTTGCATTAACAGAATTATTGCGTGGCAATTCTTTTTCTTGGAACGAAGAAGCGCAATGTGCTTTTGAGAACCTCAAGTCTAAACTTAGCACTGCTCCGTTTTTAGCACACCCAAATTATAAGAAACCGTTGATAGTGCAATGTGATGCATGTATGCTTGGAATAGGTGCGCTTTTAGCCCAAGTCGATGAGTACGGATTCGAACGACCAATCACGTTTATGTCTAAAAAACTTAATAAAGCGCAACGTAACTATTCGGTGACCGAACTCGAATGTCTTGCGGTAGTGTTGGCCATTAAAAGATTTCGGATGTATATCGAAGGCCATGAGTTTAAAGTCGTAACTGATCACGCTAGTTTGCGGTGGCTAATGAACCAACCAGAACTAAGCGGTAGATTAGCACGTTGGTCAATGAAACTGCAGGGGTATAACTTTCAGATAGAACACCGGAAAGGTAGTGAAAATGTTGTTGCGGACGCTTTGTCGCGATCGTTTGAAAACGAACTAGCTTCCCTAGAAATTGAATTACTTCCCGAGATTGACTTGTCCTCGTCGGCATTTCAATCCGAAGAATATAGAACTCTGAGAGACAAATATGTGAAGGCAAATCTTCCGGATTTCCAAGTAATTGATCAATATATATATCATCGCACTGACTTTATGAATGGGAATTCAGCGGATAATGATAGATTGTGGAAGTTGCTAGTGCCTGAAGAACTCCGTGATAGTGTCATTAGAGCAGCCCACGATCCTCCCGACTCAGCCCATTGCGGCATAGCAAAATGTTTAGAGCGTGTTCGACGTAACTTTTTCTGGCCACGACTAGTTGTAGACGTTAGGAAGCACATTCAACAGTGTGAGATATGTCAAACTTGCAAATACCCAACATGTAAACTAAAACCGCCTATGGGAAACCAAACCATAAGCGAACGTCCATTCCAAAGACTGTATGTGGATTTTATCGGTCCCTTCCCTCGCTCAAAACAGGGAAATATCAGAATTTTTATCATTCTAGATCACTTTAGTAAATTTACCTTCTTAAAACCTGTAAAGAAATTTAACTCGAATGTAATAATATCTATCTTAAGGGATGATATCTTTAGCTGCTTTGGAGTGAATTTACAACATTTCTTAGGGATTATGGAGTGCAGCACGTATTTACCGCTGCTTACTCTCCACAGGCCAATGCGGCTGAACGAGTAAACCGATCAATTAATGCGGCCTTACGGTCCTATCTCCGTTCAGACCAAAGTCACTGGGATAAGTTTCTCAGCAGTATAAACAGTGCTTTACGTAATCACACTCATCAATCAATTGGAATATCACCCTATGTGGCGGTGTTTGGTCAAAACATGATAACCCATGGAAAAGACTACAAATTACTGACCAACCTCAATCTACTGAATGAAGCTACGGTTCGGCTAGATAGACTCGACAATTTCGTACGCCTAAGATCTGATATTCAAAAACATTTAGACAAAGCTTATGATACTAATCAACGGACATATAACTTGAGGAGTAAAATACGCAACTTCGAAGTGGGCCAAACAGTCACTAAGCGTAACTTCAAACTCAGCAACCTAGCCAATAATTTCAATGCTAAATTAGCACCAGTCGGAGTTAAAGTCAAGATCAAGAAAAAACTCGGAAATCATTTCTATGTAGTTGAAAACCTTTCAGGAAAAGAGCTTGGAATCTTCCATGCCAAGGACCTTTGGTAATCAGCTTGGCCCCCTTTGATTTTTTTTCAGCTTTGAGCCTCCACTTATTAGGGCGTGTCATTCAAATCTGTGGTGTAAGGGTGCGCTGTTTCAAACATTAAATTTTATAAATCTGCTAGCTAGACGAATATATTTGACATACACTATTTCTACGGCGAATTGACCTTGAGCTTTTTTTTTGGAACCGAGCTTACACGATCCACTTCCATAGAAAAGCTCATAGCAAAAGAATGAGCTTGAATAGTGTGCGGGGAGTCTAGAATGGTGTAAGCGAGAGTGCGGTCGTGCGAATAAGAGGAGGGGGAAAGCGAAGGAAAAATCGCAAGTGCAAGAAATGCACGTGGAGTTACGTAATACTCCGTACCCCTCGTGGACATCACCTACGTCCACGCCTCTTCCTCAAGTTCCCATTATAATAAAGGAACATTAATAAAATTAATTTGCCACTGCCAGCGCGGTCTTGCCTTCATAACTGCAAGCGCGTAATCTTAGTGTTAGCCATATAAGACCAGAGAGACCAGTGCCAGACGACGACCCCATCCATGGTTTCAAGTCGAACTTTAGGGAATGCGACCAAATAAATGTCGACCCGGTTCTTGAGCTATTTGGCTTTGGAGAGCTATTTGGCCATAAGTGCTCACACATATAGTTGTGGGGAGCGTAGCCAGCCAGCCTAATTCCTAGGCGAACCCTCGTTGGAGTGGATGATTCACCTTAGGACACGGGATAGCTCCGCCTCACCATCACTGGAGATTTCTAGTGGAAGACGTTGTCGCAGACTCCAAACCCTTCGTTGAGGAACCCTAACCTCGCCCCCAGCCCGTAGTTGGCCTTCAACCAGCCGTTCTCTTGTTATTTAAGTATCGTACAAACATGTGTTAAAATTTATAAGCTTGCAATTTATAATTAACTTTCTATATAGCAGGTGTTAAAAGTGATTCTTGTTGGTAATGAGAAGCAAGTTATATTTCGGTGGCACCACTATTAATATTTTTAACAGCATCTAGTGCTCCGCCCGTCATCAGGCCTGCTGACTGGATTGGACCATGCAACTGTAAGTACGGCATAGCCGCAGAAAATCTTTTGGCAAAATATAACCGCTTGCCGTGACCGCAGAATTAGTTTGTTTTTTTTTTTTGTAATTTTTAAAAAAAGTCAAATAAATACATAACGTAAAATTTAGTTTAAATCAAATTCAGACTTATAAATCTGCCCACACATTTTTGTACGTTACTCATTACCGAATTAATTAGGATTTAAATATAATTGAAATTTTTGTTAATACTATGAACATAAGTTGGATATGAAATCCGATGTTAACTTCCTATCTTAAAGGCATATGCCATTTTTGCATTGAATATATATATGTATGAAATGATGAATTACTGATTTAGTTTATTCGGGCACCTGATGTAAGAGATTTAACAGCCACAATATGGGTAATACTGAGATCCGAAGGTATTACAAGGTTGGGTGGGTATAGAGAAGGCCATGACATCTAGGTCCTTCGAATAACAACCATTACCTCTGCACAAAGATCCCTATTTAGGTGTAGTCCTTTATTCCTTATCTCTGTTCGTTTTATCTATGTAGCGCATGTTTTGGGAGAGCACAAGAACCACCCCATTTTCCCTGAGCTCAGCCGAGCCACTTGTTAGTAAGACAGAGAGTGCACTCCGACACCCGCGTGTTCGTTACATAATAAATGGCGCTCAACGTGGGGTACGAAGAAGCAAGGATTTTTTTGCCCTCCTTTAATTCCCACAACACCTTATACCTTGTAATAGGATGGTAATATATATCACTTTGGAGAGGCCAGCCTATGAGTATCAGATTAAACTGGACCAAGTGAAATTATATACCTTTTCAATAATGTTTTCTTAATTTTCAACCAATCATTTTAAATAAATAGAACAAAGTATGGGAAATTATGTAGCTTAGGAACATGTTTCTGGATACAGTTCGGATACCTACCAGGCCATACAGTTTCCTAGATCTTAAATAAATTGTTGTAGTGAGGTGAAATTGAGAACTGTTCTTGCTGGAATCGTTACTGGCAAGTCCCTCTTTCAACGAATTACACATTCAAATGCAGCTGATATAAATAAAGTGCAGAGTGGTGGGTGTATTAATGCTGTTAAACTCTTATTGAAGGAGAAGTCCCAAAATTTGTAATGAAATTATTTTGATATTTAAAAGTTGAATCCAGAATTAGTGTTTACGAAATAGAATCGTCAAAGTATCTTTAGTTGTCTTGTATCTTTCGTGACTACGAAAAATTTATATTTACCTTTAGTTTTACAAATTATGGCCGTTAGACGAAGCCTAGAAAACTTGGCTGCGGCTATGCCAAGTGAAAATACACTGGTATGCGTAATTTGCAATGATACCAGCGGACAGACAGATATCGTAGAGACCCTATGTCGGCACACATTTCATAAACATTGTCTCAAGATCTGGCTCAAGAGCAATGAATCCTGTCCAAACTGTAGGCAACCTTGTTCGAAAAGTATAGTAGGTAGCAACGATAGATTGTCTACAAATGTTCAACCTCCAAGAGCTTCTCTTGGGGCAGAAAATTCTACCGCCTCCGGAGCAATACCAAAAAGACCCAATATACTAGCAAATACTCGTGCAAACCCAAATCAGAATTCAAGAATGGTGGGACTACCTCGACGTGAACAACCACGGAATCCAAGTACAAACCAGCCCCCAGTAGTGTCAGAAGAACGCATTCAACAACTTATTGCAAACTCATTAGAAACTTATCGAGTTAATATGGCATCGGTAATTACCGACGAAATTCGTAACGCCATGAGAAATTTAAGCATCACAGGAGTTCAGGCGGAATCCAATGATGAACCTCAACTGGAGTGGGACTTTCCAGCACCCTCAGTTGCTCCTCGAAGAAGTCTTGAGAATAGTATTAGAACTCGACCATTTAATATTCGGAGTAATCCAACTACAACTGACCAAGAGATAGTACCAGAACGACCCGATCGAGTGTCCAGTATAATTTTTAACTGGCATATACGATTCACGGGGTCTTCAAAAGATATAACTGTAGAAGATTTTATTTATCGAGTAAATTGTTTAACAACTCAAAGTTTAAATGGAGACTTTAACTTGCTTTATAAATTCGCTAATCTGCTCTTCTCGGGACCAGCCCTAACATTTTTCTGGCGATGTCATCGAGCTTCGAATGAAATGAACTGGTTCGATCTATGCATTCATTTAAGAGATAGGTATAAAGACCAAAGGTCAGACAGAGACATTATGGATGCCCTTCGCAGACGCAAGCAGGCCTCCAATGAAAATTTTGATGAATTCCTCGACTCGATGTTGGCTATTACAGATGCTTTGCGAGAACCTTTAAACGATTCAGAATTTATAGCGGAAGTGCGAAACAATTTAAGACCCGACTTATTCCATGAAATTTTACTTGTAGAGACCCCAAACTTAGTTGCCTTGCGTAGGGAATGTCATAAGCATGAAGAATTTTTCCGTAGCTTTCGGTCAAGACAGGTAACGCGTCAAATAGGCAGTAAACGTATGGTGAATGCGATATTGCATGATGAACCAGTAGTTGAACAGCTAGATGACGAATCAGATGATCTTATTGATGTGTGTGCATTGCGTGCACCAGAGAAAATAAAATGCTGGAATTGTGACGAATTAGGACATGGTTATCAGAACTGTTTGCAACAACGCCGCATATTTTGTTATGGGTGTGGGCTAGTAGATGTGTATAAACCAAATTGTTTAAAATGTAATCCGCGTACGGGAAACCAGTCGCAGGATATCCGCCGATTGGTGAAGGGGGATGTCCGCCCGTAGTCTTGGATAAACCAAAGAATTTAATAATCAACTCAGCCGTGACCATAACATCCAGAAAAGTCAATTTTGTCTGCGAAAAGTAGAATACCTATATAGTCGGAGAGGGCACCTTAAGAGTTAACCCAGACAAGGTTAAAGCCATATCTGAGTTCCCAGTCCCGACAACCAAGCGACAGCTTAAGAAATTTTTAGGAATGACCGGATGGTACCAGCGCTTCATCTCACAATATGCAACTATCACCTTTGCATTAACAGAATTATTGCGTGGCAATTCTTTTTCTTGGAACGAAGAAGCGCAATGTGCTTTTGAGAACCTCAAGTCTAAACTTAGCACTGCTCCGTTTTTAGCACACCCAAATTATAAGAAACCGTTGATAGTGCAATGTGATGCATGTATGCTTGGAATAGGTGCGCTTTTAGCCCAAGTCGATGAGTACGGATTCGAACGACCAATCACGTTTATGTCTAAAAAACTTAATAAAGCGCAACGTAACTATTCGGTGACCGAACTCGAATGTCTTGCGGTAGTGTTGGCCATTAAAAGATTTCGGATGTATATCGAAGGCCATGAGTTTAAAGTCGTAACTGATCACGCTAGTTTGCGGTGGCTAATGAACCAACCAGAACTAAGCGGTAGATTAGCACGTTGGTCAATGAAACTGCAGGGGTATAACTTTCAGATAGAACACCGGAAAGGTAGTGAAAATGTTGTTGCGGACGCTTTGTCGCGATCGTTTGAAAACGAACTAGCTTCCCTAGAAATTGAATTACTTCCCGAGATTGACTTGTCCTCGTCGGCATTTCAATCCGAAGAATATAGAACTCTGAGAGACAAATATGTGAAGGCAAATCTTCCGGATTTCCAAGTAATTGATCAATATATATATCATCGCACTGACTTTATGAATGGGAATTCAGCGGATAATGATAGATTGTGGAAGTTGCTAGTGCCTGAAGAACTCCGTGATAGTGTCATTAGAGCAGCCCACGATCCTCCCGACTCAGCCCATTGCGGCATAGCAAAATGTTTAGAGCGTGTTCGACGTAACTTTTTCTGGCCACGACTAGTTGTAGACGTTAGGAAGCACATTCAACAGTGTGAGATATGTCAAACTTGCAAATACCCAACATGTAAACTAAAACCGCCTATGGGAAACCAAACCATAAGCGAACGTCCATTCCAAAGACTGTATGTGGATTTTATCGGTCCCTTCCCTCGCTCAAAACAGGGAAATATCAGAATTTTTATCATTCTAGATCACTTTAGTAAATTTACCTTCTTAAAACCTGTAAAGAAATTTAACTCGAATGTAATAATATCTATCTTAAGGGATGATATCTTTAGCTGCTTTGGAGTGAATTTACAACATTTCTTAGGGATTATGGAGTGCAGCACGTATTTACCGCTGCTTACTCTCCACAGGCCAATGCGGCTGAACGAGTAAACCGATCAATTAATGCGGCCTTACGGTCCTATCTCCGTTCAGACCAAAGTCACTGGGATAAGTTTCTCAGCAGTATAAACAGTGCTTTACGTAATCACACTCATCAATCAATTGGAATATCACCCTATGTGGCGGTGTTTGGTCAAAACATGATAACCCATGGAAAAGACTACAAATTACTGACCAACCTCAATCTACTGAATGAAGCTACGGTTCGGCTAGATAGACTCGACAATTTCGTACGCCTAAGATCTGATATTCAAAAACATTTAGACAAAGCTTATGATACTAATCAACGGACATATAACTTGAGGAGTAAAATACGCAACTTCGAAGTGGGCCAAACAGTCACTAAGCGTAACTTCAAACTCAGCAACCTAGCCAATAATTTCAATGCTAAATTAGCACCAGTCGGAGTTAAAGTCAAGATCAAGAAAAAACTCGGAAATCATTTCTATGTAGTTGAAAACCTTTCAGGAAAAGAGCTTGGAATCTTCCATGCCAAGGACCTTTGGTAATCAGCTTGGCCCCCTTTGATTTTTTTTCAGCTTTGAGCCTCCACTTATTAGGGCGTGTCATTCAAATCTGTGGTGTAAGGGTGCGCTGTTTCAAACATTAAATTTTATAAATCTGCTAGCTAGACGAATATATTTGACATACACTATTTCTACGGCGAATTGACCTTGAGCTTTTTTTTTTGGAACCGAGCTTACACGATCCACTTCCATAGAAAAGCTCATAGCAAAAGAATGAGCTTGAATAGTGTGCGGGGAGTCTAGAATGGTGTAAGCGAGAGTGCGGTCGTGCGAATAAGAGGAGGGGGAAAGCGAAGGAAAAATCGCAAGTGCAAGAAATGCACGTGGAGTTACGTAATACTCCGTACCCCTCGTGGACATCACCTACGTCCACGCCTCTTCCTCAAGTTCCCATTATAATAAAGGAACATTAATAAAATTAATTTGCCACTGCCAGCGCGGTCTTGCCTTCATAACTGCAAGCGCGTAATCTTAGTGTTAGCCATATAAGACCAGAGAGACCAGTGCCAGACGACGACCCCATCCATGGTTTCAAGTCGAACTTTAGGGAATGCGACCAAATAAATGTCGACCCGGTTCTTGACTGGACCAGCGCATAAGTTTTGGAGAGCTATTTGGCCATAAGTGCTCACACATATAGTTGTGGGGAGCGTAGCCAGCCAGCCTAATTCCTAGGCGAACCCTCGTTGGAGTGGATGATTCACCTTAGGACACGGGATAGCTCCGCCTCACCATCACTGGAGATTTCTAGTGGAAGACGTTGTCGCAGACTCCAAACCCTTCGTTGAGGAACCCTAACCTCGCCCCCAGCCCGTAGTTGGCCTTCAACCAGCCGTTCTCTTGTTATTTAAGTATCGTACAAACATGTGTTAAAATTTATAAGCTTGCAATTTATAATTAACTTTCTATATAGCAGGTGTTAAAAGTGATTCTTGTTGGTAATGAGAAGCAAGTTATATTTCGGTGGCACCACTATTAATATTTTTAACAGCATCTAGTGCTCCGCCCGTCATCAGGCCTGCTGACTGGATTGGACCATGCAACTGTAAGTACGGCATAGCCGCAGAAAATCTTTTGGCAAAATATAACCGCTTGCCGTGACCGCAGAATTAGTTTGTTTTTTTTTTTTGTAATTTTTAAAAAAAGTCAAATAAATACATAACGTAAAATTTAGTTTAAATCAAATTCAGACTTATAAATCTGCCCACACATTTTTGTACGTTACTCATTACCGAATTAATTAGGATTTAAATATAATTGAAATTTTTGTTAATACTATGAACATAAGTTGGATATGAAATCCGATGTTAACTTCCTATCTTAAAGGCATATGCCATTTTTGCATTGAATATATATATGTATGAAATGATGAATTACTGATTTAGTTTATTCGGGCACCTGATGTAAGAGATTTAACAGCCACAATATGGGTAATACTGAGATCCGAAGGTATTACAAGGTTGGGTGGGTATAGAGAAGGCCATGACATCTAGGTCCTTCGAATAACAACCATTACCTCTGCACAAAGATCGCTATTTAGGTGTAGTCCTTTATTCCTTATCTCTGTCTTCGTTTTATCTATGTGGCGCATGTTTTGGGAGAGCACAAGAACCACCCCATTTTCCCTGAGCTCAGCCGAGCCACTTGTTGGTAAGACAGAGAGTGCACTCCGACACCCGCGTGTTCGTTACATTTTATAGCTGCCATCCCTTATATAACAGCTACACAAGCTGCTGGAACCATTCTACAGCCTCCATTTTTATCTTATAGCCGCCATCTTTAACATAGTAGCTATACAAGCTGCTGGAACCATTCTATAGCCTTCATTTTGAGTCTTATAGCCTCCATACTTTATATATCAGCTATAGAAGCTGCTGGAACCATTCCACAGCCTTCATTTTGAGTCTTATTACCGCCATCCTTTATACAACAGCTATAAAAGTTGCTGGATCAATTCTACAGCCGCCATTTTGAGTCTTATAGCCGCCATCCTTTATATAACAGCTCTACAAGCTGCTGGAACCATTCTACAGCCACCATTTTGAGTGTTTAACCGCCATCCTTTATATAACAGCGCTACAAGCTTCTGGAACCATTCTACAGCCGCCATTTAGAGTGTTTTTGCCGCCAAACTTTATATAACAGCTATAAAAGTTGCTGGAACCATTCTACAGCATTCATTTTGAGTCTTATAGCCGCCATCCTTTATATAACAGCTCTACAAGCTGCTGAAACCATTCTACAGCCGCCATTTTGAGTGTTATAGCCGCCATCTTTAATATAGTAGCTTTACAAGCTGCGGGAACCAATCTTTAGCCTTCATCTTAAATCTCATAATCACCATCCTTTATATAACAGCTCTACAAGCTGCTGGAACCATTCTACAGCCGCCATTTTTATTCTTATAGCCGCCACTCTTTATATAACAGCTATACAAGTTACTGGAACCATTCTACAGCCTTCATTTTGGGTCTTATAGCCGCCATCCTTTATATAACAGCTCTACAAGCTACTGGAACCTTTGTACAGCCGCTAATTTGAGTGTTATAGTCGCCATTTTTAATATAGTAGCTATACAAGTTGCTGGAACCATTCTATAGCCTTCATTTTGAGTCTCATAGCCGCCATCCTTTATATAACAGCTACACAAGCTGCTGGAACCAATCTACAGCCTCCATTTTTAGTCTTATAGCCGCCATCTTTAATATAGTAGCTATACAAGCTGCTGAAACCATTCTATAGCCTTCATTTTGAGTCTTATAGCCGCCATACTTTATATAACAGCTATAGAAGCTGCTGGAACCATTCTACAGCCTTCATTTTGAGTCTTATTACCGCCATCCTTTATACAACAGCTATACAAGCTGCTGGAACCATTCTACAGCCTTCATTTTGAGTATTATAGCCGCCATCCTTTATATTACAGCTTTACAAGCTGCTGGAACCATTCTATAGCCGCCATTTTGAGTGTTATAGCCGCCATTCTTTATATAACAGCTATAAAAGTTGCTGGAACAATTTTACAGCCGCCATTTTGAGTCTTATAGCCGCCATCCTTTATATAACAGCTCTACAAGCTGCTGGAACCATTCTACAGCCACCATTTTGAGTGTTTAACCGCCATCCTTTATATAACAGCTGTACAAGCTTCTGGAATCATTCTTCAGCCGCCATATAGAGTGTTATTGCCGCCAAACTTTATATAACAGCTACACAAGCTGCTGGAACCATTCTACAGCCTCCATTTTTAGTCTTATAGCCGCTATCTTTAATATAGTAGCTATACAAGCTGCTGGAACCATTCTATAGCCTTCATTTTGAGTCTTATAGCCGCCATACTTCATATAACAGCTCTTTAAGCTGCTGGAAGCCATCTACAGCCTCCATTTTGAGTGTTATAGCCGCCATCCTTTATATAAAAGCTCTACAAGCTACTGGAACCTTTGTACAGCCGCTAATTTGAGTGTTATAGTCGCCATTTTTAATATAGTAGCTATACAAGCTGCGGGAACCATTCTTTAGCCTTCATCTTAAATCTCATAGTCACCATCCTTTATATAACAGCTCTACAAGCTGCTGGAACCATTGTACAGCCGCCATTTTTAGTCTTATAGCCGCCATTCTTTATATAACAGCTATACAAGTTACTGGAACCATTCTACAGCCTTCATTTTGGGTCTTATAGCCGCCATCCTTTATATAACAGCTCTACAAGCTACTGGAACCTTTGTACAGCCGCTAATTTGAGTGTTATAGTCGCCATTTTTAATATAGTAGCTATACAAGTTGCTGGAACCATTCTATAGCCTTCACTTTGAGTCTCATAGCCGCCATCCTTTATATAACAGCTACACAAGCTGCTGGAACCATTCTACAGCCTCCATTTTTAGTCTTATAGCCGCTATCTTCAATATAGTAGCTATACAAGCTGCTGGAACCATTCTATAGCCTTCATTTTGAGTCTTATAGCCGCCATACTTTATATAACAGCTCTTTAAGCTGCTGGAAGCATTCTACAGCCTCCATTTTGAGTGTTATAGCCGCCATCTGTAATATAGTAGCTTTTCAAGCTGCGGGAACCATTCTTTAGCCTTCATCTTAAATCTTATAGTCACCATCCTTTATATAACAGCTCTACAAGCTGCTGGAACCATTCTACAGCCGCCATTTTGAGTCTTATTACCGCCATCCTTTATATAACAGCTCTACAAGCTGCTGGAACCATTCTACAGCCACCATTTTGAGTGTTTAACCGCCATCCTTAATATAACAGCTCTACAAACTTCTGGAACCATTCTACAGCCGCCATTTAGAGTGTTATTGCCGCCAAACTTTATATAATAGCTATAAAAGTTGCTGGAACCATTCTACAGCCTTCATTTTTAGTCTTATAGCCGCCATCCTTTATACAACAGCTATACAAGCTGCTGGAACCATTCTACAGCCTTCATTTTGAGTATTATAGCCGCCATCCTTTATATTACAGCTCTACAAGCTGCTGGAACCATTCTACAGCCTCCATTTTGAGTGTTATAGCCGCCATACTTTATATAACAGCTATAGAAGCTGCTGGAACCATTCTACAGCCTTCATTTTGAGTCTTATTACCGCCATCCTTTATACAACAGCTATACAAGCTGCTGGAACCATTCTACAGCCTTCATTTTGAGTATTATAGCCGCCATCCTTTATATTACAGCTCTACAAGCTGCTGGAACCATTCTACAGCCTCCATTTTGAGTGTTATAGCCGCCATCTTTAATATAGTAGCTTTACAAGCTGCTGGAACCATTCTTTAGCCTTCATTTTGGATCTCATAGCCACCATCCTTTATATAACAGCTACACAAGCTGCTGGAACCATTCTACAGCCTCCATTTTTAGTCTTATAGCCGCTATCTTCAATATAGTAGCTATACAAGCTGCTGGAACCATTCTATAGCCTTCATTTTGAGTCTTATAGCCGCCATACTTTATATAACAGCTCTTTAAGCTGCTGGAAGCATTCTACAGCCTCCATTTTGAGTGTTATAGCCGCCATCTTTAATATAGTAGCTTTACAAGCTGCGGGAACCATTCTTTAGCCTTCATCTTAAATCTCATAGTCACCATCCTTTATATAACAGCTCTACAAGCTGCTGGAACCATTCTACAGCCGCCATTTTGAGTCTTATTACCGCCATCCTTTATATAACAGCTCTACAAGCTGCTGGAACCATTCTACAGCCACCATTTTTAGTCTTATAGCCGCTATCTTCAATATAGTAGCTATACAAGCTGCTGGAACCATTCTATAGCCTTCATTTTGAGTATTATAGCCGCCATCCTTTATATTACAGCTCTACAAGCTGCTGGAAGCATTCTACAGCCTCCATTTTGAGTGTTATAGCCGCCATCTTTAATATAGTAGCTTTACAAGCAGCGGGAACCATTCTTTAGCCTTCATCTTAAATCTCATAGCCACCATCCCTTATATAACAGCTCTACAAGCTGCTGGAACCATTCTACAGCCGCCATTTTTAGTCTTATAGCCGCCATTCTTTATATAACAGCTATACAAGTCTCTGGAACCATTCTACAACTTTCATTTTGAGTGTTTAAGCTGCCATTCTTTATATATTAGCTATACAAGTTGCTGGAACCATTCTACAGTCTTCACTTTGAGTCTTATAGCTGCCATCCCTTCTATAACAGCTACACAAGCTGCTGGAACCGTTCTACAGCCTCCATTTTGAGTGTTATTGTCGCCATCTTTAATATAGTAGCTATTCAAGTTGCTGGAACCATTCTAGAGCCTTCACTTTGAGTCTCATAGCAGCCATCCTTTATAAAACAGCTCTACAAGCTTCTGGAACCATTCTACAGCCTTCACTTTGAGTCTTATAGCTGCCATCTATTATATAACAGCTACGCAAGCTGCTGGAACCATTCTACAGCCTCCATTTTGAGTGTTATAGTCGCCATCTTTAATATAGTAGCTATACAAGTTGCTGGAACCATTCTATAGCCTTCATTTTGAGTATTATAGCCGCCATCCTTTATATTACAGCTCTACAAGCTGCTGGAAGCATTCTACAGCCTCCATTTTGAGTGTTATAGCCGCCATCTTTAATATAGTAGCTTTACAAGCTGCGGGAACCATTCTTTAGCCTTCATCTTAAATCTCATAGCCACCATCCCTTATATAACAGCTCTACAAGCTGCTGGAACCATTCTACAGCCGCCATTTTTAGTCTTATAGCCGCCATTCTTTATATAACAGCTATACAAGTCTCTGGAACCATTCTACAACTTTCATTTTGAGTGTTTAAGCTGCCATTCTTTATATATTAGCTATACAAGTTGCTGGAACCATTCTACAGTCTTCACTTTGAGTCTTATAGCTGCCATCCCTTCTATAACAGCTACACAAGCTGCTGGAACCGTTCTACAGCCTCCATTTTGAGTGTTATTGTCGCCATCTTTAATATAGTAGCTATTCAAGTTGCTGGAACCATTCTAGAGCCTTCACTTTGAGTCTCATAGCAGCCATCCTTTATAAAACAGCTCTACAAGCTTCTGGAACCATTCTACAGCCTTCACTTTGAGTCTTATAGCTGCCATCTATTATATAACAGCTACGCAAGCTGCTGGAACCATTCTACAGCCTCCATTTTGAGTGTTATAGTCGCCATCTTTAATATAGTAGCTATACAAGTTGCTGGAACCATTCTACAGCCTTCACTTTGAGTCTTATAGCTGCAATCCCTTATATAACAGCTATACAAGCTGCTGGAACCATTCTACAGCCGCCATTTTTAGTCTTATAGCCGCTATCTTTAATATAGTAGCTATACAAGCTGCTGGAACCATTCTATAGCCTTCACTTTGAGTCTTATAGCCGCCATACTTTATATAACAGCTCTTTAAGCTGCTGGAAGCATTCTACAGCCTCCATTTTGAGTGTTATAGCCGCCATCTTTAATATAGTAGCTACACAAGCTGCTGGAACCATTCTACAGCGTCCATTTTTAGTCTTATAGCCGCTATCTTTAATATAGTAGCTATACAAGCTGCTGGAACCATTCTATATCTTTAATATAGTAGCTATACAAGCTGCTGGAACCATTCTATAGCCTTCATTTTGAGTCTCATAGCCGCCATCCTTTATATAACAGCTCTACAAGCTGCTGGAACCATTCTACAGCCTCCATTTTGAGTGTTATAGCCGCCATCTTTAATATAGTAGCTATACAAGTTGCTGGAACCATTTTATAGCCTTCACTTTGAGTCTCATAGCCACCATACCTTATATAACAGCTCTACAAGCTGCTGGAACCATTCTACAGCCGCCATTTTTAGTCTTATAGCCGCCATTCTTTATATAACAGCTATACAAGTCTCTGGAACCATTCTACAGCTTTCATTTTGAGTGTTTAAGCTGCCATTCTTTATATATTAGCTATACAAGTTGCTGGAACCATTCTACAGTCTTCACTTTGAGTCTTATAGCTGCCATCCCTTCTATAACAGCTACACAAGCTGCTGGAACCATTCTACAGCCGCCATTTTTAGTCTTATAGCCGCTATCTTTAATATAGTAGCTATACAAGCTGCTGGAACCATTCTATAGCCTTCACTTTGAGTCTTATAGCCGCCATACTTTATATAACAGCTCTTTAAGCTGCTGGAAGCATTCTACAGCCTCCATTTTGAGTGTTATAGCCGCCATCTTTAATATAGTAGTTACACAAGCTGCTGGAACCATTCTACAGCGTCCATTTTTAGTCTTATAGCCGCTATCTTTAATATAGTAGCTTTACAAGCTGCGGGAACCATTCTTTAGCCTTCATCTTAAATCTCATAATCACCATCCTTTATATAACAGCTCTACAAGCTGCTGGAACCATTCTACAGCCGCCATTTTTAGTCTTATAGCCGCCATTCTTTATATAACAGCTATACAAGTTACTGGAACCATTCTACAGCCTTCATTTTGGGTCTTATAGCCGCCATCCTTTATATAACAGCTCTACAAGCTACTGGAACCTTTGTACAGCCGCTAATTTGAGTGTTATAGTCGCCATTTTTAATATAGTAGCTATACAAGTTGCTGGAACCATTCTATAGCCTTCATTTTGAGTCTCATAGCCGCCATCCTTTATATAACAGCTACACAAGCTGCTGGAACCATTCTACAGCCTCCATTTTTAGTCTTATAGCCGCTATCTTTAATATAGTAGCTATACAAGCTGCTGAAACCATTCTATAGCCTTCATTTTGAGTCTTATAGCCGCCATACTTTATATAACAGCTATAGAAGCTGCTGGAACCATTCTACAGCCTTCATTTTGAGTCTTATTACCGCCATCCTTTATACAACAGTTATACAAGCTGCTGGAACCATTCTACAGCCTTCATTTTGAGTATTATAGCCGCCATCCTTTATATTACAGCTCTACAAGCTGCTGGAACCATTCTATAGCCGCCATTTTGAGTGTTATAGCCGCCATTCTTTATATAACAGCTATAAAAGTTGCTGGAACAATTTTACAGCCGCCATTTTGAGTCTTATAGCCGCCATCCTTTATATAACAGCTCTACAAGCTGCTGGAACCATTCTACAGCCACCATTTTTAGTCTTATAGCCGCTATCTTTAATATAGTAGCTATACAAGCTGCTGGAACCATTCTATAGCCTTCATTTTGAGTCTTATAGCCGCCATACTTTATATAACAGCTCTTTAAGCTGCTGGAAGCATTCTACAGCCTCCATTTTGAGTGTTATAGCCGCCATCTTTAATATAGTAGCTTTACAAGCAGCGGGAACCATTCTTTAGCCTTCATCTTAAATCTCATAGTCACCATCCTTTATATAACAGCTCTACAAGCTGCTGGTAACATTCTACAGCCGCCATTTTTAGTCTTATAGCCGCCATTCTTTATATAACAGCTATACAAGTTACTGGAACCATTCTACAGCCTTCATTTTGGGTCTTATAGCCGCCATCCTTTATATAAAAGCTCTACAAGCTACTGGAACCTTTGTACAGCCGCTAATTTGAGTGTTATAGTCGCCATTTTTAATATAGTAGCTATACAAGCTGCGGGAACCATTCTTTAGCCTTCATCTTAAATCTCATAGTCACCATCCTTTATATAACAGCTCTACAAGCTGCTGGAACCATTGTACAGCCGCGATTTTTAGTCTTATAGCCGCCATTCTTTATATAACAGCTATACAAGTTACTGGAACCATTCTACAGCCTTCATTTTGGGGTTTATAGCCGCCATCCTTTATATAACAGCTCTACAAGCTACTGGAACCTTTGTACAGCCGCTAATTTGAGTGTTATAGTCGCCATTTTTAATATAGTAGCTATACAAGTTGCTGGAACCATTCTATAGCCTTCACTTTGAGTCTCATAGCCGCCATCCTTTACATAACAGCTACACAAGCTGCTGGATCCATTCTACAGCCTCCATTTTTAGTCTTATAGCCGCTATCTTCAATATAGTAGCTATACAAGCTGCTGGAACCATTCTATAGCCTTCATTTTGAGTCTTATAGCCGCCATACTTTATATAACAGCTCTTTAAGCTGCTGGAAGCATTCTACAGCCTCCATTTTGAGTGTTATAGCCGCCATCTTTAATATAGTAGCTTTACAAGCTGCGGGAACCATTCTTTAGCCTTCATCTTAAATCTCATAGTCACCATCCTTTATATAACAGCTCTACAAGCTGCTGGAACCATTCTACAGCCGCCATTTTGAGTCTTATTACCGCCATCCTTTATATAACAGCTACACAAGCTGCTGGAACCATTCTACAGCCTCCATTTTTAGTCTTATAGCCGCTATCTTTAATATAGTAGCTATACAAGCTGCTGGAACCATTCTATAGCCTTCATTTTGAGTCTTATAGCCGCCATACTTTATATAACAGCTCTTTAAGCTGCTGGAAGCATTCTACAGCCTCCATTTTGAGTGTTATAGCCGCCATCTTTAATATAGTAGCTTTACAAGCAGCGGGAACCATTCTTTAGCCTTCATCTTAAATCTCATAGTCACCATCCTTTATATAACAGCTCTACAAGCTGCTGGAACCATTGTACAGCCGCCATTTTTAGTCTTATAGCCGCCATTCTTTATATAACAGCTATACAAGTTACTGGAACCATTCTACAGCCTTCATTTTGGGGTTTATAGCCGCCATCCTTTATATAACAGCTCTACAAGCTACTGGAACCTTTGTACAGCCGCTAATTTGAGTGTTATAGTCGCCATTTTTAATATAGTAGCTATACAAGTTGCTGGAACCATTCTATAGCCTTCACTTTGAGTCTCATAGCCGCCATCCTTTACATAACAGCTACACAAGCTGCTGGATCCATTCTACAGCCTCCATTTTTAGTCTTATAGCCGCTATCTTCAATATAGTAGCTATACAAGCTGCTGGAACCATTCTATAGCCTTCATTTTGAGTCTTATAGCCGCCATACTTTATATAACAGCTCTTTAAGCTGCTGGAAGCATTCTACAGCCTCCATTTTGAGTGTTATAGCCGCCATCTTTAATATAGTAGCTTTACAAGCTGCGGGAACCATTCTTTAGCCTTCATCTTAAATCTCATAGTCACCATCCTTTATATAACAGCTCTACAAGCTGCTGGAACCATTCTACAGCCGCCATTTTGAGTCTTATTACCGCCATCCTTTATATAACAGCTCTACAAGCTGCTGGAACCATTCTACAGCCACCATTTTGAGTGTTTAACCGCCATCCTTAATATAACAGCTCTACAAGCTTCTGGAACCATTCTACAGCCGCCATTTAGAGTGTTATTGCCGCCTAACTTTATATAACAGCTACACAAGCTGCTGGAACCATTCTACAGCCTCCATTTTTAGTCTTATAGCCGCTATCTTTAATATAGTAGCTATACAAGCTGCTGGAACCATTCTATAGCCTTCATTTTGAGTCTTATAGCCGCCATACTTTATATAACAGCTCTTTAAGCTGCTGGAAGCATTCTACAGCCTCCATTTTGAGTGTTATAGCCGCCATCTTTAATATAGTAGCTTTACAAGCAGCGGGAACCATTCTTTAGCCTTCATCTTAAATCTCATAGTCACCATCCTTTATATAACAGCTCTACAAGCTGCTGGTAACATTCTACAGCCGCCATTTTTAGTCTTATAGCCGCCATTCTTTATATAACAGCTATACAAGTTACTGGAACCATTCTACAGCCTTCATTTTGGGTCTTATAGCCGCCATCTTTTATATAAAAGCTCTACAAGCTACTGGAACCTTTGTACAGCCGCTAATTTGAGTGTTATAGTCGCCATTTTTAAAATAGTAGCTATACAAGCTGCGGGAACCATTCTTTAGCCTTCATCTTAAATCTCATAGTCACCATCCTTTATATAACAGCTCTACAAGCTGCTGGAACCATTGTACAGCCGCCATTTTTAGTCTTATAGCCGCCATTCTTTATATAACAGCTATACAAGTTACTGGAACCATTCTACAGCCTTCATTTTGGGGCTTATAGCCGCCATCCTTTATATAACAGCTTTACAAGCTACTGGAACCTTTGTACAGCCGCTAATTTGAGTGTTATAGTCGCCATTTTTAATATAGTAGCTATACAAGTTGCTGGAACCATTCTATAGCCTTCACTTTGAGTCTCATAGCCGCCATCCTTTACATAACAGCTACACAAGCTGCTGGATCCATTCTACAGCCTCCATTTTTAGTCTTATAGCCGCTATCTTCAATATAGTAGCTATACAAGCTGCTGGAACCATTCTATAGCCTTCATTTTGAGTCTTATAGCCGCCATACTTTATATAACAGCTCTTTAAGCTGCTGGAAGCATTCTACAGCCTCCATTTTGAGTGTTATAGCCGCCATCTTTAATATAGTAGCTTTACAAGCTGCGGGAACCATTCTTTAGCCTTCATTTTAAATCTCATAGTCACCATTCTTTATATAACAGCTCTACAAGCTGCTGGAACCATTCTACAGCCGCCATTTTGAGTCTTATTACCGCCATCCTTTATATAACAGCTCTACAAGCTGCTGGAACCATTCTACAGCCACCACTTTGAGTGTTTAACCGCCATCCTTAATATAACAGCTCTACAAGCTTCTGGAACCATTCTACAGCCGCCATTTAGAGTGTTATTGCCGCCTAACTTTATATAACAGCCATAAAAGTTGCTGGAACCATTCTACAGCCTTCATTTTGAGTCTTATAGCCGCCATCCTTTATATAACAGCTCTACAAGCTGCTGGAACCATTCTACAGCCGCCATTTTGAGTGTTATAGCCGCCATCTTTAATATAGTAGCTTTACAAGCTGCGGGAACCATTCTTTAGCCTTCATCTTAAATCTCATAGTCACCATCCTTTATATAACAGCTCTACAAGCTGCTGGAACCATTCTACAGCCGCCATTTGTAGTCTTATAGCCGCCATTCTTTATATAACAGCTATACAAGTTACTGGAACCATTCTACCGCCTTCATTTTGGGTCTTATAGCCGCCATCCTCTATATAACAGCTCTACAAGCTACTGGAACCTTTGTACAGCCGCTAATTTGAGTGTTATAGTCGCCATTTTTAATATAGTAGCTATACAAGTTGCTGGAATCATTCTATAGCCTTCACTTTGAGTCTCATAGCCGCCATCCTTTATATAACAGCTACACAAGCTGCTGGAACCATTCTACAGCCTCCATTTTTAGTCTTATAGCCGCTATCTTTAATATAGTAGCTATACAAGCTGCTAAAACCATTCTATAGCCTTCATTTTGAGTCTTATAGCCGCCATACTTTATATAACAGCTATAGAAGCTGCTGGAACCATTCTACAGCCTTCACTTTGAGTCTTTTAGCTGCCATCCTTTATATAACAGCTACACAAGCTGCTGGAACCATTCTACAGCCTTCATTTTGAGTATTATAGCCGCCATCCTTTATATTACAGCTCTACAAGCTGATGGAACCATTCTACAGCCTCCATTTTGAGTGTTTAAGCCGCCATTATTTATATATTAGCTATACAAGTTGCTGGAACCATTCTACAGCCTTCACTTTGAGTCTTATAGCTGCCATCCCTTATATAACAGCTACACAAGCTGCTGAAACCATTCTACAGCCTCCATTTTGAGTCTTTTAGCTGCCATCCTTTATATAACAGCTACACAAGCTGCTGGAACCATTCTACAGCCTCCATTTTGAGTGTTATAGTCGCCATCTTTAATATAGTAGCTATACAAGTTGCTGGAACCATTCTACAGCCTTCACTTTGAGTCTTATAGCCGCCATCCCTTATATAACAGCTACACAAGCTGCTGGAACCATTCTACAGCCTCCATTTTTAGTCTTATAGCCGCTATCTTTAATATAGTAGCTATACAAGCTGCTGAAACCATTCTATAGCCTTCATTTTGAGTCTTATAGCCGCCATACTTTATATAACAGCTATAGAAACTGCTGGAACCATTCTACAGCCTTCATTTTGAGTCTTATTACCGCCATCCTTTATACAACAGCTATACAAGCTGCTGGAACCATTCTACAGCCTTCATTTTGAGTATTATAGCCGCCATTCTTTATATAACAGCTATAAAAGTTGCTGGAACAATTCTACAGCCGCCATTTTGAGTCTTATAGCCGCCATCCTTTATATAACAGCTCTACAAGCTGCTGGAACCATTCTACAGCCACCATTTTGAGTATTTAACCGCCATCCTTTATATAACAGATCTACAAGCTTCTGGAATCATTCTACAGCCGCCATATAGAGTGTTATTGCCGCCAAACTTTATATAACAGCTACACAAGCTGCTGGAACCATTCTACAGCCTCCATTTTTAGTCTTATAGCCGCTATCTTTAATATAGTAGCTATACAAGCTGCTGGAACCATTCTATAGCCTTCATTTTGAGTGTTATAGCCGCCATACTTTATATAACAGCTCTTTAAGCTGCTGGAAGCATTCTACAGCCTCCATTTTGAGTGTTATAGCCGCCATATTTAATATAGTAGCTACACAAGCTGCTGGAACCATTCTACAGCCTCCATTTTTAGTCTTATAGCCGCTATCTTTAATATAGTAGCTATAAAAGCTGCTGGAACCATTCTATATCTTTAATATAGTAGCTATACAAGCTGCTGGAACCATTCTATAGCCTTCATTTTGAGTCTCACAGCCGCCATCCTTTATATAACAGTTCTACAAGCTGCTGGAACCATTCTACAGCCTCCATTTTGAGTGTTATAGCCGCCATCTTTAATATAGTAGCTATACAAGTTGCTGGAACCATTCTATAGCCTTCACTTTGAGTCTCATAGCCACCATCCCTTATATAACAGCTCTACAAGCTGCTGAAACCATTCTACAGCCGCCATTTTTAGACTTATAGCCGCTATTCTTTATATAACAGCTCTACAAGTCTCTGGAACCATTCTATAGCCTTCACTTTGAGTCTCATAGCCACCATCCCTTATATAACAGCTCTACAAGCTGCTGGATACATTCTACAGCCTCCATTTTGAGTGTTATAGCCGCCATCTTTAATATAGTAGCTATACAAGTTGCTGTAACCATTCTATAGCCTTCACTTTGAGTCTCATAGCCACCATCCCTTATATAACAGCTCTACAAGCTGCTGAAACCATTCTATAGCCTTCATTTTGAGTCTTATACCCGCCATACTTTATATAACAGCTATAGAAGCTGCTGGAACCATTCTACAGCCTTCATTTTGAGACTTATTACCGCCATCCTTTATACAACAGCTATACAAGCTGCTGGAACCATTCTACAGCCTTCATTTTGAGTCTTATAGCCGCCATCCTTTATATTACAGCTCTACAATCTGCTGGAACCATTCTATAGCCGCCATTTTGAGTGTTATAGCCGCCATTCTTTATATAATAGCTATAAAAGTTGCTGGAACAATTCTACAGCCGCCGTTTTGAGTCTTATAGACGCCATCCTTTATATAACAGCTCTACAAGCTGCTGGAACCATTCTACAGCCACCATTTTGAGTATTTAACCGCCATCCTTTATATAACAGCTCTACAAGCTTCTGGAATCATTCTACAGCCGCCATATAGAGTGTTATTGCCGCCAAACTTTATATAACAGCTACACAAGCTGCTGGAACCATTCTACAGCCTCCATTTTTAGTCTTATAGCCGCCATCTTTAATATAGTAGCTATAGAAGCTGCTGGAACCATTCTATAGCCTTCATTTTGAGTCTTATAGCCGCCATACTTTATATAACAGCTCTTTAAGCTGCTGAAAGCATTCTACAGCCTCCATTTTAAGTGTTATAGCCGCCATCTTTAATATAGTAGCTACACAAGCTGCTGGAACCATTCTACAGCCTCCATTTTTAGTCTTACAGCCGCTATCTTTAATATAGTAGCTATACAAGCTGCTGGAACCATTCTACAGCCTCCATTTTTAGTCTTATAGCCGCTATCTTTAATATTGTAGCTATACGAGCTGCTGGAACCATTCTATAGCCTTCATTTTGAGTCTCATAGCCGCCATCCTTTATATAACAGCTCTACAAGCTGCTGGAACCATTCTACAGCCTCCATTTTGAGTGTTATAGCCGCCATCTTTAATATAGTAGCTATACAAGTTGCTGGAACCATTTTATAGCCTTCACTTTGAGTCTCATAGCCACCATCCCTTATATAACAGCTCTACAAGCTGCTGGAACCATTCTACAGCCGCCATTTTTAGTCTTATAGCCGCCATTCTTTATATAACAGCTATACAAGTCTCTGGAACCATTCTACAGCTTTCATTTTGAGTGTTTAAGCTGCCATTCTTTATATATTAGCTATACAAGTTGCTGGAACCATTCTACAGTCTTCACTTTGAGTCTTATAGCTGCCATCCCTTCTATAACAGCTACACAAGCTGCTGGAACCATTCTACAGCCTCCATTTTGAGTGTTATTGTCGCCATCTTGAATATAGTAGCTATTCAAGTTGCTGGAACCATTCTAGAGCCTTCACTTTGAGTCTCAAAGCCGCCATCCTTTATAAAACAGCTCTACAAGCTTCTGGAACCATTCTACAGCCTTCACTTTGAGTCTTATAGCTGCCATCTATTATATAACAGCTACACAAGCTGCTGGAACCATTCTACAGCCTCCATTTTGAGTGTTATAGTCGCCATCTTTAATATAGTAGCTATACAAGTTGCTGGAACCATTCTACAGCCTTCACTTTGAGTCTTATAGCTGCTATCCCTTATATAACAGCTATACAAGCTGCTGGAACCATTCTACAGCCTCCATTTTTAGTCTTATAGCCGCTATCTTTAATATAGTAGCTATACAAGCTGCTGGAACCATTCTATAGCCTTCACTTTGAGTCTTATAGCCGCCATACTTTATATAACAGCTCTTTAAGCTGCTGGAAGCATTCTACAGCCTCCATTTTGAGTGTTATAGCCGCCATCTTTAATATAGTAGCTACACAAGCTGCTGGAACCATTCTACAGCCTCCATTTTTAGTCTTATAGCCGCCATACTTTATATAACAGCTCTTTAAGCTGCTGGAAGCATTCTACAGCCTCCATTTTGAGTATTATAGCCGCCATCTTTAATATAGTAGCTTTACAAGCTGCGGGAACCATTCTTTAGCCTTCATCTTAAATCTCATAGTCACCATTCTTTATATAACAGCTCTACAAGCTGCTGGAACCATTCTACAGCCGCCATTTTGAGTCTTATTACCGCCATCCTTTATATAACAGCTCTACAAGCTGCTGGAACCATTCTACAGCCACCATTTTGAGTGTTTAACCGCCATCCTTAATATAACAGCTCTACAAGCTTCTGGAACCATTCTACAGCCGCCATTTAGAGTGTTATTGCCGCCTAACTTTATATAACAGCCATAAAAGTTGCTGGAACCATTCTACAGCCTTCATTTTGAGTCTTATAGCCGCCATCCTTTATATAACAGCTCTACAAGCTGCTGGAACCATTCTACAGCCGCCATTTTGAGTGTTATAGCCGCCATCTTTAATATAGTAGCTTTACAAGCTGCGGGAACCATTCTTTAGCCTTCATCTTAAATCTCATAGTCACCATCCTTTATATAACAGCTCTACAAGCTGCTGGAACCATTCTACAGCCGCCATTTGTAGTCTTATAGCCGCCATTCTTTATATAACAGCTATACAAGTTACTGGAACCATTCTACCGCCTTCATTTTGGGTCTTATAGCCGCCATCCTCTATATAACAGCTCTACAAGCTACTGGAACCTTTGTACAGCCGCTAATTTGAGTGTTATAGTCGCCATTTTTAATATAGTAGCTATACAAGTTGCTGGAATCATTCTATAGCCTTCACTTTGAGTCTCATAGCCGCCATCCTTTATATAACAGCTACACAAGCTGCTGGAACCATTCTACAGCCTCCATTTTTAGTCTTATAGCCGCTATCTTTAATATAGTAGCTATACAAGCTGCTAAAACCATTCTATAGCCTTCATTTTGAGTCTTATAGCCGCCATACTTTATATAACAGCTATAGAAGCTGCTGGAACCATTCTACAGCCTTCACTTTGAGTCTTTTAGCTGCCATCCTTTATATAACAGCTACACAAGCTGCTGGAACCATTCTACAGCCTTCATTTTGAGTATTATAGCCGCCATCCTTTATATTACAGCTCTACAAGCTGATGGAACCATTCTACAGCCTCCATTTTGAGTGTTTAAGCCGCCATTATTTATATATTAGCTATACAAGTTGCTGGAACCATTCTACAGCCTTCACTTTGAGTCTTATAGCTGCCATCCCTTATATAACAGCTACACAAGCTGCTGAAACCATTCTACAGCCTCCATTTTGAGTCTTTTAGCTGCCATCCTTTATATAACAGCTACACAAGCTGCTGGAACCATTCTACAGCCTCCATTTTGAGTGTTATAGTCGCCATCTTTAATATAGTAGCTATACAAGTTGCTGGAACCATTCTACAGCCTTCACTTTGAGTCTTATAGCCGCCATCCCTTATATAACAGCTACACAAGCTGCTGGAACCATTCTACAGCCTCCATTTGTAGTCTTATAGCCGCTATCTTTAATATAGTAGCTATACAAGCTGCTGAAACCATTCTATAGCCTTCATTTTGAGTCTTATAGCCGCCATACTTTATATAACAGCTATAGAAGCTGCTGGAACCATTCTACAGCCTTCATTTTGAGTCTTATTACCGCCATCCTTTATACAACAGCTATACAAGCTGCTGGAACCATTCTACAGCCTTCATTTTGAGTATTATAGCCGCCATTCTTTATATAACAGCTATAAAAGTTGCTGGAACAATTCTACAGCCGCCATTTTGAGTCTTATAGCCGCCATCCTTTATATAACAGCTCTACAAGCTGCTGGAACCATTCTACAGCCACCATTTTGAGTATTTAACCGCCATCCTTTATATAACAGATCTACAAGCTTCTGGAATCATTCTACAGCCGCCATATAGAGTGTTATTGCCGCCAAACTTTATATAACAGCTACACAAGCTGCTGGAACCATTCTACAGCCTCCATTTTTAGTCTTATAGCCGCTATCTTTAATATAGTAGCTATACAAGCTGCTGGAACCATTCTATAGCCTTCATTTTGAGTCTTATAGCCGCCATACTTTATATAACAGCTCTTTAAGCTGCTGGAAGCATTCTACAGCCTCCATTTTGAGTGTTATAGCCGCCATCTTTAATATAGTAGCTACACAAGCTGCTGGAACCATTCTACAGCCTCCATTTTTAGTCTTATAGCCGCTATCTTTAATATAGTAGCTATAAAAGCTGCTGGAACCATTCTATATCTTTAATATAGTAGCTATACAAGCTGCTGGAACCATTCTATAGCCTTCATTTTGAGTCTCACAGCCGCCATCCTTTATATAACAGTTCTACAAGCTGCTGGAACCATTCTACAGCCTCCATTTTGAGTGTTATAGCCGCCATCTTTAATATAGTAGCTATACAAGTTGCTGGAACCATTCTATAGCCTTCACTTTGAGTCTCATAGCCACCATCCCTTATATAACAGCTCTACAAGCTGCTGGAACCATTCTACAGCCGCCATTTTTAGACTTATAGCCGCTATTCTTTATATAACAGCTCTACAAGTCTCTGGAACCATTCTATAGCCTTCACTTTGAGTCTCATAGCCACCATCCCTTATATAACAGCTCTACAAGCTGCTGGATACATTCTACAGCCTCCATTTTGAGTGTTATAGCCGCCATCTTTAATATAGTAGCTATACAAGTTGCTGGAACCATTCTATAGCCTTCACTTTGAGTCTCATAGCCACCATCCCTTATATAACAGCTCTACAAGCTGCTGAAACCATTCTATAGCCTTCATTTTGAGTCTTATACCCGCCATACTTTATATAACAGCTATAGAAGCTGCTGGAACCATTCTACAGCCTTCATTTTGAGACTTATTACCGCCATCCTTTATACAACAGCTATACAAGCTGCTGGAACCATTCTACAGCCTTCATTTTGAGTATTATAGCCGCCATCCTTTATATTACAGCTCTACAATCTGCTGGAACCATTCTATAGCCGCCATTTTGAGTGTTATAGCCGCCATTCTTTATATAATAGCTATAAAAGTTGCTGGAACAATTCTACAGCCGCCATTTTGAGTCTTATAGACGCCATCCTTTATATAACAGCTCTACAAGCTGCTGGAACCATTCTACAGCCACCATTTTGAGTATTTAACCGCCATCCTTTATATAACAGCTCTACAAGCTTCTGGAATCATTCTACAGCCGCCATATAGAGTGTTATTGCCGCCAAACTTTATATAACAGCTACACAAGCTGCTGGAACCATTCTACAGCCTCCATTTTTAGTCTTATAGCCGCTATCTTTAATATAGTAGCTATAGAAGCTGCTGGAACCATTCTATAGCCTTCATTTTGAGTCTTATAGCCGCCATACTTTATATAACAGCTCTTTAAGCTGCTGAAAGCATTCTACAGCCTCCATTTTAAGTGTTATAGCCGCCATCTTTAATATAGTAGCTACACAAGCTGCTGGAACCATTCTACAGCCTCCATTTTTAGTCTTACAGCCGCTATCTTTAATATAGTAGCTATACAAGCTGCTGGAACCATTCTACAGCCTCCATTTTTAGTCTTATAGCCGCTATCTTTAATATTGTAGCTATACGAGCTGCTGGAACCATTCTATAGCCTTCATTTTGAGTCTCATAGCCGCCATCCTTTATATAACAGCTCTACAAGCTGCTGGAACCATTCTACAGCCTCCATTTTGAGTGTTATAGCCGCCATCTTTAATATAGTAGCTATACAAGTTGCTGGAACCATTTTATAGCCTTCACTTTGAGTCTCATAGCCACCATCCCTTATATAACAGCTCTACAAGCTGCTGGAACCATTCTACAGCCGCCATTTTTAGTCTTATAGCCGCCATTCTTTATATAACAGCTATACAAGTCTCTGGAACCATTCTACAGCTTTCATTTTGAGTGTTTAAGCTGCCATTCTTTATATATTAGCTATACAAGTTGCTGGAACCATTCTACAGTCTTCACTTTGAGTCTTATAGCTGCCATCCCTTCTATAACAGCTACACAAGCTGCTGGAACCATTCTACAGCCTTCACTTTGAGTCTTATAGCTGCCATCCCTTATATAACAGCTATACAAGCTGCTGGAACCATTCTAGAGCCTCCATTTTTAATGCTATAGTCGCCATCTTTAATATAGTAGTTATACAAGCTGCTGGAACCATTCTATAGCCTTCACTTTGAGTCTTATAGCTGCCATCCCTTATATAACAGCTACACAAGCTGCTGGAACCATTCTAGAGCTTCCATTTTGAGTGTTATAGTCGCCATCTTTAATATAGTAGCTATACAAGTTGCTGGAACCATTCTACAGCCTTCACTTTGAGTCTTATAGCTGCTATCCCTTATATAACAGCTATACAAGCTGCTGGAACCATTCTACAGCCTCCATTTTTAGTCTTATAGCCGCTATCTTTAATATAGTAGCTATACAAGCTGCTGGAACCATTCTATAGCCTTCACTTTGAGTCTTATAGCCGCCATACTTTATATAACAGCTCTTTAAGCTGCTGGAAGCATTCTACAGCCTCCATTTTGAGTGTTATAGCCGCCATCTTTAATATAGTAGCTACACAAGCTGCTGGAACCATTCTACAGCCTCCATTTTTAGTCTTATAGCCGCTATCTTTAATATAGTAGCTATAAAAGCTGCTGGAACCATTCTAAATCTTTAATATAGTAGCTATACAAGCTGCTGGAACCATTCTATAGCCTTCATTTTGAGTCTCATAGCCGCCATCCTTTATATAACAGCTCTACAAGCTGCTGGAACCATTCTACAGCCTCCATTTTGAGTGTTATAGCCGCCATCTTTAATATAGTAGCTATACAAGTTGCTGGAACCATTCTATAGCCTTCACTTTGAGTCTCATAGCCACCATCCCTTATATAACAGCTCTACAAGCTGCTGGAACCATTCTACAGCCGCCATTTTTAGTCTTATAGCCGCTATTTTTAGTCTTATAGCCGCTATTCTTTATATAACAGCTCTACAAGTCTCTGGAACCATTCTACAGCCTTCATTTTGGGTCTTATAGCCGCCATCGTTTATATAGTAGCTCTACAAGCTACTGGAACCTTTGTACAGCCGCCATTTTGAGTGTTATAGCCGCCATTCTTTATATAACAGCTATACAAGTTGCTGGAACTATTCTACAGCCTTCACTTTGAGTCTTATAGCTGCCATCCCTTATATAACAGCTCTACAAGCTTCTGGAACCATTCTACAGCCGCCATTTAGAGTGTTATTGCCGCCAAACTTTATATAACAGCTATAAAAGTTGCTGGAACAATTCTACAGCCTTCATTTTGAGTCTTATAGCCGCCATCCTTTATATTACAGCTTTTCAAGCTGCTGGAACCATTTTACAGACGCCATTTTGAGTGTTTAAGACGCCATTCTTTATATATTAGCTATATAAGTTGCTGGAACTATTCTACAGCCTTCACTTTGAGTCTTATAGCTGCCATCCCTTATATAACAGCTATACAAGCTGCTGGAACCATTCTAGAGCCTCCATTTTTAATGCTATAGTCGCCATCTTTAATATAGTAGTTATACAAGCTGCTGGAACCATTCTATAGCCTTCACTTTGAGTCTTATAGCTGCCATCCCTTATATAACAGCTACACAAGCTGCTGGAACCATTCTAGAGCTTCCATTTTGAGTGTTATAGTCGCCATCTTTAATATAGTAGCTATACAAGTTGCTGGAACCATTCTACAGCCTTCATTTTGAGTCTTTTAGCCGCCATCCTTTATATAACAGCTCTACAAGCTGCTGGAACCATTTTACAGCCACCATTTTGAGTGTTTAAGCTGCCATTCTTTATATATTAGCTATACAAGTTGCTGGAACCATTCTACAGCCTTCACTTTGAGTCTTATAGCTGCCATCTCTTCTATAACAGTTACACAAGCTGCTGGAACCATTCTACAGCCTCCATTTTTAGTCTTATAGCCGCTATCTTTAATATAGTAGCTATAAAAGCTGCTGGAACCATTCTATATCTTTAATATAGTAGCTATACAAGCTGCTGGAACCATTCTATAGCCTTCATTTTGAGTCTTATTACCGCCGTCCTTAATACAACAGCTATACAAGCTGCTGGAACCATTCTACAGCCTTCATTTTGAGTCTTATAGCCGCCATACTTTATATTAGAGCTCTTCAAGCTGCTGGAACCATTCTATAATCGCCATTTTGAGTGTTATAACCGCCATTCTTTGTATAACAGCTATAAAAGTTGTTAGAACAATTCTACAGCCGCCATTTTGAGTCTTATAGCCGCCATCCTTTATATAACAGCTCTACAAGCTGCTGGAACCATTCTACAGCCACCATTTTGAGTGTTTAACCGCCATCCTTTATATAACAGCTCTACAAGCTTCTGGAACCATTCTACAGCCGCCATTTAGAGTGTTATTGCCGCCAAACTTTATATAACAGCTATAAAAGTTGCTGGAACCATTCTACAGACTTCATTTTGAGTCTTATAGCCGCCATGCTTTATATAACAGCTCTATAAGCTGCTGGAACCATTCTACAGCCGCCATTTTGAGTGTTATAGCCGCCAATCTTTATATAACAGCAATACAAGTTGCTGGAACCATTCTACAGCCTTCATTTTTAGTCTTATAGCCGCCAATCTTTATATAACAGCTATACAAGTTGCTGTAACCACTCTACAGCGTTCATTTTGAGTCTTATAGCCGCCATCCTTTATATAACAGCTATACAAGCTGCTGGAACCATTTTACAGCCGCCATTTTGAGTGTTTAAGCCGCCATTCTTTATATATTAGCTATACAAGTTGCTGGAACCATTCTACAGCCTTCACTTTGAGTCTTATAGCTGTTATCCCTTATATAACAGCTATACAAGCTGCTGGAACCATTCTACAGCCTCCATTTTTAGTCTTATAGCCGCTATCTTTAATATAGTAGCTATACAAGCTGCTGGAACCATTCTATAGCCTTCACTTTGAGTCTTATAGCCGCCATACTTTATATAACAGCTCTTTAAGCTGCTGGAAGCATTCTACAGCCTCCATTTTAAATGTTATAGCCGCCATCTTTAATATAGTAGCTACACAAGCTGCTGGAACCATTCTACAGCCTCCATTTTTAGTCTTATAGCCGCTATCTTTAATATAGTAGCTATAAAAGCTGCTGGAACCATTCTATATCTTTAATATAGTAGCTATACAAGCTGCTGGAACCATTCTATAGCCTTCATTTTGAGTCTCATAGCCGCCATCCTTTATAAAACAGCTCTACAAGCTGCTGGAACCATTCTACAGCCTCCATTTTGAGTGTTATAGCCGCCATCTTTAATATAGTAGCTATACAAGTTGCTGGAACCATTCTATAGCCTTCACTTTGAGTCTCATAGCCACCATCCCTTATATAACAGCTCTACAAGCTGCTGGAACCATTCTACAGCCGCCATTTTTAGTCTTATAGCCGCTATTCTTTATATAACAGCTCTACAAGTCTCTGGAACCATTCTACAGCCTTCATTTTGGGTCTTATAGCCGCCATCGTTTATATAGTAGCTCTACAAGCTACTGGAACCTTTGTACAGCCGCCATTTTGAGTGTTATAGCCGCCATTCTTTATATAACAGCTATACAAATTGCTGGAACTATTCTACAGCCTTCACTTTGAGTCTTATAGCTGCCATCCCTTATATAACAGCTCTACAAGCTTCTGGAACCATTCTACAGCCGCCATTTAGAGTGTTATTGCCGCCAAACTTTATATAACAGCTATAAAAGTTGCTGGAACAATTCTACAGCCTTCATTTTGAGTCTTATAGCCGCCATCCTTTATATTACAGCTTTTCAAGCTGCTGGAACCATTTTACAGACGCCATTTTGAGTGTTTAAGACGCCATTCTTTATATATTAGCTATACAAGTTGCTGGAACTATTCTACAGCCTTCACATTGAGTCTTATAGCTGCCATCCCTTATATAACAGCTACACAAGCTGCTGGAACCATTCTAGAGCTTCCATTTTGAGTGTTATAGTCGCCATCTTTAATATAGTAGCTATACAAGTTGCTGGAACCATTCTACAGCCTTCATTTTGAGTCTTTTAGCCGCCATCCTTTATATAACAGCTCTACAAGCTGCTGGAACCATTTTACAGCCACCATTTTGAGTGTTTAAGCTGCCATTCTTTATATATTAGCTATACAAGTTGCTGGAACCATTCTACAGCCTTCACTTTGAGTCTTATAGCTGCCATATCTTCTATAACAGTTACACAAGCTGCTGGAACCATTCTACAGCCTCCATTTTTAGTCTTATAGGCGCTATCTTTAATATAGTAGCTATACAAGCTGCTGGAACCATTCTATAGCCTTCATTTTGAGTCTTATTACCGCCGTCCTTAATACAACAGCTATACAAGCTGCTGGAACCATTCTACAGCCTTCATTTTGAGTCTTATAGCCGCCATACTTTATATTAGAGCTCTTCAAGCTGCTGGAACCATTCTATAATCGTCATTTTGAGTGTTATAACAACCATTCTTTGTATAACAGCTATAAAAGTTGTTAGAACAATTCTACAGCCGCCATTTTGAGTCTTATAGCCGCCATCCTTTATATAACAGCTCTACAAGCTGCTGGAACCATTTTACAGACGCCATTTTGAGTGTTTAAACCGCCATTCTTTATATATTAGCTATACAAGTTGCTGGAACTATTCTACAGCCTTCACTTTGAGTCTTATAGCTGCCATCCCTTATATAACAGCTATACAAGCTGCTGGAACCATTCTAGAGCCTCCATTTTTAATGCTATAGTCGTCATCTTTAATATAGTAGTTATACAAGCTGCTGGAACCATTCTATAGCCTTCACTTTGAGTCTTATAGCTGCCATCCCTTATATAACAGCTACGCAAGCTGCTGGAACCATTCTAGAGCTTCCATTTTGAGTGTTATAGTCGCCATCTTTAATATAGTAGCTATACAAGTTGCTGGAACCATTCTACAGCCTTCATTTTGAGTCTTTTAGCCGCCATCCTTTATATAACAGCTCTACAAGCTGCTGGAACCATTTTACAGCCACCATTTTGAGTGTTTAAGCTGCCATTCTTTATATATTAGCTATACAAGTTGCTGGAACCATTCTACAGCCTTCACTTTGAGTGTTATAGCTGCCATCTCTTCTATAACAGTTACACAAGCTGCTGGAACCATTCTACAGCCTCCATTTTTAGTCTTATAGGCGCTATCTTTAATATAGTAGCTATACAAGCTGCTGGAACCATTCTATAGCCTTCATTTTGAGTCTTATTACCGCCGTCCTTAATACAACAGCTATACAAGCTGCTGGAACCATTCTACAGCCTTCATTTTGAGTCTTATAGCCGCCATACTTTATATTAGAGCTCTTCAAGCTGCTGGAACCATTCTACAGCCACCATTTTGAGTGTTTAACCGCCATCCTTTATATAACAGCTCTACAAGCTTCTGGAACCATTCTACAGCCGCCATTTAGAGTGTTATTGCCGCCAAACTTTATATAACAGCTATAAAAGTTGCTGGAACCATTCTACAGCCGCCATTTTGAGTCTTATAGCCGCCATCCTTTATATAACAGCTCTACAAGCTGCTGGAACCATTCTACAGCCACCATTTTGAGTGTTTAACCGCCATCCTTTATATAACAGCTCTACAAGCTTCTGGAACCATTCTACAGCCGCCATTTAGAGTGTTATTGCCGCCAAACTTTATATAACAGCTATAAAAGTTGCTGGAACCATTCTACAGACTTCATTTTGAGTCTTATAGCCGCCATGCTTTATATAACAGCTCTATAAGCTGCTGGAACCATTCTACAGCCGCCATTTTGAGTGTTATAGCCGCCAATCTTTATATAACAGCAATACAAGTTGCTGGAACCATTCTACAGCCTTCATTTTTAGTCTTATAGCCGCCAATCTTTATATAACAGCTATACAAGTTGCTGTAACCACTCTACAGCGTTCATTTTGAGTCTTATAGCCGCCATCCTTTATATAACAGCTATACAAGCTGCTGGAACCATTTTACAGCTGCCATTTTGAGTGTTTAAGCCGCCATTCTTTATATATTAGCTATACTAGTTGCTGGATCTATTCTACAGCCTTCACTTTGAGTCTTATAGCTGCCATCCCTTATATAACAGCTATACAAGTTGCTGGAACTATTCTACAGCCTCCATTTTGAGTGCTATAGCCGCCAATCTTTATATAACAGCTACACAAGCTGCTGGAACCATTCTACAGCCGCCATTTAGAGTGTTATTGCCGCCATTCTTTATATAACAGTTATACAAGTTGTTGGAACCATTCCACAGCCGCCATTTTGAGTCTTATAGCCGCCATCCTTTATTTAACAGCTCTAAAAGCTGCTGGAACCATTTTACAGCCGCCATTTTGAGTGTTTAAGCCGCCATTCTTTATATATTAGCTATACAAGCTGCTGGAACCATTCTAAAGCCTTTAGTTTGAGTCTTATAGCCGCTATCCTTTATATTACAGCTATACAAGTTGCTGGAACCATTCTACAGCCGCCATTTTGAGTGTTATAGCCGCCATTCTTTATATAACAGCTATAAAAGTTGCTGGAACCATTTTACAGCCGCCATTTTGAGTGTTTAAACCGCCATTCTTTATATATTAGCTATACAAGTTGCTGGAACTATTCTTCAGCCTTCACTTTGAGTCTTATAGCTGCCATCCCTTATATAACAGCTATACAAACTGCTGGAAACATTCTAAATCCTCCATTTTGAGTGTTATAGTCGCCATCTTTAATATAGTAGCTATACAAGCTGCTGGAACCATTCTATAGCCTTCACATTGATTCTTATAGCTGCCATCCCTTATATAACAGCTATACAAGCTGCTGGAACCATTTTAGAGCCTCCATTTTGAGTGTTATAGTCGCCATCTTTAATATAGTAGCTAAACAAGTTGCTGGAACCATTCTAAAGCCTTCATTTTGAGTCTTTTAGCCGCCATCTTTTATATAACAGCTACACAAGCTGCTGGAACCATTCTACAGCCTTCACTTTGAGTCTTTTAGCTGCCATCCTTTATATAACAGCTACACAAGCTGCTCGAACCATTCTACAGCCTCCATTTTGAGTGTTATAGTCGCCATCTTTAATATAGTAGCTATACAAGTTGCTGGAACCATTCTACAGCCTTCACTTTGAGTCTTATAGCTGCCATCCCTTATATAACAGCTACACAAGCTGTTGGAACCATTCTACGGCCTCTATTTTTAGTCTTATAGCCGCTATCTTTAATATAATAGCTATACAAGCTGCTGGAACCATTCTATAGCCTTCATTTTAAGTCTTATAGCCGCCATACTTTATATAACAGCTGTAGAAGCTGCTGGAACCATTCTAGAGCCTCCATTTTGAGTGCTATAGTCGCCATCTTTAATATAGTAGTTATACAACCTGCTGGAACCATTCTATAGCCTTCACTTTGAGTCTTATAGCTGCCATCCCTTATATAACAGCTACACAAGCTGCTGGAACCATTCTACAGCCTTCATTTTGAGTCTTATTACCGCCAATCTTTATATAACAGCTATACAAGTTGCTGTAACCACTCTACAGCGTTCATTTTGAGTCTTATAGCCGCCATCCTTTATATAACAGCTATACAAGCTGCTGGAACCATTCTACAGCCTTCATTTTGAGTCTTATAGACGCCAACCTTTATATAACAGCTCTACATTCTACAGCCTCCATTTTGAGTGCTATAGTCGCCATCTTTAATATAGTAGTTATACAAGCTGCTGGAACTATTCTATAGCCTTCACTTTGAGTCTTATAGCTGCCATCCCTTATACAACAGCTATACAAGCTGCTGGAACCATTCTATAGCCGCCATTTTTAGTGTTATAGCCGCCATCCTTTATATAACAGCTCTACAAGCTGCTGGAACCATTCTACAGCCACCATTTTGAGTGTTTAACCGCCATCCTTTATATAACAGCTCTACAAGCTTCTGGAACCATTCTACAGCCGCCATTTAGAGTGTTATTGCCGCCAAACTTTATATAACAGCTATAAAAGTTGCTGGAACCATTCTACAGCCTTCATTTTGAGTCTTATAGCCGCCATGCTTTATATAACAGCTCTACAAGCTGCTGGAACCATTCTACAGCCGCCATTTTGAGTGTTATAGCCGCCATTCTTTATATAACAGCAATACAAGTTGCTGGAACCATTCTACAGCCTTCATTTTTAGTCTTATTGCCGCCAATCTTTATATAACAGCTATACAAGTTGCTGTAACCACTCTACAGCGTTCATTTTGAGTCTTATAGCCGCCATCCTTTATATAACAGCTATACAAGCTGCTGGAACCATTCTACAGCCTTCATTTTGAGTCTTATAGACGCCAACCTTTATATAACAGCTCTACATTCTACAGCCTCCATTTTGAGTGTTATAGCCGCCATTCTTTATATAACAGCTATACAAGTTACTGGAACCATTATACAACCTTCATTTTGGTTCGTATAGCTGCCATCCTTTATATAACAGCTCTAAAAGCTGCTGGAACCATTTTACAGCCGCCATTTTGAGTGTTGAAGCCGCCATTCTTTATATATTAGCTATACAAGCTGCTGGAACCATTCTACAGCCTTTAATTTGAGTCTTATAGCCGCTATCCTTTATATTACAGCTATACAAGTTGCTGTAACCACTCTACAGCGTTCATTTTGAGTCTTATAGCCGCCATCCTTTATATAACAGCTATACAAGCTGCTGGAACCATTCTACAGCCTTCATTTTGAGTCTTATAGACGCCAACCTTTATATAACAGCTCTACATTCTACAGCCTCCATTTTGAGTGTTATTACCGCCATCCTTTATACAACAGCTATACAAGCTGCTGGAACCATTCTACAGCCTTCATTTTGAGTCTTTTAGCCGCCATCCTTTATATAACAGCTCTACAAGCTGCTGGAACCATTTTACAGCCACCATTTTGAGTGTTTAAGCTGCCATTCTTTATATATTAGCTATACAAGTTGCTGGAACCATTCTACAGCCTTCACTTTGAGTCTTATAGCTGCCATCTCTTCTATAACAGTTACACAAGCTGCTGGAACAATTCTACAGCCTCCATTTTTAGTCTTATAGCCGCTATCATTAATATAGTAGCTATACAAGCTGCTGGAACCATTCTATAGCCTTCATTTTGAGTCTTATTACCGCCGTCCTTAATACAACAGCTATACAAGCTGCTGGAACCATTCTACAGCCTTCATTTTGAGTCTTATAGCCGCCATACTTTATATTAGAGCTCTTCAAGCTGCTGGAACCATTCTATAATCGCCATTTTGAGTGTTATAATCGCCATTCTTTATATAACAGCTATAAAAGTTGTTAGAACAATTCTACAGCCGCCATTTTGAGTCTTATAGCCGCCATCCTTTATATAACAGCTCTACAAGCTGCTGGAACCATTCTACAGCCACCATTTTGAGTGTTTAACCGCCATCCTTTATATAACAGCTCTACAAGCTTCTGGAACCATTCTACAGCCGCCATTTAGAGTGTTATTGTCGCCAAACTTTATATAACAGCTATAAAAGTGGCTGGAACCATTCTACAGACTTAATTTGGAGTCTTATAGCCGCCATGCTTTATATAACAGCTCTACAAGCTGCTGGAGCCATTCTACAGCCGCCATTTTGAGTGTTATAGCCTACAATCTTTATATAACAGCAATACAAGTTGCTGGAACCATTCTACAGCCTTCATTTTTAGTCTTATAGCCGCCAATCTTTATATAACAGCTATACAAGTTGCTGTAACCACTCTACAGCGTTCATTTTGAGTCTTATAGCCGCCATCCTTTATATAACAGCTATACAAGCTGCTGGAACCATTTTACAGCCGCCATTTTGAGTGTTTAAGCCGCCATTCTTTATATATTAGCTATACTAGTTGCTGGAACTATTCTACAGCCTTCACTTTGAGTCTTATAGCTGCCATCCTTTATATTACAGCTCTACAAGCTGCTGGAACCATTCTATAGCCGCCATTTTGAGTGTTATACCCGCCATTCTTTATATAACAGCAATACAAGTTGCTGGAACCATTCCACAGCCTTCATTTTTAGTCTTATTGCCGCCAATCTTTATATAACAGCTATACAAGTTGCTGTAACCACTCTACAGCGTTCATTTTGAGTCTTATAGCCGCCATCCTTTATATAACAGCTATACAAGCTGCTGGAACCATTCTACAGCCTTCATTTTGAGTCTTATAGACGCCAACCTTTATATAACAGCTCTACATTCTACAGCCTCCATTTTGAGTGTTATAGCCGCCATTCTTTATATAACAGCTATACAAGTTACTGGAACCATTATACAACCTTCATTTTGGTTCGTATAGCTGCCATCCTTTATATAACAGCTCTAAAAGCTGCTGGAACCATTTTACAGCCGCCATTTTGAGTGTTTAAGCCGCCATTCTTTATATATTAGCTATACAAGCTGCTGGAACCATTCAACAGCCTTTAATTTGAGTCTTATAGCCGCTATCCTTTATATTACAGCTATACAAGTTGCTGTAACCACTCTACAGCGTTCATTTTGAGTCTTATAGCCGCCATCCTTTATATAACAGCTATACAAGCTGCTGGAACCATTCTACAGCCTTCATTTTGAGTCTTATAGACGCCAACCTTTATATAACAGCTCTACATTCTACAGCCTCCATTTTGAGTGTTATTACCGCCATCCTTTATACAACAGCTATACAAGCTGCTGGAACCATTCTACAGCCTTCATTTTGAGTCTTTTAGCCGCCATCCTTTATATAACAGCTCTACAAGCTGCTGGAACCATTTTACAGCCACCATTTTGAGTGTTTAAGCTGCCATTCTTTATATATTAGCTATACAAGTTGCTGGAACCATTCTACAGCCTTCACTTTGAGTCTTATAGCTGCCATCTCTTCTATAACAGTTACACAAGCTGCTGGAACAATTCTACAGCCTCCATTTTTTGTCTTATAGCTGCTATCTTTAATATAGTAGCTATACAAGCTGCTGGAACCATTCTATAGCCTTCATTTTGAGTCTTATTACCGCCGTCCTTAATACAACAGCTATACAAGCTGCTGGAACCATTCTACAGCCTTCATTTTGAGTCTTATAGCCGCCATACTTTATATTAGAGCTCTTCAAGCTGCTGGAACCATTCTATAATCGCCATTTTGAGTGTTATAACCGCCATTCTTTATATAACAGCTATAAAAGTTGTTAGAACAATTCTACAGCCGCCATTTTGAATCTTATAGCCGCCATCCTTTATATAACAGCTCTACAAGCTGCTGGAACCATTCTACAGCCACCATTTTGAGTGTTTAACTGCCATCCTTTATATAACAGCTCTACAAGCTTCTGGAACCATTCTACAGCCGCCATTTAGAGTGTTATTGCCGCCAAACTTTATATAACAGCTATAAAAGTGGCTGGAACCATTCTACAGACTTAATTTGGAGTCTTATAGCCGCCATGCTTTATATAACAGCTCTACAAGCTGCTGGAACCATTCTACAGCCGCCATTTTGAGTGTTATAGCCGCCAATCTTTATATAACAGCAATACAAGTTGCTGGAACCATTCTACAGCCTTCATTTTTAGTCTTATAGCCGCCAATCTTTATATAACAGCTATACAAGTTGCTGTAACCACTCTACAGCGTTCATTTTGAGTCTTATAGCCGCCATCCTTTATATAACAGCTATACAAGCTGCTGGAACCATTTTACAGCCGCCATTTTGAGTGTTTAAGCCGCCATTCTTTATATAACAGCTATAAAAGTTGCTGGAACAATTCTACAGCCGCCATTTTGAGTCTTATAGCCGCCATGCTTTATATAACAGCTCTACAAGCTGCTGGAACCATTCTACAGCCGCCATTTTTAGTCTTATAGCCGCTATTCTTTATATAACATCTTTACAAGTCTCCGGAACCATTCTACAGCCTTCATTTTGGGTCTTATAGCCGCCATCGTTTATATAGTAGCTCTACAAGCTACTGGAACCTTTGTACAGCCGCCATTTTGAGTGTTATAGCCGCCATTCTTTATATAACAGCTATACAAGTTGTTGGAACCATTCCACAGCCGCCATTTTGAGTCTTATAGCCGCCATCCTTTATATAACAGCTCTAAAAGCTGCTGGAACCATTTTACAGCCGCCATTTTGAGTGTTTAAGCCGCCAAACTTTATATAACAGCTATAAAAGTTGCTGGAACCATTCTACAGCCTTCATTTTGAGTCTTATAGCCGCCATGCTTTATATAACAGCTCTACAAGCTGCTGGAACCATTCTACAGCCGCCATTTTTAGTCTTATAGCCGCCATTCTTTATATAACAGCTATACAAGTCTCTGGAACCATTCTACAGCTTTCATTTTGAGTGTTTAAGCTGCCATTCTTTATATATTAGCTATACAAGTTGCTGGAACCATTCTACAGTCTTCACTTTGAGTCTTATAGCTGCCATCCCTTCTATAACAGCTACACAAGCTGCTGGAACCATTCTACAGCCTCCATTTTGAGTGTTATTGTCGCCATCTTTAATATAGTAGCTATTCAAGTTGCTGGAACCATTCTAAAGCCTTCACTTTGAGTCTCATAGCCGCCATCCTCTATAAAACAGCTCTACAAGCTTCTGGAACCATTCTACAGCCTTCACTTTGAGTCTTATAGCTGCCATCTATTATATAACAGCTACACAAGCTGCTGGAACCATTCTACAGTCTCCATTTTGAGTGTTATAGTCGCCATCTTTAATATAGTAGCTATACAAGTTGCTGGAACCATTCTACAGCCTTCACTTTGAGTCTTATAGCTGCTTTCCCTTATATAACAGCTATACAAGCTGCTGGAACCATTCTACAGCCTCCATTTTTAGTCTTATAGCCGCTATCTTTAATATAGTAGCTATACAAGCTGCTGGAACCATTCTATAGCCTTCACTTTGAGTCTTATAGCCGCCATACTTTATATAACAGCTCTTTAAGCTGCTGGAAGCATTTTACAGCCTCCATTTTGAGTGTTATAGCCGCCATCTTTAATATAGTAGCTACACAAGCTGCTGGAACCATTCTACAGCCTCCATTTTTAGTCTTATAGCCGCTATCTTTAATATAGTAGCTATACAAGCTGCTGGAACCATTCTATATCTTTAATATAGTAGCTATACAAGCTGCTGGAACCATTCTATAGCCTTCATTTTGAGTCTCATAGCCGCCATCCTTTATATAACAGCTCTACAAGCTGCTGGAACCATTCTACAGCCTCCATTTTGAGTGTTATAGCCGCCATCTTTAATATAGTAGCTATACAAGTTGCTGGAACCATTCTATAGCCTTCACTTTGAGTCTCATAGCCACCATCCCTTATATAACAGCTCTACAAGCTGCTGGAACCATTCTACAGCCGCCATTTTTAGTCTTATAGCCGCTATTCTTTATATAACAGCTTTACAAGTCTCTGGAACCATTCTACAGCCTTCATTTTGGGTCTTATAGCCGCCATCGTTTATATAGTAGCTCTACAAGCTACTGGAACCTTTGTACAGCCGCCATTTTGAGTGTTATAGCCGCCATTCTTTATATAACAGCTATACAAGTTGCTGGAACTATTCTACAGCCTTCACTTTGAGTTTTATAGCTGCCATCCCTTATATAACAGCTCTACAAGCTTCTGGAACCATTCTACAGCCGCCATTTAGAGTGTTATTGCCGCCAAACTTTATATAACAGCTATAAAAGTTGCTGGAACAATTCTACAGCCTTCATTTTGAGTGTTTAAGCCGCCATTCTTTATATATTAGCTATACAAGCTGCTGGAACCATTCTACAGCCTTTAATTTGAGTCTTATAGCCGCTATCCTTTATATTACAGCTATACAAGTTGCTGTAACCACTCTACAGCGTTCATTTTGAGTCTTATAGCCGCCATCCTTTATATAACAGCTATACAAGCTGCTGGAACCATTCTACAGCCTTCATTTTGAGTCTTATAGACGCCAACCTTTATATAACAGCTCTACATTCTACAGCCTCCATTTTGAGTGTTATTACCGCCATCCTTTATACAACAGCTATACAAGCTGCTGGAACCATTCTACAGCCTTCATTTTGAGTCTTTTAGCCGGCATCCTTTATATAAAAGCTCTACAAGCTGCTGGAACCATTTTACAGCCACCATTTTGAGTGTTTAAGCTGCCATTCTTTATATATTAGCTATAAAAGTTGCTGGACCAATTCTACAGCCGCCATTTTGAGTCTCATAGCCACCATCCCTTATATAACAGCTCTACAAGCTGCTGGAACCATTCTACAGCCGCCATTTTTAGTCTTATACCCGTTATTCTTTATATAACATCTTTACAAGTCTCTGGAACCATTCTACAGCCTTTATTTTGGGTCTTATAGCCGCCATCGTTTATATAGTAGCTCTACAAGCTACTGGAACCTTTGTACAGCCGCCATTTTGAGTGTTATAGCCGCCATTCTTTATATAACAGCTATACAAGTTGTTGGAACCATTCCACAGCCGCCATTTTGAGTCTTATAGCCGCCATCCTTTATATAACAGCTCTAAAAGCTGCTGGAACCATTTTAGAGCCGCCATTTTGAGTGTTTAAGCCGCCAAACTTAATATAACAGCTATAAAAGTTGCTGGAACCATTCTACAGCCTTCATTTTGAGTCTTATAGCCGCCATGCTTTATATAACAGCTCTACAAGCTGCTGGAACCATTCTACAGCCGCCATTTTTAGTCTTATAGCCGCCATTCTTTATATAACAGCTATACAAGTCTCTGGAACCATTCTACAGCTTTCATTTTGAGTGTTTAAGCTGCCATTCTTTATATATTAGCTATACAAGTTGCTGGAACCATTCTACAGTCTTCACTTTGAGTCTTATAGCTGCCATCCCTTCTATAACAGCTACACAAGCTGCTGGAACCATTCTACAGCCTCCATTTTGAGTGTTATTGTCGCCATCTTTAATATAGTAGCTATTCAAGTTGCTGGAACCATTCTAAAGCCTTCACTTTGAGTCTCATAGCCGCCATCCTTTATAAAACAGCTCTACAAGCTTCTGGAACCATTCTACAGCCTTCACTTTGAGTCTTATAGCTGCCATCTATTATATAACAGCTACACAAGCTGCTGGAACCATTCTACAGTCTCCATTTTGAGTGTTATAGTCGCCATCTTTAATATAGTAGCTATACAAGTTGCTGGAACCATTCTACAGCCTTCACTTTGAGTCTTATAGCTGCTATCCCTTATATAACAGCTATACAAGCTGCTGGAACCATTCTACAGCCTCCATTTTTAGTCTTATAGCCGCTATCTTTAATATAGTAGCTATACAAGCTGCTGGAACCATTCTATAGCCTTCACTTTGAGTCTTATAGCCGCCATACTTTATATAACAGCTCTTTAAGCTGCTGGAAGCATTTTACAGCCTCCATTTTGAGTGTTATAGCCGCCATCTTTAATATAGTAGCTACACAAGCTGCTGGAACCATCCTACAGCCTCCATTTTTAGTCTTATAGCCGCTATCTTTAATATAGTAGCTATACAAGCTGCTGGAACCATTCTATATCTTTAATATAGTAGCTATACAAGCTGCTGGAACCATTCTATAGCCTTCATTTTGAGTCTCATAGCCGCCATCCTTTATATAACAGCTCTACAAGCTGCTGGAACCATTCTACAGCCTCCATTTTGAGTGTTATAGCCGCCATCTTTAATATAGTAGCTATACAAGTTGCTGGAACCATTCTATAGCCTTCACTTTGAGTCTCATAGCCACCATCCCTTATATAACAGCTCTACAAGCTGCTGGAACCATTCTACAGCCGCCATTTTTAGTCTTATACCCGTTATTCTTTATATAACAGCTTTACAAGTCTCTGGAACCATTCTACAGCCTTCATTTTGGGTCTTATAGCCGCCATCGTTTATATAGTAGCTACACAAGCTGCTGGAACCATTCTACAGCCTCCATTTTTAGTCTTATAGCCGCTATCTTTAATATAGTAGCTATACAAGCTGCTGGAACCATTCTATATCTTTAATATAGTAGCTATACAAGCTGCTGGAACCATTCTATAGCCTTCATTTTGAGTCTCATAGCCGCCATCCTTTATATAACAGCTCTACAAGCTGCTGGAACCATTCTACAGCCTCCATTTTGAGTGTTATAGCCGCCATCTTTAATATAGTAGCTATACAAGTTGCTGGAACCATTCTATAGCCTTCACTTTGAGTCTCATAGCCACCATCCCTTATATAACAGCTCTACAAGCTGCTGGAACCATTCTACAGCCGCCATTTTTAGTCTTATAGCCGCTATTCTTTATATAACAGCTTTACAAGTCTCTGGAACCATTCTACAGCCTTCATTTTGGGTCTTATAGCCGCCATCGTTTATATAGTAGCTCTACAAGCTACTGGAACCTTTGTACAGCCGCCATTTTGAGTGTTATAGCCGCCATTCTTTATATAACAGCTATACAAGTTGCTGGAACTATTCTACAGCCTTCACTTTGAGTCTTATAGCTGCCATCCCTTATATAACAGCTCTACAAGCTTCTGGAACCATTCTACAGCCGCCATTTAGAGTGTTATTGCCGCCAAACTTTATATAACAGCTATAAAAGTTGCTGGAACAATTCTACAGCCTTCATTTTGAGTGTTTAAGCCGCCATTCTTTATATATTAGCTATAGAAGCTGCTGGAACTATTCTACAGCCTTTAATTTGAGTCTTATAGACGCCAACCTTTATATAAGAGCTCTACATTCTACAGCCTCCATTTTGAGTGTTATTACCGCCATCCTTTATACAACAGCTATACAAGCTGCTGGAACCATTCTACAGCCTTCATTTTGAGTCTTTTAGCCGGCATCCTTTATATAACAGCTCTACAAGCTGCTGGAACCATTTTACAGCCACCATTTTGAGTGTTTAAGCTGCCATTCTTTATATATTAGCTATACAAGTTGCTGGAACCATTCTACAGCCTTCACTTTGAGTCTTATAGCTGCCATCTCTTCTATAACAGTTACACAAGCTGCTGGAACAATTCTACAGCCTCCATTTTTAGTCTTATAGCCGCTATCTTTAATATAGTAGCTATACAAGCTGCTGGAACCATTCTATAGCCTTCATTTTGAGTCTTATTACCGCCGTCCTTAATACAACAGCTATACAAGCTGCTGGAACCATTCTACAGCCTTCATTTTGAGTCTTATAGCCGCCATACTTTACTTTATACAAGCTGCTGGAACCATTCTACAGCCGCCATTTTGAGTGTTATAGCCGCCAATCTTTATATAACAGCAATACAAGTTGCTGGAACCATTCTACAGCCTTCATTTTTAGTCTTATAGCCGCCAATCTTTATATAACAGCTATACAAGTTGTTGGAACCATTCCACAGCCGCCATTTTGAGTCTTATAGCCGCCATCCTTTATATAACAGCTCTAAAAGCTGCTGGAACCATTTTACAGCCGCCATTTTGAGTGTTTAAGCCGCCAAACTTTATATAACAGCTATAAAAGTTGCTGGAACCATTCTACAGCCTTCATTTTGAGTCTTATAGCCGCCATGCTTTATATAACAGCTCTACAAGCTGCTGGAACCATTCTACAGCCGCCATTTTTAGTCTTATAGCCGCCATTCTTTATATAACAGCTATACAAGTCTCTGGAACCATTCTACAGCTTTCATTTTGAGTGTTTAAGCTGCCATTCTTTATATATTAGCTATACAAGTTGCTGGAACCATTCTACAGTCTTCACTTTGAGTCTTATAGCTGCCATCCCTTCTATAACAGCTACACAAGCTGCTGGAACCATTCTACAGCCTCCATTTTGAGTGTTATTGTCGCCATCTTTAATATAGTAGCTATTCAAGTTGCTGGAACCATTCTAAAGCCTTCACTTTGAGTCTCATAGCCGCCATCCTTTATAAAACAGCTCTACAAGCTTCTGGAACCATTCTACAGCCTTCACTTTGAGTCTTATAGCTGCCATCTATTATATAACAGCTACACAAGCTGCTGGAACCATTCTACAGTCTCCATTTTGAGTGTTATAGTCGCCATCTTTAATATAGTAGCTATACAAGTTGCTGGAACCATTCTACAGCCTTCACTTTGAGTCTTATAGCTGCTATCCCTTATATAACAGCTATACAAGCTGCTGGAACCATTCTACAGCCTCCATTTTTAGTCTTATAGCCGCTATCTTTAATATAGTAGCTATACAAGCTGCTGGAACCATTCTATAGCCTTAACTTTGAGTCTTATAGCCGCCATACTTTATATAACAGCTCTTTAAGCTGCTGGAAGCATTTTACAGCCTCCATTTTGAGTGTTATAGCCGCCATCTTTAATATAGTAGCTACACAAGCTGCTGGAACCATTCTACAGCCTCCATTTTTAGTCTTATAGCCGCTATCTTTAATATAGTAGCTATACAAGCTGCTGGAACCATTCTATATCTTTAATATAGTAGCTATACAAGCTGCTGGAACCATTCTATAGCCTTCATTTTGAGTCTCATAGCCGCCATCCTTTATATAACAGCTCTACAAACTGCTGGAACCATTCTACAGCCTCCATTTTGAGTGTTATAGCCGCCATCTTTAATATAGTAGCTATACAAGTTGCTGGAACCATTCTATAGCCTTCACTTTGAGTCTCATAGCCACCATCCCTTATATAACAGCTCTACAAGCTGCTGGAACCATTCTACAGCCGCCATTTTTAGTCTTATAGCCGCTATTCTTTATATAACAGCTTGACAAGTCTCTGGAACCATTCTACAGCCTTCATTTTGGGTCTTATAGCCGCCATCGTTTATATAGTAGCTCTACAAGCTACTGGAACCTTTGTACAGCCGCCATTTTGAGTGTTATAGCCGCCATTCTTTATATAACAGCTATACAAGTTGCTGGAACTATTCTACAGCCTTCACTTTGAGTCTTATAGCTGCCATCCCTTATATAACAACTCTACAAGCTTCTGGAACCATTCTACAGCCGCCATTTAGAGTGTTATTGCCGCCAAACTTTATATAACAGCTATAAAAGTTGCTGGAACAATTCTACAGCCTTCATTTTGAGTGTTTAAGCCGCCATTCTTTATATATTAGCTATACAAGCTGCTGGAACCATTCTACAGCCTTTAATTTGAGTCTTATAGCCGCTATCCTTTATATAACAGCTATACAAGTTGCTGTAACCACTCTACAGCGTTCATTTTGAGTCTTATAGCCGCCATCCTTTATATAACAGCTATACAAGCTGCTGGAACCATTCTACAGCCTTCATTTTGAGTCTTATAGACGCCAACCTTTATATAACAGCTCTACATTCTACAGCCTCCATTTTGAGTGTTATTACCGCCATCCTTTATACAACAGCTATACAAGCTGCTGGAACCATTCTACAGCCTTCATTTTGAGTATTTTAGCCGCCATCCTTTATATAACAGCTCTACAAGCTGCTGGAACCATTTTACAGCCACCATTTTGAGTGTTTAAGCTGCCATTCTTTATATATTAGCTATACAAGTTGCTGGAACCATTCTACAGCCTTCACTTTGAGTCTTATAGCTGCCATCTCTTCTATAACAGTTACACAAGCTGCTGGAACAATTCTACAGCCTCCATTTTTAGTCTTATAGCCGCTATCTTTAATATAGTAGCTATACAAGCTGCTGGAACCATTCTATAGCCTTCATTTTGAGTCTTATTACCGCCGTCCTTAATACAACAGCTATACAAGCTGCTGGAACCATTCTACAGCCTTCATTTTGAGTCTTATAGCCGCCATACTTTACTTTATACAAGCTGCTGGAACCATTCTACAGCCGCCATTTTGAGTGTTATAGCCGCCAATCTTTATATAACAGCAATACAAGTTGCTGGAACCATTCTACAGCCTTCATTTTTAGTCTTATAGCCGCCAATCTTTATATAACAGCTATACAAGTTGCTGTAACCACTCTACAGCGTTCATTTTGAGTCTTATAGCCGCCATCCTTTATATAACAGCTATACAAGCTGCTGGAACCATTTTACAGCCGCCATTTTGAGTGTTTAAGCCGCCATTCTTTATATATTAGCTATACTAGTTGCTGGAACTATTCTACAGCCTTCACTTTGAGTCTTATAGCTGCCATCCTTTATATTACAGCTCTACAAGCTGCTGGAACCATTCTATAGCCGCCATTTTGAGTGTTATAGCCGCCATTCTTTATATAACAGCTATAAAAGTTGCTGGAACAATTCTACAGCCGCCATTTTGAGTCTCATAGCCACCATCCCTTATATAACAGCTCTACAAGCTGCTGGAACCATTCTACAGCCGCCATTTTTAGTCTTATACCCGCTATTCTTTATATAACATCTTTACAAGTCTCTGGAACCATTCTACAGCCTTCATTTTGGGTCTTATAGCCGCCATCGTTTATATAGTAGCTCTACAAGCTACTGGAACCTTTGTACAGCCGCCATTTTGAGTGTTATAGCCGCCATTCTTTATATAACAGCTATACAAGTTGTTGGAACCATTCCACAGCCGCCATTTTGAGTCTTATAGCCGCCATCCTTTATATAACAGCTCTAAAAGCTGCTGGAACCATTTTACAGCCGCCATTTTGAGTGTTTAAGCCGCCAAACTTTATATAACAGCTATAAAAGTTGCTGGAACCATTCTACAGTCTTCACTTTGAGTCTTATAGCTGCCATCCCTTCTATAACAGCTACACAAGCTGCTGGAACCATTCTACAGCCTCCATTTTGAGTGTTATTGTCGCCATCTTTAATATAGTAGCTATTCAAGTTGCTGGAACCATTCTAAAGCCTTCACTTTGAGTCTCATAGCCGCCAACCATTTTACAGCCGCCATTTTGAGTGTTTAAGCCGCCAAACTTTATATAACAGCTCTACAAGCTTCTGGAACCATTCTACAGCCTTCACTTTGAGTCTTATAGCTGCCATCTATTATATAACAGCTACACAAGCTGCTGGAACCATTCTACAGCCTCCATTTTGAGTGTTATAGTCGCCATCTTTAATATAGTAGCTATACAAGTTGCTGGAACCATTCTACAGCCTTCACTTTGAGTCTTATAGCTGCTATCCCTTATATAACAGCTATACAAGCTGCTGGAACCATTCTACAGCCTCCATTTTTAGTCTTATAGCCGCTATCTTTAATATAGTAGCTATACAAGCTGCTGGAACCATTCTATAGCCTTCACTTTGAGTCTTATAGCCGCCATACTTTATATAACAGCTCTTTAAGCTGCTGGAAGCATTTTACAGCCTCCATTTTGAGTGTTATAGCCGCCATCTTTAATATAGTAGCTACACAAGCTGCTGGAACCATTCTACAGCCTCCATTTTTAGTCTTATAGCCGCTATCTTTAATATAGTAGCTATACAAGCTGCTGGAACCATTCTATATCTTTAATATAGTAGCTATACAAGCTGCTGGAACCATTCTATAGCCTTCATTTTGAGTCTCATAGCCGCCATCCTTTATATAACAGCTCTACAAGCTGCTGAACCATTCTACAGCGTCCATTTTGAGTGTTATAGCCGCCATCTTTAATATAGTAGCTATACAAGTTGCTGGAACCATTCTATAGCCTTCACTTTGAGTCTCATAGCCACCATCCCTTATATAACAGCTCTACAAGCTACTGGAACCATTCTACAGCCGCCATTTTTAGTCTTATAGCCGCTATTCTTTATATAACAGCTTTACAAGTCTCTGGAACCACTCTACAGCCTTCATTTTGGGTCTTATAGCCGCCATCGTTTATATAGTAGCTCTACAAGCTACTGGAACCTTTGTACAGCCGCCATTTTGAGTGTTATAGCCGCCATTCTTTATATAACAGCTATACAAGTTGCTGGAACTATTCTACAGCCTTCACTTTGAGTCTTATAGCTGCCATCCCTTATATAACAGCTCTACAAGCTTCTGGAACCATTCTACAGCCGCCATTTAGAGTGTTATTGCCGCCAAACTTTATATAACAGCTATAAAAGTTGCTGGAACAATTCTACAGCCTTCATTTTGAGTCTTATAGCCGCCATCCTTTATATTACAGCTCTTCAAGCTGCTGGAACCATTTTACAGCCGCCATTTTGAGTGTTTAAGCCGCCATTCTTTATATATTAGCTATACAAGTTGCTGGAACTATTCTACAGCCTTCACTTTGAGTCTTATAGCTGCCATCCCTTATATAACAGCTATACAAGCTGCTGGAACCATTCTAGAGCCTCCATTTTTAATGCTATAGTCGCCATCTTTAACATAGTAGTTATACAAGCTGCTGGAACCATTCTATAGCCTTCACTTTGAGTCTTATAGCTGCCATCCCTTATATAACAGCTACACAAGCTGCTGGAACCATTCTAGAGCCTCCATTTTGAGTGTTATAGTCGCCATCTTTAATATAGTAGCTTTACAAGTTGCTGGAACCATTCTACAGCCTTCATTTTGAGTCTTTTAGCCGCCATCCTTTATATAACAGCTCTACAAGCTGCTGGAACCATTTTACAGCCACCATTTTGAGTGTTTAAGCTGCCATTCTTTATATATTAGCTATACAAGTTGCTGGAACCATTCTACAGCCTTCACTTTGAGTCTTATAGCTGCCATCTCTTCTATAACAGTTACACAAGCTGCTGGAACCATTCTACAGCCTCCATTTTTAGTCTTATAGCCGCTATCTTTAATATAGTAGCTATACAAGCTGCTGGAACCATTCTATAGCCTTCATTTTGAGTCTTATTACCGCCGTCCTTAATACAACAGCTATACAAGCTGCTGGAACCATTCTACAGCCTTCATTTTGAGTCTTATAGCCGCCATACTTTATATTAGAGCTATTCAAGCTGCTGGAACCATTCTATAATCGCCATTTTGAGTGTTATAACCGTCATTCTTTATATAACAGCTATAAAAGTTGTTAGAACAATTCTACAGCCGCCATTTTGATTCTTATAGCCGCCATCCTTTATATAACAGCTCTACAAGCTGCTGGAACCATTCTACAGCCACCATTTTGAGTGTTTAACCGCCATCCTTTATATAACAGCTCTACAAGCTTCTGGAACCATTCTACAGCCGCCATTTAGAGTGTTATTGCCGCCAAACTTTACATAACAGATATAAAAGTTGCTGGAACCATTCTACAGACTTCATTTTGAGTCTTATAGCCGCCATGCTTTATATAAAAGCTCTACAAGCTGCTGGAACCATTCTACAGCCGCCATTTTGAGTGTTTAAGCCGCCATTCTTTATATATTAGCTATACTAGTTGCTGGAACTATTCTACAGCCTTCACTTTGAGTCTTATAGCTGCCATCCCTTATATAACAGCTATACAAGCTGCTGGAACCATTTTACAGCCGCCATTTTGAATGTTTAAGCCGCCATTCTTTATATATTAGCTATACTAGTTGCTGGAACTATTCTACAGCCTTCACTTTGAGTCTTATAGCTGCCATCCCTTATATAACAGCTATACAAGTTGCTGGAACTATTCTACAGCCTTCACTTTGAGTCTTATAGCTGCCATCCCTTATATAACAGCTATACTAGTTGCTGGAACTATTCTTTAGCCTTCACTTTGAGTCTTATAGCTGCCATCCCTTATATAACAGCAATACAAGTTGCTGGAACCATTCTACAGCCTTCATTTTTAGTCTTATAGCCGCCAATCTTTATATAACAGCTATACAAGTTGCTGTAACCACTCTACAGCGTTCATTTTAAGTCTTATAGCCGCCATCCTTTATATAACAGCTATACAAGCTGCTGGAACCATTTTACAGCCGCCATTTTGAGTGTTTAAGCCGCCATTCTTTATATATTAGCTATACTAGTTGCTGGAACTATTCTACAGCCTTCACTTTGAGTCTTATAGCTGCCATCCCTTATATAACAGCTATACAAGCTGCTGGAACCATTTTACAGCCGCCATTTTGAGTGTTTAAGCCGCCATTCTTTATATATTAGCTATACTAGTTGCTGGAACTATTCTACAGCCTTCACTTTGAGTCTTATAGCTGCCATCCCTTATATAACAGCTATACAAGTTGCTGGAACTATTCTACAGCCTTCACTTTGAGTCTTATAGCTGCCATCCCTTATATAACAGCTATACAAGTTGTTGGAACCATTCCACAGCCGCCATTTTGAGTCTTATAGCCGCCATCCTTTATATAACAGCTCTAAAAGCTGCTGGAACCATTTTACAGCCGCCATTTTGAGTGTTTAAGCCGCCATTCTTTATATATTAGCTATACAAGCTGCTGGAACCATTCTACAGTTTTTAGTTTGAGTCTTATAGCCGCTATCCTTTATATTACAGCTATACAAGTTGCTGGAACCATTCTACAGCCGCCATTTTGAGTGTTATAGCCGCCATTCTTTATATAACAGCTAAAAAGTTGCTGGAACCATTTTACAGCCGCCATTTTGAGTGTTTAAACCGCCATTCTTTATATATTAGCTATACAAGTTGCTGGAACTATTCTTCAGCCTTCACTTTCAGTTTTATAGCTGCCATCCCTTATATAACAGCTATACAAACTGCTGGAAACATTCTAAATCCTCCATTTTGAGTGTTATAGTCGCCATCTTTAATATAGTAGCTATACAAGCTGCTGGAACCATTCTATAGCCTTCACTTTGATTCTTATAGCTGCCATCCCTTATATAACAGCTATACAAGCTGCTGAAACTATTCTAGAGCCTCCTTTTTGAGTGTTATAGTCGCCATCTTTAATATAGTAGCTAAACAAGTTGCTGGAACCATTCTACAGCCTTCATTTTGAGTCTTTTAGCCGCCATCCTTTATATAACAGCTCTACAAGCTGCTGGAACCGTTTTACAGCCGCCATTTTAGTGTTTAAGCTGCCATTCCTTATATATTAGCTATACAAGTTGCTGGAACCATTCTACAGCCTTCACTTTGAGTCTTATAGATGCCATCCCTTCTATAACAGCTACACAAGCTGCTGGAACCATTCTACAGCCTCCATTTTTAGTGTTATTGTCGCCATCTTTAATATAGTAGCTATAAAAGTTGCTGGAACCATTCTATAGCCTTCACTTTAAGTCTCATAGCCGCCATCCTTTATATAACAGCTCTACAAGCTGCTGGAACCATTCTACAGCCTTCACTTTGAGTCTTATAGCTGCCATCCTTTATATAACAGCTACACAAGCTGCTGGAACCATTCTACAGCCTCCATTTTGAGTGTTATAGTCGCCATCTTTAATATAGTAGCTATACAAGTTGCTGGAACCATTCTACAGCCTTCACTTTGAGTCTTATAGCTGCCATCCCTTATATAACAGCTACACAAGCTGCTGGAACCATTCTACGGCCTCTATTTTTAGTCTTATAGCCGCTATCTTTAATATAATAGCTATACAAGCTGCTGGAACCATTCTATAGCCTTCATTTTAAGTCTTATAGCCGCCATACTTTATATAACAGCTGTAGAAGCTGCTGGAACCATTCTAGAGCCTCCATTTTGAGTGCTATAGTCGCCATCTTTAATATAGTAGTTATACAAGCTGCTGGAACCATTCTATAGCCTTCACTTTGAGTCTTATAGCCGCTATCTTTAATATAGTAGCTATACAAGCTGCTGGAACCATTCTATATCTTTAATATAGTAGCTATACAAGCTGCTGGAACCATTCTATAGCCTTCATTTTGAGTCTCATAGCCGCCATCCTTTATATAACAGCTATACAAGTTGCTGGAACCATATTACAGCCGCCATTTTGAGTGTTTAAACCGCCATTCTTTATATATTAGCTATACAAGTTGCTGGAACTATTCTTCAGCCTTCACTTTCAGTTTTATAGCTGCCATCCCTTATATAACAGCTATACAAACTGCTGGAAACATTCTTAATCCTCCATTTTGAGTGTTATAGTCGCCATCTTTAATATAGTAGCTATACAAGCTGCTGGAACCATTCCATAGCCTTCACTTTGATTCTTATAGCTGCCATCCCTTATATAACAGCTATACAAGCTGCTGAAACCATTCTAGAGCCTCCTTTTTGAGTGTTATAGTCGCCATCTTTAATATAGTAGCTAAACAAGTTGCTGGAACCATTCTACAGCCTTCATTTTGAGTCTTTTAGCCGCCATCCTTTATATAACAGCTCTACAAGCTGCTGGAACCATTCTACAGCCTTCATTTTGAGTCTTATAGCCGCCATACTTTATATAAGAGCTATTCAAGCTGCTGGAACCATTCTATAATCGCCATTTTCAGTGTTATAACCGTCATTCTTTATATAACAGCTATAAAAGTTGTTAGAACAATTCTACAGCCGCCATTTTGATTCTTATAGCCGCCATCCCTTATATAACAGCTACACAAGCTGCTGGAACCATTCTAGAGCCTCCATTTTTAGTCTTATAGCCGCTATCTTTAATATAGTAGCTAAACAAGTTGCTGGAACCATTCTACAGCCTTCATTTTGAGTCTTTTAGCCGCCATCCTTTATATAACAGCTCTACAAGCTGCTGGAACCATTTTACAGCCACCATTTTGAGTGTTTAAGCTGCCATTCTTTATATATTAGCTATACAAGTTGCTGGAACCATTCTACAGCCTTCACTTTGAGTCTTATAGCTGCCATCTCTTCTATAACAGTTACACAAGCTGCTGGAACCATTCTACAGCCTCCATTTTTAGTCTTATAGCCGCTATCTTTAATATAGTAGCTATACAAGCTGCTGGAACCATTCTATAGCCTTCATTTTGAGTCTTATTACCGCCGTCCTTAATACAACAGCTATACAAGCTGCTGGAACCATTCTACAGCCTTCATTTTGAGTCTTATAGCCGCCATACTTTATATTAGAGCTATTCAAGCTGCTGGAACCATTCTATAATCGCCATTTTGAGTGTTATAACCGTCATTCTTTATATAACAGCTATAAAAGTTGTTAGAACAATTCTACAGCCGCCATTTTGATTCTTATAGCCGCCATCCTTTATATAACAGCTCTACAAGCTGCTGGAACCATTCTACAGCCACCATTTTGAGTGTTTAACCGCCATCCTTTATATAACAGCTCTACAAGCTTCTGGAACCATTCTACAGCCGCCATTTAGAGTGTTATTGCCGCCAAACTTTACATAACAGATATAAAAGTTGCTGGAACCATTCTACAGACTTCATTTTGAGTCTTATAGCCGCCATGCTTTATATAAAAGCTCTACAAGCTGCTGGAACCATTCTACAGCCGCCATTTTGAGTGTTTAAGCCGCCATTCTTTATATATTAGCTATACTAGTTGCTGGAACTATTCTACAGCCTTCACTTTGAGTCTTATAGCTGCCATCCCTTATATAACAGCTATACAAGCTGCTGGAACCATTTTACAGCCGCCATTTTGAATGTTTAAGCCGCCATTCTTTATATATTAGCTATACTAGTTGCTGGAACTATTCTACAGCCTTCACTTTGAGTCTTATAGCTGCCATCCCTTATATAACAGCTATACAAGTTGCTGGAACTATTCTACAGCCTTCACTTTGAGTCTTATAGCTGCCATCCCTTATATAACAGCTATACTAGTTGCTGGAACTATTCTTTAGCCTTCACTTTGAGTCTTATAGCTGCCATCCCTTATATAACAGCAATACAAGTTGCTGGAACCATTCTACAGCCTTCATTTTTAGTCTTATAGCCGCCAATCTTTATATAACAGCTATACAAGTTGCTGTAACCACTCTACAGCGTTCATTTTAAGTCTTATAGCCGCCATCCTTTATATAACAGCTATACAAGCTGCTGGAACCATTTTACAGCCGCCATTTTGAGTGTTTAAGCCGCCATTCTTTATATATTAGCTATACTAGTTGCTGGAACTATTCTACAGCCTTCACTTTGAGTCTTATAGCTGCCATCCCTTATATAACAGCTATACAAGCTGCTGGAACCATTTTACAGCCGCCATTTTGAGTGTTTAAGCCGCCATTCTTTATATATTAGCTATACTAGTTGCTGGAACTATTCTACAGCCTTCACTTTGAGTCTTATAGCTGCCATCCCTTATATAACAGCTATACAAGTTGCTGGAACTATTCTACAGCCTTCACTTTGAGTCTTATAGCTGCCATCCCTTATATAACAGCTATACAAGTTGTTGGAACCATTCCACAGCCGCCATTTTGAGTCTTATAGCCGCCATCCTTTATATAACAGCTCTAAAAGCTGCTGGAACCATTTTACAGCCGCCATTTTGAGTGTTTAAGCCGCCATTCTTTATATATTAGCTATACAAGCTGCTGGAACCATTCTACAGTTTTTAGTTTGAGTCTTATAGCCGCTATCCTTTATATTACAGCTATACAAGTTGCTGGAACCATTCTACAGCCGCCATTTTGAGTGTTATAGCCGCCATTCTTTATATAACAGCTAAAAAAGTTGCTGGAACCATTTTACAGCCGCCATTTTGAGTGTTTAAACCGCCATTCTTTATATATTAGCTATACAAGTTGCTGGAACTATTCTTCAGCCTTCACTTTCAGTTTTATAGCTGCCATCCCTTATATAACAGCTATACAAACTGCTGGAAACATTCTAAATCCTCCATTTTGAGTGTTATAGTCGCCATCTTTAATATAGTAGCTATACAAGCTGCTGGAACCATTCTATAGCCTTCACTTTGATTCTTATAGCTGCCATCCCTTATATAACAGCTATACAAGCTGCTGAAACTATTCTAGAGCCTCCTTTTTGAGTGTTATAGTCGCCATCTTTAATATAGTAGCTAAACAAGTTGCTGGAACCATTCTACAGCCTTCATTTTGAGTCTTTTAGCCGCCATCCTTTATATAACAGCTCTACAAGCTGCTGGAACCGTTTTACAGCCGCCATTTTAGTGTTTAAGCTGCCATTCCTTATATATTAGCTATACAAGTTGCTGGAACCATTCTACAGCCTTCACTTTGAGTCTTATAGATGCCATCCCTTCTATAACAGCTACACAAGCTGCTGGAACCAATCTACAGCCTCCATTTTTAGTGTTCTTGTCGCCATCTTTAATATAGTAGCTATAAAAGTTGCTGGAACCATTCTATAGCCTTCACTTTAAGTCTCATAGCCGCCATCCTTTATATAACAGCTCTACAAGCTGCTGGAACCATTCTACAGCCTTCACTTTGAGTCTTATAGCTGCCATCCTTTATATAACAGCTACACAAGCTGCTGGAACCATTCTACAGCCTCCATTTTGAGTGTTATAGTCGCCATCTTTAATATAGTAGCTATACAAGTTGCTGGAACCATTCTACAGCCTTCACTTTGAGTCTTATAGCTGCCATCCCTTATATAACAGCTACACAAGCTGCTGGAACCATTCTACGGCCTCTATTTTTAGTCTTATAGCCGCTATCTTTAATATAATAGCTATACAAGCTGCTGGAACCATTCTATAGCCTTCATTTTAAGTCTTATAGCCGCCATACTTTATATAACAGCTGTAGAAGCTGCTGGAACCATTCTAGAGCCTCCATTTTGAGTGCTATAGTCGCCATCTTTAATATAGTAGTTATACAAGCTGCTGGAACCATTCTATAGCCTTCACTTTGAGTCTTATAGCCGCTATCTTTAATATAGTAGCTATACAAGCTGCTGGAACCATTCTATATCTTTAATATAGTAGCTATACAAGCTGCTGGAACCATTCTATAGCCTTCATTTTGAGTCTCATAGCCGCCATCCTTTATATAACAGCTATACAAGTTGCTGGAACCATATTACAGCCGCCATTTTGAGTGTTTAAACCGCCATTCTTTATATATTAGCTATACAAGTTGCTGGAACTATTCTTCAGCCTTCACTTTCAGTTTTATAGCTGCCATCCCTTATATAACAGCTATACAAACTGCTGGAAACATTCTTAATCCTCCATTTTGAGTGTTATAGTCGCCATCTTTAATATAGTAGCTATACAAGCTGCTGGAACCATTCCATAGCCTTCACTTTGATTCTTATAGCTGCCATCCCTTATATAACAGCTATACAAGCTGCTGAAACCATTCTAGAGCCTCCTTTTTGAGTGTTATAGTCGCCATCTTTAATATAGTAGCTAAACAAGTTGCTGGAACCATTCTACAGCCTTCATTTTGAGTCTTTTAGCCGCCATCCTTTATATAACAGCTCTACAAGCTGCTGGAACCATTTTACAGCCACCATTTTGAGTGTTTAAGCTGCCATTCTTTATATATTAGCTATACAAGTTGCTGGAACCATTCTACAGCCTTCACTTTGAGTCTTATAGCTGCCATCTCTTCTATAACAGTTACACAAGCTGCTGGAACCATTCTACAGCCTCCATTTTTAGTCTTATAGCCGCTATCTTTAATATAGTAGCTATACAAGCTGCTGGAACCATTCTATAGCCTTCATTTTGAGTCTTATTACCGCCGTCCTTAATACAACAGCTATACAAGCTGCTGGAACCATTCTACAGCCTTCATTTTGAGTCTTATAGCCGCCATACTTTATATAAGAGCTATTCAAGCTGCTGGAACCATTCTATAATCGCCATTTTCAGTGTTATAACCGTCATTCTTTATATAACAGCTATAAAAGTTGTTAGAACAATTCTACAGCCGCCATTTTGATTCTTATAGCCGCCATCCTTTATATAACAGCTCTACAAGCTGCTGGAACCATTTTACAGCCACCATTTTGAGTGTTTAAGCTGCCATTCTTTATATATTAGCTATACAAGTTGCTGGAACCATTCCATAGCCTTCACTTTGAGTCTTATAGCTGCCATCTCTTCTATAACAGTTACACAAGCTGCTGGAACCATTCTACAGCCTCCATTTTTAGTCTTATAGCCGCTATCTTTAATATAGTAGCTAAACAAGTTGCTGGAACCATTCTACAGCCTTCATTTTGAGTCTTTTAGCCGCCATCCTTTATATAACAGCTCTACAAGCTGCTGGAACCATTTTACAGCCACCATTTTGAGTGTTTAAGCTGCCATTCTTTATATATTAGCTATACAAGTTGCTGGAACCATTCCATAGCCTTCACTTTGAGTCTTATAGCTGCCATCTCTTCTATAACAGTTACACAAGCTGCTGGAACCATTCTACAGCCTCCATTTTTAGTCTTATAGCCGCTATCTTTAATATAGTAGCTAAACAAGTTGCTGGAACCATTCTACAGCCTTCATTTTGAGTCTTTTAGCCGCCATCCTTTATATAACAGCTCTACAAGCTGCTGGAACCATTTTACAGCCACCATTTTGAGTGTTTAAGCTGCCATTCTTTATATATTAGCTATACAAGTTGCTGGAACCATTCTACAGCCTTCACTTTGAGTCTTATAGCTGCCATCTCTTCTATAACAGTTACACAAGCTGCTGGAACCATTCTACAGCCTCCATTTTTAGTCTTATAGCCGCTATCTTTAATATAGTAGCTATACAAGCTGCTGGAACCATTCTATAGCCTTCATTTTGAGTCCTATTACCGCCGTCCTTAATACAACAGCTATACAAGTTGCTGGAACCATTCTACAGCCTTCACTTTGAGTCTTATAGCTGCCATCTCTTCTATAACAGTTACACAAGCTGCTGGAACCATTCTACAGCCTCCATTTTTAGTCTTATAGCCGCTATCTTTAATATAGTAGCTATACAAGCTGCTGGAACCATTCTATAGCCTTCATTTTGAGTCTTATTACCGCCGTCCTTAATACAACAGCTCTACAAGCTGCTGGAACCATTCTACAGCCACCATTTTGAGTGTTTAACCGCCATCCTTTATATAACAGCTCTACAAGCTTCTGGAACCATTCTACAGCCGCCATTTAGAGTGTTATTGCCGCCAAACTTTACATAACAGCTATAAAAGTTGCTGGAACCATTCTACAGACTTCATTTTGAGTCTTATAGCCGCCATGCTTTATATAAAAGCTCTACAAGCTGCTGGAACCATTCTACAGCCGCCATTTTGAGTGTTTAAGCCGCCATTCTTTATATATTAGCTATACTAGTTGCTGGAACTATTCTACAGCCTTCACTTTGAGTCTTATAGTTGCCATCCCTTATATAACAGCTATACAAGCTGCTGGAACCATTTTACAGCCGCCATTTTGAGTGTTTAAGCCGCCATTCTTTATATATTAGTTATACTAGTTGCTGGAACTATTCTACAGCCTTCACTTTGAGTCTTATAGCTGCCATCCCTTATATAACAGCTATACAAGTTGCTGGAACTATTCTACAGCCTTCACTTTGAGTCTTATAGCTGCCATCCCTTATATAACAGCTATACTAGTTGCTGGAACTATTCTACAGCCTTCACTTTGAGTCTTATAGCTGCCATCCCTTATATAACAGCAATACAAGTTGCTGGAACCATTCTACAGCCTTCATTTTTAGTCTTATAGCCGCCAATCTTTATATAACAGCTATACAAGTTGCTGTAACCACTCTACAGCGTTCATTTTGAGTCTTATAGCCGCCATCCTTTATATAACAGCTATACAAGCTGCTGGAACCATTTTACAGCCGCCATTTTGAGTGTTTAAGCCGCCATTCTTTATATATTAGCTATACTAGTTGCTGGAACTATTCTACAGCCTTCACTTTGAGTCTTATAGCTGCCATCCCTTATATAACAGCTATACAAGCTGCTGGAACCATTTTACAGCCGCCATTTTGAGTGTTTAAGCCGCCATTCTTTAGATATTAGCTATACTAGTTGCTGGAACTATTCTACAGCCTTCACTTTGAGTCTTATAGCTGCCATCCCTTATATAACAGCTATACAAGTTGCTGGAACTATTCTACAGCCTTCACTTTGAGTCTTATAGCTGCCATCCCTTATATAACAGCTATACAAGTTGTTGGAACCATTCCACAGCCGCCATTTTGAGTCTTATAGCCGCCATCCTTTATATAACAGCTCTAAAAGCTGCTGGAACCATTTTACAGCCGCCATTTTGAGTGTTTAAGCCGCCATTCTTTATATATTAGCTATACAAGCTGCTGGAACCATTCTACAGTTTTTAGTTTGAGTCTTATAGCCGCTATCCTTTATATTACAGCTATACAAGTTGCTGGAACCATTCTACAGCCGCCATTTTGAGTGTTATAGCCGCCATTCTTTATATAACAGCTAAAAAAGTTGCTGGAACCATTTTACAGCCGCCATTTTGAGTGTTTAAACCGCCATTCTTTATATATTAGCTATACAAGTTGCTGGAACTATTCTTCAGCCTTCACTTTCAGTTTTATAGCTGCCATCCCTTATATAACAGCTATACAAACTGCTGGAAACATTCTAAATCCTCCATTTTGAGTGTTATAGTCGCCATCTTTAATATAGTAGCTATACAAGCTGCTGGAACCATTCTATAGCCTTCACTTTGATTCTTATAGCTGCCATCCCTTATATAACAGCTATACAAGCTGCTGAAACCATTCTAGAGCCTCCTTTTTGAGTGTTATAGTCGCCATCTTTAATATAGTAGCTAAACAAGTTGCTGGAACCATTCTACAGCCTTCATTTTGAGTCTTTTAGCCGCCATCCTTTATATAACAGCTCTACAAGCTGCTGGAACCATTCTACAGCCGCCATTTTGAGTGTTTAAGGCGCCATTCTTTATATATTAGCTATACTAGTTGCTGGAACTATTCTACAGCCTTCACTTTGAGTCTTATAGTTGCCATCCCTTATATAACAGCTATACAAGCTGCTGGAACCATTTTACAGCCGCCATTTTGAGTGTTTAAGCCGCCATTCTTTATATATTAGTTATACTAGTTGCTGGAACTATTCTACAGCCTTCACTTTGAGTCTTATAGCTGCCATCCCTTATATAACAGCTATACAAGTTGCTGGAACTATTCTACAGCCTTCACTTTGAGTCTTATAGCTGCCATCCCTTATATAACAGCTATACTAGTTGCTGGAACTATTCTACAGCCTTCACTTTGAGTCTTATAGCTGCCATCCCTTATATAACAGCAATACAAGTTGCTGGAACCATTCTACAGCCTTCATTTTTAGTCTTATAGCCGCCAATCTTTATATAACAGCTATACAAGTTGCTGTAACCACTCTACAGCGTTCATTTTGAGTCTTATAGCCGCCATCCTTTATATAACAGCTATACAAGCTGCTGGAACCATTTTACAGCCGCCATTTTGAGTGTTTAAGCCGCCATTCTTTATATATTAGCTATACTAGTTGCTGGAACTATTCTACAGCCTTCACTTTGAGTCTTATAGCTGCCATCCCTTATATAACAGCTATACAAGCTGCTGGAACCATTTTACAGCCGCCATTTTGAGTGTTTAAGCCGCCATTCTTTAGATATTAGCTATACTAGTTGCTGGAACTATTCTACAGCCTTCACTTTGAGTCTTATAGCTGCCATCCCTTATATAACAGCTATACAAGTTGCTGGAACTATTCTACAGCCTTCACTTTGAGTCTTATAGCTGCCATCCCTTATATAACAGCTATACAAGTTGTTGGAACCATTCCACAGCCGCCATTTTGAGTCTTATAGCCGCCATCCTTTATATAACAGCTCTAAAAGCTGCTGGAACCATTTTACAGCCGCCATTTTGAGTGTTTAAGCCGCCATTCTTTATATATTAGCTATACAAGCTGCTGGAACCATTCTACAGTTTTTAGTTTGAGTCTTATAGCCGCTATCCTTTATATTACAGCTATACAAGTTGCTGGAACCATTCTACAGCCGCCATTTTGAGTGTTATAGCCGCCATTCTTTATATAACAGCTAAAAAAGTTGCTGGAACCATTTTACAGCCGCCATTTTGAGTGTTTAAACCGCCATTCTTTATATATTAGCTATACAAGTTGCTGGAACTATTCTTCAGCCTTCACTTTCAGTTTTATAGCTGCCATCCCTTATATAACAGCTATACAAACTGCTGGAAACATTCTAAATCCTCCATTTTGAGTGTTATAGTCGCTATCTTTAATATAGTAGCTATACAAGCTGCTGGAACCATTCTATAGCCTTCACTTTGATTCTTATAGCTGCCATCCCTTATATAACAGCTATACAAGCTGCTGAAACCATTCTAGAGCCTCCTTTTTGAGTGTTATAGTCGCCATCTTTAATATAGTAGCTAAACAAGTTGCTGGAACCATTCTACAGCCTTCATTTTGAGTCTTTTAGCCGCCATCCTTTATATAACAGCTCTACAAGCTGCTGGAACCGTTTTACAGCCGCCATTTTGAGTGTTTAAGCTGCCATTCCTTATATATTAGCTATACAAGTTGCTGGAACCATTCTACAGCCTTCACTTTGAGTCTTATAGATGCCATCCCTTCTATAACAGCTACACAAGCTGTTGGAACCATTCTAGAGCCTCCATTTTGAGTGCTATAGTCGCCATCTTCAATATAGTAGTTATACAAGCTGCTGGAACCATTCTATAGCCTTCACTTTGAGTCTTATAGCCGCTATCTTTAATATAGTAGCTATACAAGCTGCTGGAACCATTCTATATCTTTAATATAGTAGCTACAAAAGCTGCTGGAACCATTCTATAGCCTTCATTTTGAGTCTCATAGCCGCCATCCTTTATATAACAGCTATACAAGTTGCTGGAACTATTCTACAGCCTCCATTTTGAGTGCTATAGCCGCCAATCTTTATATAACAGCTACACAAGCTGCTGGAACCAATCTACAGCCTTTAGTTTGAGTCTTATAGCCGCCATCCTTTATATTACAGCTATACAAGTTGCTGGAACCATTCTACAGCCGCCATTTAGAGTGTTATTGCCGCCATTCTTTATATAACAGCTATACAAGTTGTTGGAACCATTCCACAGCCGCCATTTTGAGTCTTATAGCCGCCATCCTTTATATAACAGCTCTAAAAGCTGCTGGAACCATTTTACAGCCGCCATTTTGAGTGTTTAAGCCGCCATTCTTTATATATTAGCTATACAAGCTGCTGGAACCATTCTACAGCCTTTAGTTTGAGTCTTATAGCCGCTATCCTTTATATAACAGCTCCAAAAGCTGCTGGAACCATTTTACAGCCGCCATTTTGAGTGTTTAAGCCGGCATTCTTTATATATTAGCTATACAAGCTGCTGGAACCATTCTACAGCCTTTAGTTTGAGTCTTATAGCCGCTATCTTTTATATTACAGCTATACAAGTTGCTGGAACCATTCTACAGCCGCCATTTTGAGTGTTATAGCCGCCATTCTTTATATAACAGCTATAAAAGTTGCTGGAACCATTTTACAGCCGCCATTTTGAGTGTTTAAACCGCCATTCTTTATATATTAGCTATACAAGTTGCTGGAACTATTCTTCAGCCTTCACTTTGAGTCTTATAGCTGCCATCCCTTATATAACAGCTATACAAACTGCTGGAAACATTCTAAATCCTCCATTTTGAGTGTTATAGTCGCCATCTTTAATATAGTAGCTATACAAGCTGCTGGAACCATTCTATAGCCTTCACTTTGATTCTTATAGCTGCCATCCCTTATATAACAGCTATACAAGCTGCTGGAACCATTCTAGAGCCTCCATTTTGAGTGTTATAGTCGCCATCTTTAATATAGTAGCTAAACAAATTGCTGGAACCATTCTACAGCCTTCATTTTGAGTCTTTTAGCCGCCATCCTTTATATAACAGCTCTACAAGCTGCTGGAACCGTTTTACAGCCGCCATTTTGAGTGTTTAAGCTGCCATTCTTTATATATTAGCTATACAAGTTGCTGGAATTTATTCTACAGTCTTCACTTTGAGTCTTATAGCTGCCATCCCTTCTATAACAGCTACACAAGCTGCTGGAACCATTCTACAGCCTCCATTTTGAGTGTTATTGTCGCCATCTTTAATATAGTAGCTATTCAAGTTGCTGGAACCATTCTAAAGCCTTCACTTTGAGTCTCATAGCCGCCATCCTTTATAAAACAGCTCTACAAGCTTCTGGAACCATTCTACAGCCTTCACTTTGAGTCTTATAGCTGCCATCCCTTCTATAACAGCTACACAAGCTGCTGGAACCATTCTACAGCCTCCATTTTTAGTCTTATAGCCGCTATCTTTAATATAGTAGCTATACAAGCTGCTGGAACCATTCTATAGCCTTCACTTTGAGTCTTATAGCCGCCATACTTTATATAACAGCTCTTTAAGCTGCTGGAAGCATTCTACAGCCTCCATTTTGAGTGTTATAGCCGCCATCTTTAATATAGTAGCTACACAAGCTGCTGGAACCATTCTACAGCCTCCATTTTTAGTCTTATAGCCGCTATCTTTAATATAGTAGCTATACAAGCTGCTGGAACCATTCTATATCTTTAATATAGTAGCTATACAAGCTGCTGGAACCATTCTATAGCCTTCATTTTGAGTCTCATAGCCGCCATCCTTTATATAACAGCTCTACAAGCTGCTGGAACCATTCTACAGCCTCCATTTTGAGTGTTATAGCCGCCATCTTTAATATAGTAGCTATACAAGTTGCTGGAACCATTCTATAGCCTTCACTTTGAGTCTCATAGCCACCATCCCTTATATAACAGCTCTACAAGCTTCTGGAACCATTCTACAGCCGCCATTTAGAGTGTTATTGCCGCCAAACTTTATATAACAGCTATAAAAGTTGCTGGAACAATTCTACAGCCTTCATTTTGAGTCTTATAGCCGCCATCCTTTATATTACAGCTCTTCAAGCTGCTTGAACCATTTTACAGCCGCCATTTTGAGTGTTTAAGCCGCCATTCTTTATATATTAGCTATACAAGTTGCTGGAACTATTCTACAGCCTTCACTTTGAGTCTTATAGCTGCCATCCCTTATATAACAGCTATACAAGCTACTGGAACCATTCTAGAGCCTCCATTTTTAATGCTATAGTCGCCATCGTTAATATAGTAGTTATACAAGCTGCTGGAACCATTCTATAGCCTTCACTTTGAGTCTTATAGCTGCCATCCCTTATATAACAGCTACACAAGCTGCTGGAACCTTTCTAGAGCCTCCATTTTGAGTGTTATAGCCGCCATCTTTAATATAGTAGCTATACAAGTTGCTGGAACCATTCTAGAGCCTTCATTTTGAGTCTTTTAGCCGCCATCCTATATATAACAGCTCTACAAGCTGCTGGAACCATTTTACAGCCACCATTTTGAGTGTTTACGCTGCCATTCTTTATATATTAGCTATACAAGTTGCTGGAACCATTCTACAGCCTTCACTTTGAGTCTTATAGCTGCCATCTCTTCTATAACAGTTACACAAGCTGCTGGAACCATTCTACAGCCTCCATTTTTAGTCTTATAGCCGCTATCTTTAATATAGTAGCTATACAAGCTGCTGGAACCATTCTATAGCCTTCATTTTGAGTCTTATTACCGCCGTCCTTAATACAACAGCTATACAAGCTGCTGGAACCATTCTACAGCCTTCATTTTGAGTCTTATAGCCGCCATACTTTATATTAGAGCTCTTCAAGCTGCTGGAACCATTCTATAATCGCCATTTTGAGTGTTATAACCGCCATTCTTTATATAACAGCTATAAAAGTTGTTAGAACAATTCTACAGCCGCCATTTTGAGTCTTATAGCCGCCATCCTTTATATAACAGCTCTACAAGCTGCTGGAACCATTCTACAGCCGCCATTTTGAGTATTTAACCGCCATCCTTTATATAACAGCTCTACAAGCTTCTGGAACCATTCTACAGCCGCCATTTAGAGTGTTATTGCCGCCAAACTTTATATAACAGCTATAAAAGTTGCTGGAACCATTCTACAGACTTCATTTTTAGTCTTATAGCCGCCATGCTTTATATAACAGCTCTACAAGCTGCTGGAACCATTCTACAGCCTCCATTTTGAGTGTTATAGCCGCCAATCTTTATATAACAGCAATACAAGTTGCTGGAACCATTCTACAGCCTTCATTTTTAGTCTTATAGCCGCCAATCTTTATATAACAGCTATACAAGTTGCTGTAACCACTCTACAGCGTTCATTTTGAGTCTTATAGCCGCCATCCTTTATATAACAGCTATACAAGCTGCTGGAACCATTTTACAGCCGCCATTTTGAGTGTTTAAGCCGCCCTTCTTTATATATTAGCTATACTAGTTGCTGGAACTATTCTACAGCCTTCACTTTGAGTCTTATAGCTGCCATCCCTTATATAATAGCTATACAAGTTGCTGGAACTATTCTACAGCCTCCATTTTGGGTGCCATAGCCGCCAATCTTTATATAACAGCTACACAAGCTGCTGGAACCATTCTACAGCCTTTAGTTTGAGTCTTATAGCCGCCATCCTTTATATTACAGCTATACAAGTTGCTGGAACCATTCTACAGCCGCCATTTAGAGTGTTATTGCCGCCATTCTTTATATAACAGCTATACAAGTTGTTGGAACCATTCCACAGCCGCCATTTTGAGTCTTATAGCCGCCATCCTTTATATAACAGCTCTAAAAGCTGCTGGAACCATTTTACAGCCGCCATTTTGAGTGTTTAAGCCGCCATTCTTTATATATTAGCTATACAAGCTGCTGGAACCATTCTACAGCCTTTAGTTTGAGTCTTATAGCCGCTATCCTTTATATTACAGCTATACAAGTTGCTGGAACCATTCTACAGCCGCCATTTTGAGTGTTATAGCCGCCATTCTTTATATAACAGCTATAAAAGTTGCTGGAACCATTTTACAGCCGCCATTTTGAGTGTTTAAACCGCCATTCTTTATATATTAGCTATACAAGTTGCTGGAACTATTCTTCAGCCTTCACTTTGAGTCTTATAGCTGCCATCCCTTATATAACAGCTATACAAACTGCTGGAAACATTCTAAATCCTACATTTTGAGTGTTATAGTCGCCATCTTTAATATAGTAGCTATACAAGCTGCTGGAACCATTCTATAGCCTTCACTTTGATTCTTATAGCTGCCATCCCTTATATAACAGCTATACAAGCTGCTGGAACCATTCTAGAGCCTCCATTTTGAGTGTTATAGTCGCCATCTTTAATATAGTAGCTAAACAAGTTGCTGGAACCATTCTACAGCCTTCATTTTGAGTCTTTTAGCAACCATCCTTTATATAACAGCTCTACAAGCTGCTGGAACCGTTTTACAGCCGCCATTTTGAGTGTTTAAGCTGCCATTCCTTATATATTAGCTATACAAGTTGCTGGAACCATTCTACAGCCTTCACTTTGAGTCTTATAGATGCCATCCCTTCTATAACAGCTACACAAGCTGCTGGAACCATTCTACAGCCTCCATTTTTAGTCTTATAGCCGCTATCTTTAATATAGTAGCTATACAAGTTGCTGGAACCATTCTATAGCCTTCACTTTAAGTCTCATAGCCGCCATCCTTTATATAACAGCTCTACAAGCTGCTGGAACCATTCTACAGCCTTCACTTTGAGTCTTATAGCTGCCATCCTTTATATAACAGCTACACAAGCTGCTGGAACCATTCTACAGCCTCCATTTTGAGTGTTATAGTCGCCATCTTTAATATAGTAGCTATACAAGTTGCTGGAACCATTCTACAGCCTTCACTTTGAGTCTTATAGCTGACATCCCTTATATAACAGCTACACAAGCTGCTGGAACCATTCTACGGCCTCTATTTTTAGTCTTATAGCCGCTATCTTTAATATAATAGCTATACAAGCTGCTGGAACCATTCTATAGCCTTCACTTTAAGTCTCATAGCCGCCATCCTTTATATAACAGCTCTACAAGCTGCTGGAACCATTCTACAGCCTTCACTTTGAGTCTTATAGCTGCCATCCTTTATATAACAGCTACACAAGCTGCTGGAACCATTCTACAGCCTCCATTTTGAGTGTTATAGTCGCCATCTTTAATATAGTAGCTATACAAGTTGCTGGAACCATTCTACAGCCTTCACTTTGAGTCTTATAGCTGACATCCCTTATATAACAGCTACACAAGCTGCTGGAACCATTCTACGGCCTCTATTTTTAGTCTTATAGCCGCTATCTTTAATATAATAGCTATACAAGCTGCTGGAACCATTCTATAGCCTTCACTTTAAGTCTCATAGCCGCCATCCTTTATATAACAGCTCTACAAGCTGCTGGAACCATTCTACAGCCTTCACTTTGAGTCTTATAGCTGCCATCCTTTATATAACAGCTACACAAGCTGCTGGAACCATTCTACAGCCTCCATTTTGAGTGTTATAGTCGCCATCTTTAATATAGTAGTTATACAAGCTGCTGGAACCATTCTATAGCCTTCACTTTGAGTCTTATAGCTGCCATCCCTTATATAACAGCTACACAAGCTGCTGGAACCATTCTACAGCCTTCATTTTGAGTCTTATTACCGCCATCCTTTATACAACAGCTATACAAGCTGCTGGAACCATTCTACAGCCTTCATTTTGAGTCTTATAGCCGCCATCCTTTATATTACAGATCTTCAAGCTGCTGGAACCATTCTATAGCCGCCATTTTGAGTGTTATAGCCGCCATCCTTTATATAACAGCTCTACAAGCTGCTGGAACCATTCTACAGCCACCATTTTGAGTGTTTAACCGCCATACTTTATATAACAGCTCTACAAGCTTCTGGAACCATTCTACAGCCGCCATTTAGAGTGTTATTGCCGCCAAACTTTATATAACAGCTATAAAAGTTGCTGGAACTATTCTACAGCCTTCATTTTGAGTCTTATAGCCGCCATGCTTTATATAACAGCTCTACAAGCTGCTGGAACCATTCTACAGCCGCCATTTTGAGTGCTATAGCCGCCATTCATTATATAACAGCAATACAAGTTGCTGGAACCATTCTACAGCCTTCATTTTTAGTCTTATTACCGCCAATCTTTATATAACAGCTATACAAGTTGCTGTAACCACTCTACAGCGTTCATTTTGAGTCTTATAGCCGCCATCCTTTATATAACAGCTATACAAGCTGCTGGAACCATTCTACAGCCTTCATTTTGAGTCTTATAGACGCCAACCTTTATATAACAGCTCTACATTCTACAGCCTCCATTTTGAGTGTTATAGCCGCCATTCTTTATATAACAGCTATACAAGTTACTGGAACCATTATACAACCTTCATTTTGGTTCGTATAGCCGCCATCCTTTATATAACAGTTCTACAAGCTGCTGGAATCATTTTACAGACGCCATTTTGAGTGTTGAAGCCGCCATTCTTTATATATTAGCTATACAAGTTGCTGGAACTATTCTACAGCCTTCACTTTGAGTCTTATAGCTGCCATCCTCTATATAACAGCTATACAAGCTGCTGGAACCATTCTAGAGCCTCCATTTTGAGTGCTATAGTCGCCATCTTTAATATAGTAGTTATACAAGCTGCTGGAACCATTCCATAGCCTTCACTTTGAGTCTTATAGTTTTTTTTTTTTTTTTTTTTTTAACGTTTAATATATATTTGTTGAATCTACTCTTAAATTAGAGCCTAACAACAAGTTTTAGATATTTTTCTTAATCTAGTACTTAAGATATATCCAGGGGATATTGCAGGCTGCCCTAATCATTTATTATTGGGTTGGTCTGTCATTTCTTTTAAGACGAGTTCTATTATTAGTTCGCGTAAGGGAATTGGCAAGAACATTAGGGTGTACATCCAGTTTCGCAGAATACTTTAGTTGTTGACTACCTATTTCAGATTTTACGCTAGGTATATTTAGATCATTTTGAATGTTGTCGTTCCGTATGTACCACGGAGCCCCAGTGATTGATCTTAAAATCTTCGACTGCGCCCTTTGTATAATGTCGACATTGCTGGTACTTGCATTTCCCCATAGTACGGCACCGTAAGTCCAGATGGGTTTCAGTACGGAGTTGTATAGGAGGACTTTATACTCCAGACGTAGAGGTGACCGAGCATTGATGATCCAATGTAAGCTACTCGCTTTCAGTTTAAGCTGTGACTTTTTTGCCTCAATGTGCTTGCGCCAAGTTAGTCTTCTGTCTAGGTGGATACCAAGGTAAGTGACATCCACGGCTTGAGGAATTGGTACGTTGTTTAGCATTATAGCTGGACAGTTTCTTCTGTTAAGCGTAAATGTAACATGTTTGCATTTCTGCTCCTTGACCCGGATACGCCAGGTTGCTAGCCATTCCTCTACCACCTTGAGGTGTTCCTCTAATTTTGCAGAGGCTTGTATCGGGCATTTGGATCTGCTGAGGATTGCCGTGTCATCGGCAGAAGTGGACGTTGTAAGTCCTAGACTCGTTGGTAAGTCTGCAGTGTACAGCAGGTAGAGCAATGGTTCGAGTACACTGCCTTGCGGTACACCAGCTTCGATTTCAAAGTCAGCCGAGACGGAGCCCTTACATCTTACAGCGAATTTCCTATTGTAAAGGTAAGATTCCATGAGTTTGTGGGTGTACTGTGGGAGTTTCTGCCGGATTTTGAACATTAGACCCTCCAGCCAGACTCTGTCGAAAGCCTGGGCAACGTCGAGAAAGACAGCCGTACAGTATTCTTTTAGTTCGAATGCTGTTCTTATTTCGGATGTTATACGATTGACTTGTTCAATTGTCTCATGTTTTTCGCGGAACCCGAACTGGTGAGAAGGGATTGTGTTCTCCGATGCCAGAAATGAGTTTAGACGAATCTGCAGGACCTTTTCAAAAAGCTTCGAAAGACATGGCAGCAAACTAATTGGCCTATAGGATGATGGTTGGGTTTTGTCCTTTCCCACTTTAGGAAACATGATGATAGTGGACCTTTTCCATGCTCTTGGGAAGTAGTCAGTTCTTATTATAGCGTTGAACATTTTGCAGATGTATTGTATGGCGTTGGTAGGGAGTTCTAGGATCATTTTCGGTGTGATTAGGTTATGGCCAGGGGCTTTGTTCGGCTTTATGTGGTTTTTAATAACTGCAGTGATCTCATCCGATTGGAGTTCCGAGTACTCACTATCCGTTAATGTACTCGAAGGGGGAAGTACAAATGAGTTTGATGTTGGATTTGGCTGGAAAACCGTTTTAAGATGTGTGGCAAATACGGATGCTCTCTCTTCGTCGCTGCGGGCCCATCCACCGGTTGGGCCCCTTATTGGTGAAACTGTCTCTGTAGGAGCGCTTAAAGTTGGGTGGGCTTTCCACAGAGGATGTTTAGTGCTGGATGGACTGAGCTTTTCTATGTATTTCCTTTGAGCCTAGATTTCCTCTTGTCTTAACTCCTTGGAAAGGTTGCGGCTGGCATGCCTTAGGCGAAGTTTTGCTGCTGGTGATCGAGTAATCTGCCATTCTCTTCTTAGACGTCGTTTTTCCGTTACTAATTGTTCTATCCGCCGGTTCGTAGACCTGACAGCAGGTTTAGCGTAAGTAGAGGCATGTGGAGTAGATACTCTTGCTGCTGCTCCCAGCATCGACTCAAGTGCAGAGACGCACATGTCAATGTCCTCTGCAGCATCCAGTTTCGGCGAACAGTCAATGTGGGCACTCATGTACATTTAAAATTTAAGCCAATTTGTTTTGTTGTTTGTAAGCATATATGGGCGATCAAGTACTTGAGGTCTTGTTAACAGTGTGAATAGCACTGGAGAGTGATCGGAGGTTAAATCTAGCAGTGTTTCCACAGTGATCCGATTACGCGGAATCCTCTTAGTTACTGCGAAATCAATCAAGTCAGGCACTTTCTGTGGATCTGTGGGCCAATAAGTAGGCCTACCCGGTGAGACGCAATCCATCTTATTGAGTGGGTTGACTATTGTGTTGTACAACTGCTTGCCTTTAGGATTTACCAGGCGAGATCCCCAGTGCGTATGTTTGGCGTTATAGTCCCCTGCTGCAATGAAGCGTTCTCCGAGTGTGTTAAAGAAACCGGTGAATTCCTTTTCAGAGATTGAGAAGCGTGGTGGGCAGTACAGGGCAACCAACGTAGTGTTGCCGCACCTGGTTTGGACGGTTATAGCAGTTGCTTGTAGGTGCTGTGTTTCGAATCTATTGAGGAACGAGTGTTTTATACTGTTTTTGATTAGGATACCAGTCCCGTCATGAGCTTTTCCGTCTGGATGGTTTGTTGCGTAGAAGGTGTATTTTGGTATTTGAAAATTATTTGTTGATGTTAAATGTGTTTCCGATATCAGCATGACGTCGATTTCACTTGAGTCTAGGAATAGTTGCAGTTCATTTTTGTGCTTGGAGACGCCATTAGCATTCCAAAGACATAGACGTAGGGAAGCCATTATCTATTCTCGATAAGCTTCTGGATAAGCAGGTTTTGATTCCGCATCAGTTCCTGCATACAGTTTTGCATGAACGTCATAAAAGCGGTCATGTTTTGATTAAGTGAGATCAATAGGGCCTCTAAACCACTTGGAGTTTGCTGTCCAAGTTCTGGTGCGCTAGGTTGCGGATTCTGTAGATGGTGGAGTGACGGGGTCTCTTTCGCGGGCTCCGTGTGTCCAGTTCGGAGTACACTAGCGAAGGATACACTAGGATTGGTTGTAGCAGGCATGTTAGATGATCTAACAGCCTTGGCGAAGAATACCTCCGGTGTAGTTTTGGAGGCGTTGAAGGTGATTTTTGGTCCAGCTGGGCGATTTAAGATCCTTGAAGACAGGACATCCCTGTAGTTGGCTGTGTGGTTCCCTCCACAGTTAATGCATAGTCTTAGTGCGACGTTGTTTCTGTCCTTAGTGGAAATGCCATCTTTATGATGTTCGCCGCAGCCAACACACACTGACCTAAGATTGCAATTGTTAGAGGTGTGGTTGTATTCCTGGCAGTTTTTACACTGAGGTGGTTGGTATCTCTTATGGGCTCCTCTACGGTGATTCTTCTGTGCAATAGGAGCTGAAGGTTGTAGATTGGATGCACTTCATTTGGCTTCGACCGCTTTGCATCTGGTTGGAGCTCGATTTTAAAGAGCGGCTGTGCGACTTTATTCCTGTTGATGATATTGACAACGGACTTAACCGCAAACCCTTTTTCGGCCAATGCGTCTGCTATTTCTTGAGGTGGGACCGATGGCTCGATCCCCTTTAACACAACCTGGAGCCCTTTACTGCTTTTTAGTTGGTAGGTATAGAAGTTTATGTTAGCGTTACGGAGGTACTTTTCGATGATGCGGAAATTGTCCTCAATTTGGGTTTGACATTTAATTTCTTTTATGTTACCCCTATTGAGAAGGGTTACAACAAAGTTATTTGCCCCTACTGTTTCTACTAGCTTCCAAATCAGGACGCTGCAGTTGGCTCCACGGATGTATAGAGGGGGTGGTCTATTTCCGATTTAACTTTATCTACAGCGCCGGCTTGATCGTCTTGCTGATCGGCAAGAATTTTAAAACGATTCCCGCTTAGAGGGGCTACTCGTTCATTTGTTTTGGTTATTTTTGGCATATTGCCACTTTTTTTCTTTTGCGGGCTTAGCTTCCGGTTAGTTATTTTAATATATCTATCCATTCCAGTTTGGACAGAAGACGTTGGGTTACTTGTGGCTGACTCTGGGCGACTTGTCGTTGTCGGTTTGAGGCAGGTCAATACTTCTGCAGACGTTGCAGTAGTTGCTGTCAACGAGCTGACGGTGCTGGTCGGTGCAATCGGTGACCCAGTTATCGATATTGATGGAGAAGCACACTGCTTTCTCCACGGTACATTGCTGTTGATTGCTGAGTGGCTTGCACTTTCGGTGTTATTGGTTACGGTAGCATTCAGTGGGGTCGGCGACACCACCGAAAAGTACGCGTTGTTGCGTTGGACCGAGAGACGACGCTCACGTTGTTGTTGTACAAGTAGTTCTTGTAGCTGTTGCTGGTGGGGATCGAGAGAGCTTGGGCCCGAATTGGTGGACATGGCTTTTCCAAAAAAAAAGTGCTCACTTTGTTATTGCAACTTAGTATTTATTGCTATTAGAACAAACTAATAGCAATATGATTGTAAATAGGCGTCTCTGAGGCGACTGAAAGCCCTACACAATTTTTGCAAACGCGGTCTTTTTATTTTTTTGCACTAAATTTTTGCGGAGTGCATTAAAAAACACGTCTGTACGCGGCGGCGGTTGAATCGCTTTTTCTTATAGCTGCCATCCCTTATATAACAGCTACACAAGCTGCTGGAACCATTCTACAGCCTTTAGTTTGAGTCTTATAGCCGCCATTCTTTATATAACAGCTATAAAAGTTGCTGGAACCATTTTACAGCCGCCATTTTGAGTGTTTAAGCCGCCATTCTTTATATATTAGCTATACAAGTTGCTGGAACTATTCTACAGCCTTCACTTTGAGTCTTATAGCTGCCATCCCTTATATAACAGCTATACAAGCTGCTGGAAACATTCTAAGTCCTCCATTTTGAGTGTTATAGTCGCCATCTTTAATATAGTAGCTATACAAGCTGCTGGAACCATTCTATAGCCTTCACTTTGAGTCTTATAGCTGCCATCCTTTATATAACAGCTATACAAGCTGCTGGAACCATTCTAGAGCCTCCATTTTGAGTGTTGTAATCGCCATCTTTAATATAGTAGCTATACAAGTTGCTGGAACCATTCTACAGCCTTCATTTTGAGTCTTATAGCCGCCATCCTTTATATTACAGCTCTCCAAGCTGCTGGAACCATTCTACAGCCGCCATTTTTAGTCTTATAGCCGCCATTCTTTATATAACAGCTATACAAGTTTCTGGAACCATTCTACAGCCTTTAGTTTGAGTCTTATAGCCGCCATCCTTTATATTACAGCTATACAAGTTGCTGGAACCATTTTACAGCCGCCATTTTGAGTGCTTAAGCCGCCATCCTTAATATAGTAGCTTTACAAGCTGCTGGAACCATTCTTTAACCTTCATTTTGGATCTCATAGCCGCCATCCTTTATATAACAGCTCTACAAGCTGCTGGAACCATTTTACAGCCGCCATTTTGAGTGTTTAAGCCGCCGTCCTTAATATAGTAGCTTTACAAGCTGCTGGAACCATTCTTTAGCCTTCATTTTGGATCTCATAGCCACCATCCTTTATATAACAGCTCTACAAGCTGCTGGCACCATTTTACAGCCGCCATTTTGAGTGTTATAGTCGCCATTCTTTATATAACAGCTATACAAGTTGCTCGAACTATTCTACAGCCTTCATTTTGAGTCTTATAGCTGCCATCCCTTATATTACAGCTATACAAGCTGCTGGAACCATTCTAGAGCCTCCATTTTGAGTGCTATAGTCGACATCTATAATAAAGTAGCTATACAAGCTGCTGAACCCATTCTATAGCCTTCACTTTGAGTCTTATAGCTGCCATCCCTTATATAACAGCTACACAAGCTGCTGGAACCATTCTACAGCCTTTATTTTGAGTCTTATAGCCGCCATCCTTTATATTACAGCTATACAAGTTGCTGGAACCATTCTACAGCCGCCATTTTGAGTGTTATAGCCGCCATTCTTTATATAACAGCTATAAAAGATGCTGGAACCATTCTACAGCCGCCATTTTGAGTCTTATAGCCGCCATCCTTTATATAACAGCTCTAAAAGCTGCTGGAACCATTCTACAGCCACCATTCAGAGTGTTTAACCGCCATCCTTTATATAACAGCTCTACAAGCTGCTGGAACCATTCTACAGCCGCCATTTTGAGTGTTATTGCCGCCATTCTTTATATAACTGCTTTACAAGTTGCTGGAACTATTCTACAGCCTTTATTTTGAGTCTTATAGCCGCCATCCTTTATATTACAGCTATACAAGTTGCTGGAACCATTCTACAGCCGCCATTTTGAGTGTTATAGCCGCCATTCTTTATATAACAGCTATAAAAGATGCTGGAACCATTCTACAGCCGCCATTTTGAGTCTTATAGCCGCCATCCTTTATATAACAGCTCTAAAAGCTGCTGGAACCATTCTACAGCCACCATTCAGAGTGTTTAACCGCCATCCTTTATTTAACAGCTCTACAAGCTGCTGGATCCATTTTACAGCCGCCATTTTGAGTGTTTAAGCCGCAATTCTTTATATATTAGCTATACAAGTTGCTGGAACCATTCTACAGCCTTCACTTTGAGTCTTATAGCTGCCATCCCTTATATAACAGCTATACAAGCTGCTTGAACCATTCTAGAGCCTCCATTTTGAGTGTTATAGTCGTCATCTTTAATATAGTAGCTATACAAGTTGCTGGAACCATTCTACAGCCTTCATTTTGAGTCTTACAGCCGCCATCCTTTATATAACAGCTCTACAAGCTGCTGGAACCATTCTACAGCCGCCAGTTTGAAGTTTATAGCCGACATCCTTTGTATATCAGAAATACCAGCTGCTGGCACCAATCTAGAGCCGCCAGTTTGAGTCTTATAGCCGCCATCTTTAATGTAGTAGCTATACAAGCTGGTTTCAGAAGGTTCCATTCCGCCAGTTGAGTTCTTTAGCCGCGATCTTTAATATAGATGCTATACAAGCTGCTGAAACCATTCTACAGCCTTCATTTTGATTGTTATAGCCGCCATTCTTTATATAACAGCTATACAAGTTGCTGGAACCCTTCTACAGCCGCCAGTTTGAGTTCTTTCGCCGCCATCTTTAATATAGTAGCTAAACAAGCTGCTGGAACCATTCTACAGCCGTCAGTTTGAGTTCTTTAGCCGCCATCTTTAATATGGTATCTAAACGAGCTGCTGGAACCATTCTACAGCCGCCATTTTGTGTGTTATAACCGCCATTCCTTATATAACAGCTATACAAGCTGCTGGATCCGATTCACAGCCTTCATTTTGAGTCTTATATCTGCCATCCTTTATATAACACCTATACAAGCTGCTGCAATCATTCTACAGCCGCCAATTTGAAGTTTATAGCCGACATTCTTTATATAACAGCTATACAAGTTGCTGGAACCTTTCTACAGCCTTCATTTTGAGTCTTATAGCTGCCATCCTTTATATAGTAGCTCTACAAGCTTCTGGAACCTTTTTAGAGCCGCCAATTTTTATATAACAGCTACACAAGTTGCTGGAACCATTCTACAGCCGCCAGCTTGAGTTCTTTAGCTGCCATCTTTAATACAGTAGCTAAACAAGCCGATGGAACCATTCTACAGCCACCATTTTTAGTGTTATAGCGCCCATCCTTTATATAACAGCTTTACAAACTGCTAGAACCATTCTTCAGCCTCCATTTTAAGTTCCTTAGCCGCCATCTTTAATATACAAGCTGCTGGAACCATTCTACAGCCGTCATTTTGAGTTATAGCCGCCATTTATTATATAACAGCTTTACAAGTTGCTGGAACCATTCTACAGCCGCCAGTTTGAGTTCTTTAGCCGCCATATTTAGTATAGTAGCTAAACAAGCTGCTGGAACCATTCTACAGCCGTCAGTTTGAGTTCTTTAGCCGCCAT